>CM053628.1:38229070-38243781 GCA_028646595.1 Phalanger gymnotis
CCTCCTCCGCAATGGCTCTCTCATCTTCCATCTTCCTGATTCAGCTATCCTAACCTCTCACCTAGAGATCTGTAATAACCTAACTGGTCCTCCCCGCTCCGCTCCCCACCCCCCCTTCCCAAATCTCCTCTCTTTCCAATCCATCGTATATACTGCTGCCAACTTGTTTAGCAAACTTAAAGCACTATATACATGCCAGTTACTTTTATGTTACTCCCACTAGCAACTTAAAAGCTCTCAATCTCTCCTCAGTGCCCACCAAATGAAGTTAGCATTCAAGGTCCTCAACAAATCAGCCTCGACTTCCCTTTCCAGCATTATCTCCCCCCACTGCTCCCCTTTCAGTATTGGTGCCCTAAACAAACAAGCCTCCGAGCCTTTTGTTTATTGTTCTTCATTCTCCTGCTTCACAAACATCTCTCTTTGTAGAATTCCTCCCCTTATTTGGGGCGTAGCTTTAATACTCCCTCTTTCATGAAGATTTTCCTGATGTACCATCTGCCCTCCCTGAAAGGCAAATTCCTCATCGGGACAATCTGTTAGTATTCTAACAGCACTATCAGTCTTACTTTGTGGGATTTTTTTTTGTTCCCATCTTTCTTGACCCTGCTGTCCCCTTTTAAGGCTCTGCTCATGAGAGCATATGTATCTGCTTTCTAAACTACCATATCACTATCATCATGATAGGACTCTCTGTCCCTTTAATTAAACCTACAGTTTTTAAGGTTAGGGACATTTTCTCCAAGTAAAAAACCTTCCCATGATCAAAAAACCAAACAAACCCCAAGAACCTTTAGAGTCCTAAATTAAACAGAAATCTTATCAACGATACTATCATGCAGGAAACTTTGTCGTCTTCGACTTCTTCCTCTCCTTCATCCCTCTATCTAGTACAGGGGTAGGGAACCTGGGGCTTAGAGGTCAAAGGTTTCTCACCCCAGAAGTACCACCAAGGCCTACTGACTCTCTCCTTGTAATCTCTCAAATGTGCCCTAGGCAACCACTTTTGAACTTGCTCCAATCCAAGCCAATATTTCATGTCTAGATTATTACGACCTTCTCTTTGCCACCTTCCCTTCCTCCTCTTCTTTCCCACCTTCAATCCTTCATGCACAATAAAGCAAAACGGAATTTCCCCAAACATCATTTTCATCATGTTAATCCTTTGCATTTATACATGCTCCCCAAGGTAGGCAGTCTCACTTGCTTCTTCTGCTCCCACTCGGAATATTTCCCTCATTTGTACTCACTGAAATCCTTTAAGTCTAAGTCAGATTTCATTTATATTCCTGATCAGACCACTTAATACGTAATTCTATACTACCACATTTACTTGCTAATTGTCTCATCCGTGTTAAGTTTGTCTCTCCAAATAGGTACTATCTAGTATTATTTGAGAATGTACACCACTCTCCATCCCACTTCTGCCTAGCAAAAAGGCCAGTACCATTTGTTCCTATTTTGAACTGGACATAAGGATTTCTTTCCCATTCGGGATCTGGCCAAATTTGACCCTGCTTATCTTAGGAGATCTCCTAAAAGTAGCATAAGTAGTATAAAAGGATTTGGCACCAATATTGATGTTTCATCCAATTAGCCCATTAATATCTTAGAAGACCTAAGCAATACTTCATGCTTTGGTCTGCTTTTGTTATTGTTCAGTGATTCATTTGCATCCAACCCTTTCTGACCCTGTATGAGGTTTTCTTGGCAAAGATACTGGAAAGGTTCGCCATTTCCTTCTCCAAGGGATTAAGGCAAACAGAGGTTAAGTGACTTGCCCAGGGTCACACAGTTAGCCACGTCTGAGGCCACATTTGAACTTCCTGACTCCAGGCCCCACTGCGACAACTTAGCAGCTTCTATGTGGCATGCTTACAGGTACTTATTAATGTATTTTAGTGAACTCTGGTTATTGGAAAAACCTTTACTGTTTTAATACTGTAACTATTCACTCCACTATGATAATCAAGTTCCAAAGGAGCTAGTAAAGGATAGCTTTCTTATCTACTTTGCTATTACCAAAACCTCATAGGCTAGCATTAATAATCATTAGGTATATCTTGACTTCCACTCTGCAAAGTGCTTGAGGGTAGGTAGTACAAGTCCTAGTAGTTTTTCAGATAGGGAGACTGAGGATAAAAAGGCCAGGAGGCTTTTTCAGCCACAGTTAAATTCATAGCCAAGTTTCCAACTCTAGTCTTAATGACTCTAAATTAATTATTCAATTCATGCTACCTCTCTAAAATACTTTTGCTATATGTTATTTTAAATATAATTGATTATATTTTAAATGTAATTAAAGAACAATGTCTGGTCTGACATTCTTCCAGAGAAAATTTAAACCCTGGCATGTTTTTTTAAAAAAAAAATGACTGACTATATAAACTCTGACCTGTAAACCATATCAACTGAAAAGCCTGCAGATTAGAAACGTATTATTAAACTCTTTGGTTTATGTCAGGGATTCTTAAGTTAGGGTCCATGAATCTGTTTTTTTAAATGTTTACAATTGCATTACAAAATAATTGGTCTCCTTTGCAATCCTATGAATTTTATTTTATACATTTAAAAACATTATTGAGAGGGGGCCCATGACACAAAAAAAAGGTTAAGAATCTCATCTTAAGCCAAGCAATCTTGTGTGACATGAATCTATAAAGGTCCTGTAGTATACACAGGGGTTGTGACTGGTGTGGAGAGAACCTTTTCTTTTATTAATAATGAGAGTGGGGGCAGGGAAGTGGTGGTGGCAGTCCAGCTCCCGGCAGAGAATATAAGGGGAAACAATAGGGTAGGAAGGACAGGTCACACAACCTCAGAGCCCCATCCTGCCCAAAGTCCTAGCTCTGGTTACTAATTAGTTGTGTGACCCTGGATAAGTCATTTAACCTGTCTGAGTTTCCTTAATTATAAAATGAGGCAAAACTATATTCTTTCACTTAACTATTTATTGTCTATTAATTGAAATAAATATTTATTAAGTGCCTCGAACAAAGGGAAGGCACAGATACGATTGTGGAGGAGAATGAGAAAAAGAAGGGAAGAGGGTCTAGAGGCCATCCTTACTCTAAAATTCTGTGATTCTTTGCCCAAATTATACTTCTAGAAGGTTCAAAAGGTAAAAATTAATACAATAGCAACGTGAATGTTGCTAGCTGATTTATTTTAAAATAATATCAGTGCTTAGTGCTAAGTTCGTTAAAAAGGATGTTAGAAGACACTGGATGAATCCTGAATATATTTCCCAGTGGTTCATCTCTCACTACTGCTACCACCCCCTTGGATATGAGACCTCTAAGACCAAAGTTCCCAATCAGCTATTGTTTCCAGAAAGCATGAGCTAAAAACAACACACAAAACCTTGCACACTAAGCTAATACCATAATGCTGTGGTTGTAAAAGCTTACACTGAGTCACATGGTTCAATATAATATTCACAAACTCTTTCGGAGCTACATAATAAAAACTAAAAATGTGCTAACTTAAGAAGACATACTAGTAACCCTAGCTTTAACATCTTTACACTACTTACAGAAAAACTGTAAATTTCTTTATAAATCTGATCTCCATTTCTTCCTTGGGCTAAAAAGGAATAAGAATTTACACTTTTTCTAACTGGGTAGCACTGTCTCTGACCCAACAAAGGTCAATCCCTCCTTTAAATATCTTAAAGTATTAGTCACAGGTACTTTCCCCTTTAGGAATGCTATTTAATTTGGGAAAGAAATTGTATTATAACATCTAGGAATAATGATCAATAGCCAATAAGATCCCTGTGGATAGCATTAGAATAAAAAGAGCTACAATAAAATATAAAGTAAAAATCACGAATGTAACAATTTAAAACTTCAGAATGTTTAACTAAAGTGTTTAATCTTTTAAAAAATCCTTCTTAATAGATCATTTTAATCTACCCCCTTCAAAGGAACACATAGTTTCTCTTTTGAAGTCATAGGTTAAAAGAAGTCAATTCAATTAGCATTTAAGTGCCCCCTATGTGCTGGGTAATGTTCGAGGTCCTGAGGATACAGAGACCAAAATCATACTCTCTGCTCTCAAAAAGTTTACATTCATTTTTTGGGGGTGGTGGTGGAGGAAATTAAACACAAGATATATCCAAATAATTTGGGGGGTGGGGTGGGGCATATAGATCCAATATGAAGATTACTTTGTTATCAACAGAGGCCACATAGGAAGGGCAGTGTAGAATATGACAGAGGCACAGGAGGGCTGAGGCTGATAATGATGTGAGCCAGGGAGGGGGCAAAGATGGTCAGAAGAGGGAGCTTTGGCCTTGGCAATCCACAATTCACAATCAAAACGTTTCTAACTTGAGCTGTAATGCAGTAGTTACAATCTCTACTTTAGCAATAGTAATGTTTATTTGATTATTATTCCTAAGCAAGAAATGGAAAGTTAGGGTGGGAAAGACGAGGTCCTAGTCTTGCTTCATGGTTCAGGCAAAGGTAGGATCCTGGGGTATATCTCATTAGAGAGGAATGAGGCATGATTGAGGTACTCACCTTCCAATTCTCAGCCAGGTCAGCTCTACCCCCCTGGGCTCACTCAGAAAGTAAAATTCTTTCCCTGAAACCAAGCATTAAGGTCACTAAGATCATCTGAATAACTGAATGAGCCCATTGGCTCAATGAATTATAATACTATTAGTAATGCTTCTGAGTACAGTATGTGCTGGCCTTTAAATCCCAGAGTGAGTTCTGTCAATACCAGGGAACACACTTGGAAGCAGCCAAGAGAGAAACATCAGCTGCATGTGAAACTAGACTACTTCATTCAGAATTTATTCATTCACAGTTTAGTCATAAATAAGAATTTCATATCCTTATCAATCTATTTACCCTCATTAAATTACATTGAGAGGCAAATGGAGGGGGAGGAGCACAAAGTGCAGGTCTATCCCATTTTTAAGAAAGGGAAATTCTATTATCCCCAAATTCCAAAACCTAGCAGTTTGCTGGACATTCCTTAAAAGTATATTATTCCTATTATTCCTTTTTAAGTATATTATTTAACAAACCAGCAGCACTAGGCTTCCTGAAATAATACATTGCACAAATGAATCAAGTAGATCGAGAGCTGCCCCTGCTTTTGGATGAACTGAATATCTGGCGTTCACATGTTACTACTGCGTCCAGACTCCTTGCTGCTAATTGTATCTGTCCAAGAACAGGCTGATACCATCTAATGACCATGAGAAGTGAAATACAGCTTCTTGTCAGTCAATGCAGAATAACTAGGGAAAAAAGTGAGGGCTGCCACACTAGCAACTTGCTGAATTTAGTCTCAGTATCTCTGCCCTGTAAAACAGGGTTAATGGTAACAGTGTTGAAATCAGAGTCCTTTTGAACAAATGGCAATCAAATTTTGATGACATGTGATACTGGAGAGCAGTGACCTAGATAATTCTAACATCATTTCTTTGGAGGTTGGAAAGAGTAATGTGCTATCAGCACCTATTGCCTCTATTTCTGCCTTCTGGGGCTAAGCACAACAAATCCTTCCCTTCTTCGCGACAGTTCTTAAAATACCGGAAGACAACTATCATATCCCCACTAAGTCTTTCTCCTCCAAGTTAAACATCTCCAGTTCCTTCAAATGATCCTCTGGCACAGTCCCTTCACCCTGATCACCCTGCTTTGGATATATTCCAGTTTGTTTATGTCCTCTGGTCCTGGTCTGATCCTCTCTAAGCTTCCCATCTCTGGTCAGCTCTGCCTCTCACATAGGACTGATTCCTAAAGGACACTGACTGGCACTTGTCAAATGGCCTCATCTACTCCCTTTCAGATACCTCTTACTATTATGTCCCTGTTCCCATTCTCGTTTGAAAGAAATTCTTGGACGGATAGAGATTTAGTCACTTACCTTGTACTAGCAGGCCCAGATTTAATAAAAATTATATTTGAATATGACAATTTTTATTTTTATTCTAAACTTAAGAAAACATCAAATAAATTGGGCATTTACATATTGGAATAGAAAAAGGACTATAATGCATATCTTGCCTTTCTTTTGATGTATATAATAAATTCATCATATAACTTTCACAGCTGTCCTGCTTGTCTATGCTTCTTACTGCCCTTCCTTATGTTCCCTTTTTGCATTTAAAAAAATATCCCCTCTCCATACCTCACCCTCACCACTGAGAAAAGAAAAAGAAAACCCTTGAAACATATATAGTCAAGGAAAATAAATTCCTACATTCTCTGAGTTAGAAAGCATTATGTCTTATTCTGCATCTTGAATCCATCATATCTCTGTCATGAAGCTTTATCATCAGTTCCTATTTATTGCACTGAGGAGGGTTCCCAAGTCTTTCAAAGATGTTTGCTTTACAATGTTACACTGATTATATAAAATTGTTCTCCTGGAACTACTCACTTCACTCTGTATCATTTCATATGGGTCTTCCCAGGTTTCTCTGAAATGGCCCATTTTGTCTTTTTTATAGCATACTAGTATTCCATAACATTTATACTTCACAATTTGTTCAGTCACCACCCAAAAGATGGGCAGCCCTTACAGTTCTTTGCCACTTACAAAAAGTGCTACAAATAAATATTTTTGAGTGTGTATATCTCTATCTATCTATCTATCTATCTATCTATCTATCTATCTATCTATCTATCTATCTATCTATCTATCTATCTGAGAATCCTTTCCCACTGTTTTTGATCTCTTTGGAGAATAAACCGGTAATGGTATTGCTGAGTAAAAGACAGATAGTTCAATGACTTATAGGTTATGATTTTTTCTTTTAATTATTTTTAAAAGGCATTTTTATTGATATCTTGCTTTTTTAAAAAGCCAAAATTTCCCTCCCCACCCACCTTCCAAGAAAGCCATCCCATGACAAATAATATTTTTAAAGAAAAAAATCAACAAATACATCAAAAAAGACTAAAAACATATGCAATGTACCACACTTATGGACATCCCATCTCTACAAAAGGGTGGGATGGAGATGTTTTTTCATATCTCTTCTTAGAGACCATGCTTGTTCTCTGTAATTTTGCAACATTCACTTTTGATTGTTTTGTGGTTCTTTCCATTTAAGTTGTTATGGTCATCATGTATATTGCTTTCTTTGGTTCTGCCTGCTTTACTCTGCAAATCTTTCCATGCTTCTCTTTAGTTATCGGTTCTTACTGCACAGTAACATTCCATTACATTCATGTACGTTTGTTTATGGGCTATAATTTCAGTTTACTTTCCGGAATGGCTGCTTCAATTTGTAGCTCTACCAAGAGATACATAAGCATACCTGCCTTCTCTTAACCTAAAAATGTCATTTTCCACTTCTGTCATCTTTGTCAAACTGATGGGTAGGAGATGGAAGCTGAGTTGCCCAAATTTGCATTTCCGTACTTATTAATGATTCAGAGTACTTTTTCATTTTTGTTGACATTTCAGCCCCTTCCCTTGAAAATTGCCTATTTGTAGCCTTTGATATTGAGATTGGGAACTACTGGGAAATGTCTCTGCTTAAGAAATTTAAATAAGAGAAACTCGCTGCAAAGCTTTTTTTTGTTGTTGTTACACTGCTTTCCAGAAGTTTTGGTCAAATAGTTGAATCCTTTACCTAGAAGCTGTGGAGTCTATGGGTTTATGAAACACCATACTACACTACAGTGAGCCTAATCTGCTCCACTTATCCACCCCTCTGTAATGTAAATTTTAATCTCTGAAACTTTTTTTTTCTTTTCTTAAAGACCAGCCTAAACCTCAAATCCCTTTGGCTCACATAGATTGGGCAACAAGTCCTAGGCCAAGCCCTAGTTAGTCATCATTTGGGTCTTGATTGGCTCAGAATGAATGTAAATAGAAATTGTTTCTGTTTTGGCTAGAAACCCTGAGGGTCTTCCCCTCCCAGACTGATTTTTTTTGGGGGGGTCTAGGTACCAGAGGCCATTCTTTGCCTCATTTCTTATTAAGCTTTCATCACTGAAAGGGTGTTGCATACCTGTTAAAGACTTTAGCTTGAAATGGTCCCCCACTGCATCCTGGGCCATCTCCAGTTGTCCTGATTTATATCTGGCCACTGGACCCAGATGGCTCCGGAGCAGAAAGTGAGGCTGGTCTTAAATCCAATTCAATTGCATGTAATGGCACCACCTCCCTGATTTCATGGTCCCCTTGGAGCGGGGAAGACAACAACAATCCACCTATTTTTTAACCATAGCTTTCATGATTCCTGCTTTGTAGCATAATTTGAGATCTGGTACTGCTAGTTTCCCATCTTGCTGTTTTTCATTATTTCCCTTGAGATTTTTAACTTTTTCCCTCCAGATTAATTTCATTTAGAAAGTCTAGCTTTATAAAATAATTCTTTAGTAGCTTGGTTAGAATAGAACTGAATGAATAAATTAACTTAGGTAGCATTCTTTTTTTAAAATTATATCAAATTATATATTAATAATATTAAATTATATTTTTTAAATTATATTGGGTCTACCCAACAGTAATTAACATTTCTTCAATTATTTAGGTCTTTATCTCTGCAAAAAGTGTAGTTGCATTCATATAGTCCCTGTATATCGCTTATTAGATAGACTCCCAAGTATTTTTTACATTCTGTAGTATATTTTGACTAGAATTTTTCTTTATCTTCCTACTGGGTTTTGTCGGTAATGTTCAGAAATGCTTGGGATTTATGTACGTTTATTTTTTGTCCTGCAACTTTACTGAATCTATTTTCATTTAACTTTTAGTCGACTCTTTTTTAGGGTTCTTTAGATAGATGATCACATGATCTGCAAAAAGTGGTACTTGTATTCCTTTTGGCCTAAATCTTTAGTCCTTCGATTTCTTCTTCTTGTCATTTCACAATAGCTAGCATTTTTCACAGTATGTTAAATTACACTGGTGATAATGGACATCATTGTTCTGCCCCATCCTATTGGAAAGGCATCTAACCTTTCTCTATTACAAATAATGTTCACTCTTAGCTTTAGATAGCTATTACTTACCATGATAAGAAAAAATTCATTTATTCTTATGTTTTCTAGAGTCTTTTAACAGAAACAGCTGTTGAATTTTGTCCAACAAAATTTGGGACCTATTGACATAATGATATAGTTTTTATTATTTCTGTTAATGCAGAATTTTATACTGATACCTTTCTTTATACTGAAACAACTCTGCATCTTGGTATAAATCCAAATTGATCATACTATACTATAAGCCCTTTCCATGACAATTTTAAGCCTATTGTTTTATGGTAAGATCTAATACTGAAATAAAAGCTGTAGTTCTTTGTAAAAGCTGTCATTTTGACAGATGGCCTAGTATAGGCGAGTAAGGGCCAAATACAGGCTCTTGACTATTTCCAGTCTAATATACAGACTAAAGAGGATCTGGCCTTTCAGGCAGATGCTATTTCAATAAAATAATCACACTATTAAAACATTTATTTTCTCCAAATTGAAATTCTAATCTTTGTTTAGCATATGAAATAAAAAAGCTGATTTTTTTTTTAAAAATCCAGCTGATTTTCATCATAGTAGCAGCACAACAAGGAGATCATCTGTTCCTTCAAACAAATCTTGTGTGAGCCCAGTGGGCACCCAATGAACACCTTTTATTTTACCTGGGGACTACCATCATTAAATTATAAGGATATGAGACTAAAGATGGAACTCCTATCTTTTTTTCTCGTTTTATCCCTATTCTGTATGTAAGAAGTCATAGCAAATTGAGGCCCACTGCACCTCTGTCTTTCACCACAGCCCTCTGGGCAATTCTTAATCTTCAAATTGTGGTGTTCCATGATTCATAGCCTTACAGCACCACCAGAAGGATACTGATGTTAAACAGATTTGTTTCTTTCACAGAAAAGTTTGGGATCACTGAAAACAATTCACACTTTCTAAAAATCAAATAAGCATTTATTAATCACAAAACTATGTGCCAGAGATACAACAAAAGTGAGGCAGACCCTGCCTTCAAACTCATATTCTACCACAACAAAACATGTTCAAAATAAACAAATACTTATCTATATAAAAATAGGAGGGAGGCATTAACAACTAGGTGGAACTGGAAAAGCCTCTTGAACATGGCTTGCTGAAGGGAGCTAGTCATATATCACAGATGAAGAAATGAAGACTGAAAATATTGCTGGATTTCCTAAAGTTAAGTGATTGATGAAGGGTGATCTATGAGTATAATTTGAGTAAAGCTGTATGTAAACCAGATTACAAAGGATTAAGGAATGAAGGACTAGGGAGGAAGTAGCCACAGCATTCTTGGAAAAAGAACTCCAAGCCATTTCATATGCTATTCTTCTTTACTTTATAGGAAAGAAATACAGAGATTAAACAATTAGAGTCCTCCCTTTTCATTCCTTCACTCATTTGGCACTGCCTGATTAATCCTTCTTTCATCAAATGGCATCAGTTAATTCCTGGACAGATGCAGCTAAAAGAGCAAACAGTCTAATATGCAAGTGATATGCAAGTTCCAGAAATGCACTGCATTTAAAAGCAAGGGCTGCCTGTCACCTTAACTTCCAATCCGCTAGATTCAACATGTATAAAGGCAAGCCCAATGTTAGCAGACTTGGAACCAGAAGCCTTAGGTGTGAGTCCCTAATATAGCACTTACTAGCTATACAATCCTAGGCTAGACTAATTTACTTTTCTAATGTGTAAAACGAAGACTAATACTTGTACCAGTTTGAAATTTTTTTCTTCAACTGAAAAGAAGCTATTTTAAAATGGCTTTTTTTAATTAACGAGAAATAAGAAAGTTCTAGAATTAGGCCTCCTTTCCCACTGTGCCTAACATTTATCATACTGAATTCTCTCAACACAAATTACTGATGCCTTGTTCCACATATTTAATCAGCTGCTAAGTATTGTCCATTCTACTCCCATGACATCTACAGAATCCCTTCCCTTCTCTCCACTCAATTTTATACCACCCAAGTTCAGGCCTTAATCCCTCTGCCTGGATCGTGCAATAAATAGCTATAACCTACCTCAACTCTCTCCTCTCAATTCACCCTCCACAAAACTATCAAAGTGATATTGCTAAAGCATAGATGTGTTTGGCCTTGTTAGAGTCCTGGTAAATAAACTCCCATGGCTCCCTATTACCACCTGGATCGAAAACAAATTCCTATTTAGTATTTAAAACCTTTAAGAAAAATCCTCCAATTTACCTTTCCAGCCTTGTTCTAAATCACTCTCCTTTGTGTGCTATAGTCTAACCAAACTGACACAAACTATTTCTTTTCTTCATGTTTTTCTGCATACTACGCTGTATACTGCTCTGCCTGCAACAGAATCCCTCCCTATCTCAATCTCTCAAAATCCAACATTTACTTCAAAGAAAAGCTCAATCATCTCCTCCTACACGTGGCCTTTCCTGAACCCCACCACCACCTGCCAGTGAATTTTGTACATACTTACATGAATACATGCTATCTCCCCAGAGAGAATGGGAACTGCTTAAGGGAAGGGATTGTTTGTTTTTGTATGCTCTGCATACAGCACAATGCCGTAGACGCCTAATAAATGCTTGTTCATTTTTCCCTGATAGGAAAAAGCCCCAAATATCCAGTTTCACACACAAACTAGGTGCTGTAGAAGTGACACTTTTTTTTAACTTAAATACATTGGGACATCTGTTTGAATACAATAGTTATTTCCATGTCCTGTTCCATTATCAGTGTTTCCTTGACCCAGCAACAGCAAATATTAAACAAAAATTCTGTAGATTAACAATCACCAGTCTGCTCCAAGCATATCCATAATATATACATCATTGTTTTGGCATTTTCTAGTTACGAAGTAACTATCTTTGAATACCATGTCAGACAGTTTTAAAACTTGATGGGACTGAATAAAGAAGGCTGCATTATTGCTGCTGGGGGTGGGGGGGAGCAGAGGCTCGAGAGAGGGGCGTAAAAAGGATTTGCCCACTTAAGGATTTTTTTGTGCTATTCTTAAAAGTTTTCTACCAAGTTCAAATTCACCTTTGTTCCACAAAGTTGGCTGGGAAAGGAACTTTGGCAGCAGAAGGTTGAATCATGGGTCCATTTCCTCTTAAGTGAGTCTTTTTTCCTTCCTCCACCCCATCCCCACCCCAATGTGTACACACTATAGTCTGACAGAACTTCCAACTGCACTTCCCAGCCCTATCAGGGAGAGTTAGATCACCACGATCCCTTCCTTTCTCCTCCTTTCATAAGACCTGGGGAAAAACCAGCCCGCCCCCGCGCCCGTCCCTGTCCCCAAATGCGGAAGAGAGAGAAAAAGCCAAGCCAGGGCTGTCCCCGAGCGCCGCCGCCCTCTTCCTCCGCCTCCTCCTCCTTCTCGTGATCCTGGTCACCGTCAAGGCCAGGGAGAAGAACAGAGAGCGAGTGAGAAAAAAGAAAGTAAAGTCCGCTTAGAGGCACGGCGCGCGCCGATTCCCAGCCCCGCCTCGGGGACTACCTGCCTGAGGATGGGACCAAGAACTACTTGGGGGACCCTGTTAGTACTCAACTCCTCCAGGCCTGCCGTAAGGACTGAGCGAGCTGAGGCTGAAAACAGCGTAGTAAACAGTGACCCCACTTCCAGGAGGGGTGGGGGATTCTCCCATACCTGTCTCTAACTTTGGGCCCCTCCCTCTCATCCTGCCCATCCGCTCACTTACCTTTCTAACCAGCGAGAACCGCAGCCACCGCGCATGTGCAGCCTGCGCCGCTTCTCGGAGAGGAGACCACGGCCCAGAGAAAAAACGTCTCCGGGTCAGCTGAGAAAGTGAAAGGTGGCGTCAGGCGGCGCCAAGTAGCGTCAGGTAGCGTCACGAGGCGTCGGTAGCGTCGGGCGGCGTCAGTAGCGTCGGGCGGCGTCAGCAGCGTCTGGCGGCGTCAGCCCTGGCGCATGCTCAGTGAGAACCGCTTGAGCTACGTCTGCGCATGCCCAGTAAGACCCACTCGGCTTCATCCACGTAAAGGCTTTTCCGGTTTCCTCTGCTTGAGGGGAGGAGTTGGGCGAGGAAAGGAAGGGAAGGATGGAAAAGTGGAGAAGGATCTAAGGAAAAGAGGGCGGGGCGGAGCCGAGCTGAACCGAACCCACCGAGTAGAGCTGGAAAGCCGCGAACGCAGCAGTCTGTTGCTTCCTGTAAGAAAGGGAACCCGTTTTAACGAGAGCCCCTGGAAATAATGGAAAGCAGTTTGACCCACCACATAATACTGAAATAATTTGCAGATAGATACAAGCCCCAGACATCACGTTATTTTTCTTTTAAGAGTAGGGACAACAGAAAAGACATGCTTTTTCAAAATTGTTGGTAGGGGGGGAATTTTTTAAAGGCAGGGTTAGAGGAGCTCACCAAAAAGGCAATTTTGACTACATCCAAAGAATAAAGAGAGCTGGCCTCTTAGGAGGACGTGTGTTCAAGTGTCATCTCTGACACATCCTGGCCCTCTGATCTTAGGAAAGTCAATTAAGCTCCCTAGTTCTCAGTTTCTCCCTCTCAAATGAGGGAGCTTAACTAGCTGGCCTTGGAAGTACCTTCCGGCTCCGGGTCAACGATCCTATGAACACACATTAGCTGGAAAATACTGAGTAAGTTGCTTTGCCTGTCTATAATCCAGGCTATTCCAAGACTATAAATTGCCTTGGTAAAAGGGAGTTTCCTCACTGAGAGGTCTCTATACCAATGAAATCAAAGACACAGCATAAAAAGCATTTCTTTCGGCGTTTGCTCAAAGAAAATCAGTAAAATTACGATAAGAGAAACTAAAGTAGGGGGAAAAGAGCTTTGTATCAAATGATCAAAGATGAAAGTATAGTATCTTTGATGTATGAGGAATTGCCACCAATATCTGAAAACAAGAGCCTTTCTCTAATAGATAAAAGATATTAACAAATAGTTTGCAAAAGAATTGCAAAATTCTCCAAGGCAGTAATAAGAAGTGCATATTAAAACTGGGGGCTTTCACATCATGCCCTTCAAAGTGGAAATAGGACAAAAGACAGAAACAATCCATGTTTGAAGGGCTCTGGGAAGACAACACAAATACACAATGAGTAAGATGAGTAAGTGGTCAATGGATAGGGACAGTTTTCAAAAGAAGAATTGAAAAAAATTCTCCCAATCACTAATAATAGGAGAAATGTATATTAAGATAATGCTGAGGTTTTACCTCAGGCCCTTCAAAGTGGCAAAGCTGCCAAAAGACATGTGTGCAACGAGTGAAGACCTCTGATGAAAGAGGACAAATTAAATAGAAATAAGTAGGATAGTGAGTTCCATTTCTCTACTTAGATATTTTCCTTTCTGTAAAGCCATTTCTCTACTTAAGTGTTTTCCCCTCCATAAGCCAAGCTAGTGACAGTAAGGCCCCCGAGGTTAAGAATAGAACACAGGATGCTCACATCCTGTGTATTTACCTAATGGTGAGAGGCCTGAAAGAAAGAAGAGTTGAGGTGAATAAGTCAGCAACCATAAAATCCTCTGAAAGTAAGGATAGGACATAGGATACTCACCTCCTGTGCATTGACCCCAGGATAAGGGACCCTCCACTTGGGAGAAGAATGGATGAAAAGCCGGAAAGCCAGGTGCAACGTAGCCGTGCAAAGACCAGTTAGGTATGAGAATGATGGGAGTACAAGGTGTAAGGGTGCTGGGGATATCCGTCACAGATGTAAGGGTGATGGGAAAGGCTAGTTTGCCACAGATGTGAAGACAAG
>CM053628.1:38243881-38297794 GCA_028646595.1 Phalanger gymnotis
GTTAGGGACCTATATAAACACCCCAATTCTCTGTGTCCAGGGCGCTCTGACACTGAGAGGACCTCCCGTCCTTTTGGTGCCTGGAGTTGCCCTTTCCCACGGGACTGTAATAAATTTTCCTTTCTACTTTCACCTTGAGATGCCTCTGTTTTTAATTCTTGGATTCGTAAATCCGTACCACACAGACAGAAGTTGTACATGCTGGAGGAACTGTGAAAAGTCAGGAATACTAAAAGACTTTTTGGAGCTATGAATTACTCCAGTCCTTCTGAAATATAATTATCAATAAACATTTATTAAATGGCCATTATATGCCAGGCCCTGAGAATACAAAGACAAAAAGTGAAACAATCCTGTCTCTTAAGGAATTGTGGGATACAACATGGACATATATAAATATATACAGAATTAAGTACAAAATAAATACAAGGTTGTTAGAGGGTCCTCAGAAATTCACATACTGGAATGTCTCACATTAATATATGGAGGCAATTGACTGGAGTTATACTTACCCAAAAATAAAAGTTTAACTCTCCTAAATTGGTATAGCAATTCAGTTTGTATTTCTAAGATATACTCACCAAATTGATCCTTTACATAGTTTTTTCCCCATTTTTTCTTTTTTTCACCTTTTTTTTAAAAATAGAGATCATCTCTTCCTATCTCCCCCAGGTGCACTGGCCACTTGTCATCGTGGAATCTTTGACCTCATTTTTTCAGACCTGGGCCAATTCACCCCATCTTAAGCAGTTCTGGAGGCTCATCAAACTGGTTAGGCACTTGTTGTAGACACTCTATTGGCTGCCCATTGCAGCTCATAACTCAGGAGCTCAGGTCATCCTTAGCCTCCTGAGAAGCAGGGATTACAGGCTACCTCACCCACTCAAATACAGTATATTTTACAGTTTTGATTACTTCCAAATATTCCTAATCCTTAGGAACTCTATTGCTTTCAAACTGTGCTTTCCGAAAGCATTTCCAATAAGTCTGTTGTACTATTTTACCAAACCCAAATTAACTCTTTGACAAACCAGATTATGCACAATTGAAGGCTTATGATGAGGAAGAGCACTCTTTTTTTGGAGGGGGGAAGGCAGGGCAATTGAGGTTAAGTGACTTGCCCAAGATCACAGAGGTAGCAAGTATGTCAGGTGTCTGAGGCCAGATTTGAACTCAGGTCCTGCTAACTCCAAAGCCAGTACTCTACTCACTGCACCACCTAGCTCCCCCTAAATATCTCTTTAATGACTCCTATTATAAATCAATCACAGTATTCAAATGAAAGAGGATCTAACATAATGTTATAAATGCTCCAAATAAACAGTGCTTCTATATAATAATTTCCATTTTCATACTGCCCAAAACATAGCATAGTACTAACATAAACATAAATATAACATAAACATAATAAAACATAGCACTAACATAAAACAATATCATGGACTTAAGACATAAACATGAAATAAAGCTTATTGCCAATCTAATAATATTAATCCAGTCAATTCACCTGGAGATTCCATTCAAATCTAATCATCTACAGGGAAACAAAAAAATCCATTCCATTCATCTACCAATTTTGTCAGCCTATACTGATTACATTCAGAACCTAGCATAGAAGATTTTTTGTGCTTTTAATGTCACGCCTACAATCCCAAGAACAGATCAACTATTCCATAAATAGTCACTGTCCCCAATTAATCAAACCCAATAAAATGGAAAACCCAACATAAATGTACTCGAACCCAATATAAATTCAGATTTTAAACTACGTAAATATAAATTGCTACATGATTCCAACTTCTTTTCCAAATTTACAAGAATACCGGTATCCATGAAGTTAAGCTTTGAAATCATTAGAAATCTGAAAACCAGCTGTCCAGGGAGTAAACAAGTGTTTCTCAGGGTAGAGTTGAAAGCTCTGTAGGCATAGCAATCTCTGTCTGCATCACTACTCTCCTCTTATCTCACTGGTGTCTAAAAAATAAACTTCCTTCCATTTGTTTTTGTACTTAAGGCAATCCAATATTGGTCCCTGTTTAAGTGAAAAGTCATTTGTTCTTTTTTCTGCTGTTGGAGAATCAGAAATTGGGGCTTTAAATGAGTTAATACTACTGTATTCAAAGTTGTGTTTTTCGAATTTTCTGCTTTCAAAAGCATCTCTATACATCTCTTTTTTTTTTTTTACAGTCTGGCTTCAGGTGTATATCTCATCAGTGTAAACAGCATTTCATTTCTTTTAATTATCTTGACCAATTTTCCATTTTGGGGCATTCCAAAACCAGCCCTACTTCATTCCCCTTTCACCTTTGCTTCTGACCGTGAGGACTTTATCACTATGCTTCAGCTGCCCTTTCACCCTGGAATTTCCCTCAGTTCCTGAGGCTTCTGGCCCTGGAACATCCCTGCAACCTCTCCAGCCCCCTTCTCTCACTGGTGAGTTCCTTCTGGGGCCTTCATTTGGAGAACTGGCCTAAGCATTCCACGGTTCAGGAACTGAATTTGTTTTGGTTTTTTGCTTGTATTAGTATCCCCAGGGCTAAGCACAGTGCCTGGTACATAAGTGAGCTTTTAATAAATGCTTGTTGCTTTGCCTTTTTTTGGAGTTATTAACTCTGTTTAACCCAGACTGTTGTAAATCACAGTATTGCATTTCTGTTTGTACTGGTTCAGTATTTCGTTTTCTTTTTAATACTGTTATTAATTTCTAAACATATACTCTGCCTTCAAATCATGTTTCAATGTTATGTTTCAAATCGAGTTTCCTTTCTCCCCCAAATAAATCTCTTTTGCAAATTAGCACAATATTCCTATTCATCTCAGATTCATTTCAAAAGTTTGCTTTTAGGTGATCAGACCTGAAACTTTCAGTTTTATTGGCAGCTTCTCATCATGAAAAAAATTTTAAAAAGCCATTTTCAATTTGATTTCTTCCCCAAGAACAAGCAAATGCGCAGACTATTCTAATTCCTTTTAGGTGATTTTGCTTCTAATTTACCAGGCAATTAAACTCTGCCAAATCATTCAGAAACTCACTGTGGTTGACTAAACTCAAATCTTAATGTGAAATTTTGCCTTTTAAAAAAATTGTCCTTTTTTCTGAGACAATTCTTTTTTTCGAGGCTATTTAAAAGGTAGCCTCCTTCCCTCCAATGTGGACAGAAGAGGAAAGTTAAGACAATACCTTCAAGGCAGGGTGCTTAAACTGCTAGAAACGACAAAATTTTAAATTGTGAAATGGTTACAAAGGCTCTTTTTCCCCCTCGCTTTTTTTTTGTAGTCAGTGGAGAGAAAACTCTTAAACTGTCTTCAGTTGTGTTAAGCAGTGAGGATTTTTTTTTTACTAAAGAGATTTCCACATAGACTCACAGAAAATACAATCTGTTGCTAGCAAAAAATCATTCATTACAACCAAAACAATCCATCTACTGGACTTTTTTATTTTTACATTTTTTTGTTTTTTTTTTATTTTTACATTTTTTAACATTAATTTTTAAATTTTGAATTCCAAATTTTCTCCCTCTAGTCCCTCCCCCACCAATTGAGAAGGCAAGCAGTATGTGCCCTCTTCATTTACATTAAATAATCTTTTTTGAAAAACATGGTAAATAAATTTGTCCAAGAATCTTTGTGTTTTATTTCTCTAATTTACATTTTATTTATTGTTTATTTCTTCATAGTGATATAAATGCTGACCTCCTGGGACAGAGACATTTTTATGTGCATTTTTCCCCATTCTGAGCACCCCTCCCCTAATTTTTCCTAAATTGGGCACTCAAGTACTGACTTGGCCTGCATGGTATGTCAAAGCCCGCTGACCAACAATAACCTGATTCCAGCTCCAGTCCTTTAGCAGGGAACCTGGTCTTTCTTTCTGGCAGAAAGACATTGTTAGCCTTGTTTCCTATTCCCGAGGACTGACTGATTTTCCAATCAGTTACTCTCAAATAGGATCTGTTGACCAGTTTGGGTCAAAGACTCCAAAATGACCAGAAGAATATTTTGAGCAAACATTTCTAGGGAATCCTTGTGCTCTTCTGGTCACATGTGTTTTTTTGGAGGGGGGAAGGCAGGGCAATTGGGGTTAAGCAACTTGCCCAAGGTCACACAGCTAAGTGCATGTGTCAAGTATCTGAGGTCACATTTGAACTCAGGTCCTTGTGACTCCAGGGCCCATACTCTATTGACTGTGCCACCTAACTGCCCCAAGGTCACACGTTTTTTACTGTGGAGGATCTATTCATTTGAAGCTCTGTCACTCCCTAGGTCTTTACACTGCTAAACATAAAACAGCTTGATATATGCTGAACTAACAATAAGCAATGGAGAAAATGTGGCAGCTAGGTGGCCCAGTGGCTAGAGTGCTAAGTCTAACCGGAGTTCAAATCCAGATTCAGATACTTACTAGCTGTGTGACCCTGGGCAAGTCATTTTATGCTTTTAACCTCAGTTTCTTCATCTATAAAATGAGCTGGAGAAGGAAATGGCAAACTACTCCAGTGTCTTTGCCAAGAAAACCCCAAACTGGATCGAGAAGAGCTGGAGACAACTGAACAACAAATGAAGAAAATACCAAATGTATCATTTTTATACAGTTGGGAATCTCTGGCCAGACAGCCATGGGCTTATGGGGGTCTTTGAGGAGCTGGAAGCAATTAAAGTCCTGTTTATGGACTGAGTGCCTAGTCCTAGTCCTAGGCAAGATCTGCTGTCTAATCTAAAAGGGCAAAAAAAGCATTCACTTCAAGGCATCACAAGCAGTCTGATACAATTAAATTGATTTAGTCTCAGAGTAGGTAGGTGACTTAGAGGTGTTAGAAGAAGGGTCAAAACTGGCATAGTTTAAGTCTTGCCACAATACAACAGACAAGGTAGCTACAAACACCTAGAGACACTGGCTGCATGACCCTGAGCAAGTCACTTAACCTCTTTCTGCTTCAGTTTCCTCATTTGTAAAATGGGGATAATAATAGCACACGGTTGTTGTTAAGATCAAATGAGAAAATGGTGGTAAAGCACAGGACCTGGAACATAGTAGATACCTGACAAATGCTTTTTTCCTTCCTACCTAGAGGCAGCTAGGTGGTTCAGAGCTCTGGGCCTGGAATCAGGAAGACCTCAGTTTACCCACCTTCAAGGTTGCAGTGAGGATCAAATGAGATAATATTTATAGGTCTCTTAGTATGGTGTCTGGCACATAGCAGGCACTTAATAAATGCTTATTTTCTTCCTTTCTACAAATACAGGCATGAACAGAAATATACATAAATACCCCCTTCTATGTGGCTGCCAGACTTAGCCTTTCTCTTTAAAAGGTACTTGGAAAGGTACTTTAAAAGATTCTTGGAGTCTGCTCCAAGAATCTAATTAGAATAAGCAAAACTGGGCAGCTCTCCCCAAAAACGGCCTATGAGTGTTTTAAAGGTCTCCTCTTTCTATTAGTTAACTATGGAAGTCTTTAGAAGAGAAGTATTCCTGGGCCCATGCTGGATCAGAATCCAAGTCTAAAAGATACTAATTGTTGATGAAAAAGTATTAATACTCAATTCTGGTTTGGGCAGAAATCTACCAGAAACAATTTTTATTAATTCGACATTATGCTAACACCAAAAATTTCTAGCTTAGAGAGAATTTGTAGCTTCTATGCCTAAACTGACATAGTTTCTTACTCTGTGTCAGGCACTGTGCCAAGATACAAATATTATCTCATTTGATCCTTACAACAACTTGGGGAGATAGGTCTTATTATCACGGTTGATGAAACTAAGGCAGACAGAAGTGAAGTGACTTTCCAAGTCATACATCTAATAAATGTCCTTCTGACTTGAAGTCCAGTGCTCTATGCAGAGAACCATCTAGCTACCTCATAATGGATGATGTCATTGTGGAACCTCTTAGTATTGGATTTATGCCAGATGTACCTGGATACCAGAGACCAGTGGCTTTCTTGGCAGACAGAGTGAATGGATGACAATTTGTGGAAGGACTTACATTTAGCTTAAATCCAGTGGTGATTTTAGGCTTCATAATCCTATACCAATCTACTACATCAAAGACTACAAAACTCAATAGGTTTTTTCTTTCTGTTCATTGCCTTTATCAGCATCCTGTTGTCTTCATGGCTAGAATATTCATGAGAATGGAATTACTCTGTTTTCTGTGGGGTTAAAATGCCTTTTGTAGAGAAATCAGCAGAAAATGGATTTGGCCCTTTTAATGAAGTTGCTAAGGCCGTTTCTCCAGTATAAAACACGGGAAAAGGTTTATTTTCTTGGTAGAAGGAAGGGAAAGAAATAAGTATTTATATAGCACTTATTATGTGTCAGGCACTGTGCTAAGCATTTTTACAAACATCTCATTTGATCCAAACAACAACCCTGTGAGGTAGGTACTGCTATTATTTCCATTTTATAATTGAAGAAACTGAGGTTAAGTGACTTGCCCAAGGTCACACACCTAGTAAGTGTCTGAGGCCAGATTTGAGCTCCCCTGCTTTCTCCACTGCAGCACTTAACTACCATTGTAATATCAGGCTTACCGCAATTGCTTCTCTACACTGAGGTACCATTCATGTAAAGTAATCACTTCCTCTTAGGTTTTTTTTTTTCCATTTCTAAGAGACAATATTTTCCTTTGTGTAGCAAAAGTACTGAATGAAG
Organism: Phalanger gymnotis; assembly: GCA_028646595.1. Classification (NCBI taxonomy): domain Eukaryota; kingdom Metazoa; phylum Chordata; class Mammalia; order Diprotodontia; family Phalangeridae; genus Phalanger; species Phalanger gymnotis. The sequence continues at coordinate 38,250,538 of CM053628.1, forward strand.
TATATCATTTTTTTTTTACTTCATTTGTTAATTTCACATTTTTGGAAGGTACTTCTGTTGAAGATTTACACTTGGAAATCTGGAAAGGGAGAAGCTGCAAACCGAGAACTCTAGAAAGTGGATTAGCTTGGCCTGGAATGCTTTGCCTTTAAGTGGAATACAGGACTACCCATACATTTGTAAGGGGAGGGGTTCTCCTCCTCCTGCAATCAAGGTAATCATAAAAGACCCAGGCACCCCGATTGAATCCATCAAGCAAACAACAGAGTAAATTGGGTGTTAAAGCATTAACAATTCCATCCTCATTGATTAACCTCATTAATCAATTTGAGAGGATTGCAGCATTTTTTTAGCCATTGAATAAAGGTAGAAGCATCTCTGGGCCCATTCATAAAAACAGTAGCTGGTCAAATATTTGTATCCTCAGCACTTAGCACAGAGCCTGGCACATAATTAGGTGTTTAATAAATGTTTAGTGACTGACTGAAGTGGTTTACCAGTTTAGCCATGTAGGACTCCAAGTTCAGGAATAAAGGAATTAAGAGTTGGAGCCAGGTCTTCTGAGAGGTAATCAATCACTCTTAGAGGAAGGACAGAGTCTCTCTCTCTCTCTCTCTCTCTCTCTCTCTCTCTCTCTCTCTCTCTCTCTGTCTTTCTGTCTGTCTATCTCTCTATTTCTCTCTCTGTGTTTCTCTTTCTGTCTCTCTCTCTGTCTCTCTGTCTCTCTCGGTCTCTGTCTTTCTCCTCTGTCTGTCTCTGTCATAGAATTGTAGCAAAATTGAAAAAAATAGGGACATTAGGAGAGGCAAGGTAGTTAGAGGAAGAGATGACAGGGTTGGTTCCAGACATACTGTGTTTTACATGGTTTATTTAAGTAGAAACGTCTAATAGTTTGAGATCTAGAACTGTTTACTGTGATATTCCCAAAGTCTGGCATGGACATACATTTCACATTGTGAGGAAATTATTCTCCATGTTTACAAATTACTGTATTTAAAAAACTGTTCTAATATGTGTTACAATGTTGACAAAGGAAGTGGTTGTGCCTTCAGAAGATTTCCTGAAATTGGTCCAGAATGGAGGAATGCTCCATTGGCAATGCTAGTAGGAACAAGGATGCTATTGTACGTAGAGAAATCGAGTAGGGCCTGGACCTGTGATTTCACTCACTGGTCTAAAGAATGAACTCCCTAGTGAGTGACAATACAAGTCAGCACCTTTGCTGCAACTTAGAGGTTTTTCCCCCTCAGTCAGATGCATTTTGGGGGAGTTTATGAGCAGGATTCTCATTATGAAGGCAATTCCCACCTTCTTTATTATATGTGTGTGTGTATATATTTTTTCTTTCTCTTTCTCCCTCTCTCTGTCTCTCTTTCTCTCCCTCCCCCTTCTTTTGTAGGTTTTATTAATCTAAAGTTGTTATCTACTTGTGAGGTTGGGAGAGGGATGACCCAGAGGGCCCAGCTCAGTTATTGATGGCTCTGGCAATGACACTAATGGGTTCTTGGAAGGGGCTAGGGTACCTGGGAGATGGGAGATAGATATGTGCCTTCAGTCCCCCATCAGGGAAAGAACACCAGTCTTGAATTGAGCATTACTTCATCCTAGCTATGTAATATTAGGAGGTTACTATAAGCTTCAGTTTCCCTATTTGTAAAATTTGAAGTACGTGGTCTTTCTAAAAAGTCCTTTCCAGACCTGCTGTTTAGGGCTCTAAAGTCCTTTCCATCTCTAAAGCCTTTTGATTCCCTTTGTATGCATCAGAATCCAACTGGAGATGGAGCCTGTGTCCTCTGAGAGGTCCATGGCTGGGAAGTCAGGATGCCTGAGTCCTGTCTGTGGAGGAGGGGGAGCAGGTCAACTGGATTGATCAGAAGGATCAGGCTGAAGAATCAGCAGGATACCTGGGTTCATTTGTAGAGTGTGGAACTGGAGTTTCAGGCCACTTAAGGGGCAGGACTGGGAACAGGTTGGACTGGGCAACCTTCCTGGGGGTTGTAGGGGGAGGCATGTCAATTCTTCTGCATTTCATTTTGGATTCAGATTTGGTAATGGCACAGGCTAGTATAGACACCATGATACCTGACCAGAGTGCACTATTCCATACCTCAAGACACAAGGCCCTACAGGCCCCCATTATATACCAAGGGCCTCCCCAGTCACCCTGGCAGGAGTCCTTCCCACCTTTCTTATCCATACCACAGACCGTGCCTAGAGTGATGGCTCCTGGGTAGGCATTTTTGTATTTTTCTTCAGATGAGATACTGATCATGCACTGGAATGTGCTAGGAAATTGGGCAGAAGAACTGGAAATGGTCCTCCAGCCTGACACCAGGCAAATTGTCTCAGGATAGACATAGTCTTTTGCCAGCTTAATGGGGTGAACTTGGAGGGTCAGATTCACTAGCTTCTTGAGGTAAAGCAGAATGAGGTCATCATTGTTGGGATTGAGATTGTACTTGGGGTAGGGTACTCAGTGGTCCACCCTGAACGATTGTTGTGAGGACTCCCAGTGCCCAAAAGTGTGTTTCCCTGAGACCACCCAAAGATTCTGGTAGGCCCAGTGAGCAGCTGTGAAGACTCACTGATCAGACAGCAGGACACCCCCACAGTGGAACCTTTGATAGATGAACAGAGATGCCTTCCAGGGCTGGGAGTGGGGAATACACAAGACCACCAGTGATGTTGTCCTCATTCTTTTTGGTGATGGCAGCAACCAACAGAAGCAGTGATGAGATCAGCAACAACATAGTTGAAGCGGGTAGGGGAAAAGATCTAAGAGAAACAGAAAAAAGAGTAACAGAAACAGATGCTTTGAAATATAGATACAGAAATTAATCAAGAGATACAGAGACAAGGTGAGTAGGAGAGGCAGAGAGATGGCACCCCAAACAGAAGATATAGCCTGGCTACTGTAGAGATGGTAGCAGAGACTAGGAGAATGAGGCAGGAAAAGCAGGTAGAGATCAACACAGAGAGAAAGGAAAGATAGAGAGCCAAGACACCAAGCTAGAGAGGTGTCCTCCCCTTGGGGTATCTTGTAGAGAAGATATGACACAAGAGGAAGTCTGTTCTTTTCTGTCTCTTTCTCTGTCTTTCCCTCTGTCTCTTCCTCTGTCTCTTTTAAAAAGAAGGCTATCTCACCCCACATGATGCAACTTTTAGTCTATGAGAGTTGCCTAGACCACTGAGAAGTTAAGCAACTAACCCAGGGTCACAGAAACATTATGTGTCAGAGATGGCACTTGAACCCACGTCTTCCTGGCTCTCAAGGCTCTCAAGCAGCTCAAGGCTGGCTTTCTATTGACTGTGCCTTTGGTAATACAGCAACATAACATCAGAAAACAAGATAGAACAATCCTATGGTGAGAGTAAGGAATAGACAACCCAAATTCTCTCTCACTTCCTATGTCTAATCAATTGCCAAGGTCTGTCATTTCTCAATATCTGTCATATACATGTCCCCTTTCCCCTCCGACACTGCCACCACCCTGATGTAAGTAAGCCCTCTTCGTGTCTCAGCTGTCCTATTAAAATAGCCTGCTGGTTAGTCTCTGTTCTTCAAGTCTTTCCACACTCTAGTCCATCCCCAACTCAGCTGTCAAATTGCTCTTCTGCAAGCACAGATCTGACCACGTCACCTCCCTCCTGGATCCCTATTACCTCCAGGATCAAATATAAAATCTTCTGTTTGGCCCTCACAGCCCTTCATGACCTGGCCTCTTCCTATTTTCCAATCTTTTTATACCTCACTCCTCTCCACATACTCTGCAATCCAGTAACACTGGCCTCCTTGCTATTCTTCACACATCTTCTGACTCCATGCATTTTCTCTAGCTTTCTCTCATGTCTGGACTTCTCTCCCTTCTCAACTCTGCCTCCTGAGATTCTTCAAGTCTCAGCTAAAATCCTACCTTCTACAAGAAGCCTTTCTCAGTCCTCATTATTTTTAGCACCTTCCTTCTGAGATTAACTTTAATTTATCCTTTATATATATCTTATTTGTACATATTGTTTGCATGTTCTCTCCTGCATTAGACTAGAAATTCCTTCAGAGTGGAGACTGTTTTTTTTTTACCTTTCTTTGTAGCTCTAGGGCTTAGCCCAGTCCTCGGCACATAGTAAGCACTTAAAATAAATGCATGTTGATTGAATTGGACCCTACACTGTTATCCACAGAATGTAAAGTGAAGTAGAGCAAGGCCTCTAGCAAATTGAATAGATTTGCAGTGAACAATCTATAGGAGAGCACAGAAGAGAATTACATGAGATGTGTTGCACTTCATAAACCAAGGGAACACTCACAGGGATGAGTGAGAACATGGATCCTTTGAAGTATCAAAGTATACCTTTCAGTACCCAGTACAGTGTTGTAAGGTTTTTTGCATGCTTGGCAATTAAAATGCTTGAACCAATGAAGAAAAAAGAGGAAATGCATAGGAAGAACAGTGAGATGGCTAGTTTGACTGAATGGCAGAGTGTGTGAAGAGGAGTAATGTACAATAAGGCTGTTCAAAAGAGAGGGAAAGAAAAATTGAAAAGGATACAGCATTAATGGACAAGAAAAGGAGAAAGAGAAAAGAATGGAAGGGAAAAGAGTGAATGGAAGTTCAAAGAGTATTAGGGACTTGGTTCTTGGCAGAGAAGTAGAACAAAGGTTGCCAATTCTACCAGCCTCTTTCAGTCTTGCTCCTGGAGTGAGTTTTGCATTGACCACTATTCTCATTATGGAAATTGAAAGGATTCGAAAGGAATTTTCTGAGAGCAAACGAGATAGTAGATTGAGGTCTGAGGGTGGCATCGAGGCAAAGGAATTTAAAAAGACAGATGTAATGCCTAAGGGCTTCTCTGGCTAGCTACCATAAAGAGCTGAGATAACTCCTAGGTTTATCAATCAATGAACAATCAATAAACATTTAGGCTCCTATGTGCCAGACACCATTTGAGGCACTGGATATACAAAGACAAAGGTGTTTTGTGGCCCTGCTCTTAAGGAGTTTTCATTCTATTGGGGAGACAACACTTACATAGATACATATAAAATAGATACAAGGTTGTGGTGGAGGGGATGAATGCCACTAGCAGCTGAAGGATGGGGTTGGGAAAGGCTTCATGTAGAAAGTAGTGCTTTAGTTAAGTCTTAAAAGGAAACTGCAATTCCAAGAGATTAAGGTAAAGAGGGAGGGCATTCCAGGCATGGGGAACAGCCAATGCAAAGTCGTGGAGATGGGAAATGAAGCTTTATATACAAAGAACTGTAAGAAGGCCAGTTTGACTATACTGTTGAGTACATGAAGGGGAGAAATGCATAATTTGGAGGAAAAGGAACTTATGGTAGACTGTGACAGGCTTTAAATGCCAAACAAAACTGATAGGCCATTCCCCCATCCCTATGGGGAATAGACCACACAGGTGCTTTGGACCAGTAGTAGATGCAAGCAGAGAGCATCCTAGGTCTGGAATGCCATCAGATGGCAGCAGAGAGCAGAGAATAGCCCAACAATGCAGTCCAGCAACCAACTCGGTGACATCACTTGACCAGTAGTTAATGCTGACTGCTCTGCAAGGAGCAGGAAATGGCAGAAAGAAAGTCCCATTTGGAACATTAGCTCTGAGAATATGACTTGCTTGGACTATATCTGTTCCTTATATGTTCCATATATGTACCCTAGCTATATGCATTCCCTATGTGTGTACCCCTCTCCTACACATGTTCCTAGGCCACATGTAAACTATATACATGTTCTTGCATTCACCAGTAGTGTATCTCCTTGTCTATAGGAGAAATTTTTCCTCATCATTTATTTTGCTATACTACTTAATTAAATGTCATTTGCTTTGAACTAATTGTTCTCTTGTTGGTCTGGCAAAAGAAACACCAATGGGGGCTCGTGATCTGTGTTTTTGAGTAGATTCTGACCCAAGGAATGTCTTGAACCTGGAGTAGCTTTTACAGGGATCATGTGTGAGTGGGACCTAAGGCTACAAGATGAAAATTAAAGGAATGAAAAAGGAGAGAAGCAGATGGAGAGAGATGGGGGGAAATCTACATTAGATAATATAGTGATGAGTAATATGGAGAAATGAGAAGTAAAGGAAAGGTGACAGTTATCACTTTAACTCTTTAGATGTAAGGTACTACCCATTAAATGGTGTAGTGAAAGAGAAAATTGACTTTATGGTTTGTTTTTGGTGGTTACAGTAGTAGTCCATGAATAGACTATATAGGTAACAGAGAGATAGATATGGTTACAGATGTTAATACGTATGTGGGTTTTCACAATTCTCATAAACTATCAACTGCCATTCGTATTGACCAGGATTATACAACATCCTCAACAAATGTTCATCCAGACTTCAATTGAAGACCTACAGGGTAGGGGCATCCCTGATCTTCAAAGGGCCCATTCCACTTTTGGACACCTCTAGTAGTTAGGAAGCTCTCCCTTACATCCCTCCTAAATCTGCCTCTCCATAATTTTCACCCATTGTTTCTAATTCTGTCCTCTGGGTAGAAGCATACCACATCTAATTCATATGTCAATTGACAGCTCTTTAATATTTGAATGCATCAATCTTGTTTGCCCCACTCTCCCACCCCCTTGACAAATAGTTTCTTCTCCAGGCTCGTTGTTCAGTCATGCTCAATTCTGTGACTCCATTTGGGGTTTTCTTGGCAAAGATACTGGAGTGGTTTGCCATTTCCTTCTCCAGTTCATTTTACAGATGAGGAAACTGAGGCAAAGAAGGTTGCCCAGGGTCACACAGCTAGTAAGTATCCGAGGCCAGATTTGAACTCAGAAAGACGAGTCTCCCTGACTCCAGGCCTGGCACTCTATTCACCACTCTGCCACCTAGCTTCCCCAGGATAGACATGACAATTTCCTTCCATCAATCCTGGCTGATGAACTCAAGTCTCTTATCCATTCTAGTTGCTGCTTTTCCTCTCTATCAGTTACCTTCCTAAAATGTAGTTTCCACAATTGAACACAAGATTCCAGTTGTGGTCTGACCAGGGCAGAAGACAGTGAGACCATCATTTTCCTGATTGCAATTGTCTCCTAATTAGTCCCCCTCCCTCAAGTATTTCCCCACTCCATCCTCCAAACTGCTGCCAAAGTGATTTTCCTAGAGCTTAGGTCTAGGCATGTCTCCCCCATTCAATAAATTCCAGTGGCTCCCCATTACCGCTAGGATCAGATATCAGCTCCTGTTTGATATTTAAAGCTCTTCACAACATGGGCTCTTCCTACCTCCCCAGTATTGTTCCATCTTACTCAGTGAACTCTCTGATCCAACTATGCTGGCCTAATTGCTGTTCCCCATACAAGACGTTCCATTTCCCATCTCTGTTCTTTTGTAATGACTGTACCTCCTCACATCCGCCTTGTAGAATCCCTGGCTTCCTTCTGGACTCAGCTCAAATCCCACTCTCTGCAGGAAGCCTTCTCTAGGGGTACCTTCCATCTACTCTGCATGTATCCCCTATGTACCTATGTGTGTACATGTTGTTACCCCTATTAAAATGGAAGCTCCTTGAGGGGAGGGGCTGATTTTTTTTCTTTGTATTAGCTCAGAAAACAGTCTGGAGGGACATAGGCACTTAGTAAATGTTAATTGATTGATTACCTGATTACTTTCCTTTTTTGCAGAGGGGAGTCCATCAGAGTTAAGTGACTTGCTGAACTTGGAACTTAACTGTCTCAGGTCACATTTGAACTCAGGTCCTCCTCCTGACCTCAGGACCTCTATCTGCTATGTTACCCAGCTGCCCTGTAGCTGCCCCATAACTGATTACTTTCACCCTGGGTCCCCTATCTCTTATTCTGCTCCTGACAAATTAAAAAGCATATATTCTAGAAGCAACCAACACTGCTGGTAGTTGTATGATGGACTCCAGTGGACCATGATTGCTAGAACTTCCCGTTATTCTATATTTAATAAATAAAAGAAGAAAATATGGTACTCCTGTTAAAAGATACCAACCACAAGTGGAGAAATTTCGGCACCTGCAGGTACATGAACCTTCCCATATACTTATAGGGCATGAGAGATGGCACATTATCCTCAGTGCCATATGGCTCCACTGTATGAGTTCCCCAATCACATTTGGCTGCTCCTGCTGACACTTCCTGTTCTTCCTTCCCCCCCCCCAACTTTACCCCATGGAAGAGGGAAGAAGAGGGGGAGGGGATGAGCCTGGCCTGCCTTCAGCATTCTACCCTGTGACTGGTGACATATATGGAGGGAATCACTGGAACCTGTGCAGATACATCCCACTCCCTCTCAGACAAGCTACCTGCCTCTTCTAGCAGTGAATGAAAATAATAGGAGCATCAGGGCCCTTAGTGCAGTACAAAACAAGGCACAGAGAATATATTAGGGATGTTGCCAGGGTCCTTCCTGTTCAGCAGCTCACAAAATCATTGAATCAGAATCCAGTAACTGATTTTCTTGACTTCAAAACTAAATTTGCTTCTTACAAATGCTACTTGTTGTTCCTAATTCTCCTTTCTGTGAACAAATCTAATTTCTTTTCCACACGACAGATGTTAAAATACTTGATGATGGCCTATTTCCTCCTACCTCTTCTCCACAGTCTACATTCCCAATTCTTTGAATGAGTTCTCAACTCCCAATCACTCTCTCTTTCTCTCATACCAGTAATCACAGCCTAACGCTAACACTGCATCTAAACAGTTGTATCACTAACTGTAACCTACAGCCCAGAGCTGAAGCTTTGTAAACATGGACTAGTTTCATTTTGGGAGCCTTTTCACTAATCGTGCTATTTGGCTTCTTTTTGTAACCTGGGTTTGCACTAGGAATGTCCCAATTCTACTCTTTCCTACATCTCTCTAGCAAAAGGAAACCCCTACTTAAGGTTACAGGGCATCACATGTGGAAAAGCTTTTATTTAATCCATCAGAAAAATGCAATCTACTTATACCCAAGTCCAGAAACAGTCAAGATAACCCATCTTCCCTCTCTGGTGAGCCCCACTTCCCCAGAGACCTACACAGTTTTTCAGACATATAATAGTATGCTGAGTAATAATACTCTCATGATCAAGAGGAAAGAATTCAAAACTGCTAAGAAGGTGAGGTAAGCAACCCATCTCATCTCCTTATTCCTCCTGGGACGATGAGTTCCACCTTCCTCGAACCTACATGGCTTTCCCAACTTACAGTACTACCTCGATTGGGTTCCCACAACAGGGGAAAGCATTTAGGATCACTAGAGAATTCAGGATTGCTAAGGAGTCAAATAACCCACTTCTACAGTGAGCCCCATCTTCTGATTTTTTTTTTGCAGGGGGGATGGCAGGGCAATTGGGGTTAAGTGACTTGCCCAAGGTCACACAACTAGTAAATGTGTCAATTGTCTGAGGCCGTATTCGAACTCAGGTACTCCTGACTCCAGAGCGGGTGCTGTACTCACTGCGCCACCTAGCTGCCCCGAGCCCCATCTTCTATGTCCTTTCTACACCCCTCCCAACTTATAATACTAGCCTGTATGAGGCCTCTCTAATGGGGGAAAGCCCTGGGTCACTAAAGCACTTAGCTTGACCTAGGTACTCCCTGATGCTTGATTGACTGCTCCCTCCATTAACTGCTAACTTAGGATTCCACCAGGAAAGAGGTTATAACAATACACCAGACTAATCATTACTGTCTAGCCCAAGGGTATGGAACATGCAGCCTTTTAAGGACCCTTAAGGGATTTCCCCTTAATAAAAGGATTTGTTCTATAAAACTTGGACTCAGTCACAAGGCTGTACTTGAGGACCTAGAGGGCCACATGTGGCCTCCAAGCTACAGGTTCCCTACCCCTGGAGCTTCATGGGCCACCATGCTCAGCTTCTGCCACTGTTGAGAAGGTCGGTTCCATACCATTCACATGTGAGCTCTGATAGATACAGTTCTAGGGCACTATTCCTCAATCTAACATGGGGATAATTGAGGACCACTTCCCACCTTAGGTCCAGCATCCAGACTATGAAGGTGTGGGATGCCTCAAACTACACACAGTACCAAGCCTCCCTGAAATCCTGGAGGATGGTGGTCTTGAGCTTACAGTGCGTTATGGAGTCAGTAGGCAAAGTCTGAGAGGGAGAACTACGTAATTTGGCATTACAAGTTATAATTTTCTTGTGGGAGACACTTGGTAAGTTAGCTCTTTAGTGTAATCTATTAGAATTTTCCATGGCTACTCATTCCTTAGCTTCTTCCCTTTACAAACAGGCCTTTACTAGCCCAATCTGAGAGATTTGCTGTCTTTCTATAAATAGGGCTTCCCCCACTGACCCTAGGTTAAAATAGAAACTTCCCTGTTTATCATTTAAAAGGTTTTCATAATCTATCCCTAACCCATATTTCCAACCTCATTTTACATTATTTGCCTTTCTACTCCACAATACAGTTAAATTAGCCCTCTCCCTCTTTTCAAATAGAGCTCCTTTTCCTACTCTTTCTCCCATCTCTGGACCTGTGCCTAGAATTTGTTCCCTTTTCATGTCTACTTCATAAAATCCCTCACTTCTTTCAAGCAGCAGCTCAAGCCTTTCCTGAACCCTGCCCCTCTCCACCATACTACCTTGTATGTAAAGTACCTTTTTAAACACACACACAGACACACACACACACACACACACACACCCCTTCTGCATTTGTCTCCTCTTGCTTTCCCGGAGAGCAGAGATTGTTTCATTTTTTGCATTTGTATCCCCAGCACCTAGCACAAGTACCATGATCACAGAAGGTGATTAATTCATGTTTTGTTGAATGATTGAAAGGATACCTAGAACATTTCCCACAAGCCCCCAGCTGTGCCTATATCACTTGGAAATTAGATCTTCCTCCTAGAACTATTCCTGCCCTTGCCTCAGGCAGGTAGGTGGTATAGCAGATAAACCCAAGCACATGCAGCCAGGAAGACCAAAGAATGAACGCTGCTGCCTCAAATACTTAGTAGCTTTGTAATCCTGGACAAATCACTGAATTGCCTGTTTCTTCACCTGTAAAATGGGGGTGATAATAGCATTTACTTCATTGGGCTATGAGGATCAAATCAGATGTTATGTAAAGCACTCGGCAAACCTTAAAGTATTATATAAATGTTATTATTATTATTATTAATATTATTGCCTGGCCTGCCCAACTTCCAGGGAGCAGATTGGCCAGGTTGAAAACAATGGCTGGATAAGTGACCTGAAGCCTTTGCCATTTATCTATAGCCTTTATCTGAGCTCCTTAATGTGACTCCAACAGTACTGCATTTCTGATCTCAGTGCCCCTCTTCCAGAATGCATATCAAAATCAGATGCCAAAAAGCCTTGGTGGCTTTCCCCTCCCCTCAGGTGACAAAGTCTTTTAACTCTGTTGTCAGGACAGAGATTCTTGGGTAAGTACAGTAGCCACTCATGGGCTTTTACTGTGTTAGGCATTTGGACCATTGTAGAAAATCCTAAATGAGAGCCCCTCCGTCACAGATTAATCTGATATAATTCTTTGAGAAGCACCCTGAGCATTTAAGAGAATAAAAGATCTCATTTTCCACAGTGAAAAGTGGACGGGGGGAATAGAGCTAGGGCAGAGGGACCCTTTTGGGATCAAATACCCGGGTGATAGAAAAGGGAGAAGTTGTCCTTTAATGGGGACTGGATGTTTTGGCTTAAGTGCCCTGTGGCCTCCCACAACATATGGGCTTCTACACCAATGTTGCCCGCATGTGTCCAATCTGGCCTTTGGACTATCACTGGTATGTGGTCAGGCAGCTTTTAAAGACCCCTGTGCTGACCCAAAGAGCAGTGCCCCAAAAGCCAGGAAGAAGGGAAAGGAATCAAGATTCTCTGGGCTCATTTGCTATGATGTTTTTCCCCCTGCTCCAGATCTTGGCCGGGAGAAGGAATGTGGACTGTCTGGAGGAACTGTGTACCTTGGCCAGGGTACCCAGCTCTCAGTGGGTCCTGCCAGAGATGGCGCGCCCCTTCACTGGGAACAGAGGGGCTCTGAGACATATAGCTTGGGTAATTTGATCCCTAGCCTGCCACTCAAACGAGGTATTTCCTGGAGTCTGTAAAATCAGCCATTCTGTGCTGGGGAACTGCCACGCAGGCCCAGCTTGGCTGGGAGGGGGAGGGGAAGATACTGGCAGTGTTCCTCAAGGACAAAGGAGGGCAGAGGAGCCAAGCCTCTTTGGCTCGCCAAGCCTGAGCCTAGCCAATCACTAGGCAGTATTCATCTGAGCTCTTAAAGGTTTCTAGGAAGCTCTGGCCTACAGCTGCTGATTGTGGTAGTCCCCTCCCCCTCCCCCAACAACTCCTCCTTCCTCCTCAAGCAGGGCCTGGCTTGCCCGTTTCTCCTCCTCCAGCTCCTACTGGTTGCTGTCCAACCCCCTTCCTCCCCGCCCTTCCACCTCTCCACCCCCCACACCCTCGACCGGAAGTCTCTCCACTCCCAGTCTTCCGGAAGTCCTTCATATTAAATTACAGTCACCTTCCTTTTAAAATGTCTGCTGTCATAGGCTGGATCTTTAGAAATGTCCCAGAGTCTTTTTAATCACATCTGATTCTCTTGATCCCTTAGGAAATCCAAAAACTAAATAGACAATGAAGCAAAATTTCCCCCTGGTGAATGAGTATATGAATGGTATTTTTTCCAGTCCTATAGTATCTTCTCATCCATGAGAAATAGAATTCTAGATTTAGAGCTAGAAGGGAAACTGAGGCCATTTAGTCCAATTCTCTCATTTTACAGAGGAGGGAATGAGGCCAAGGGAGAGTGAGTGATTTGCCCAAGGTCGTAAATAGGCTCAGAAATCTAGAATTAGAGGAATCGTCAAAAAGCATTTATTAAGCATTTAATCCTGGGGGATACCAAGAAAGGCAAAAACACAGTACCTGTCCTCAAAAAAACCCAAAAAACCTCACGTTTTAATGAAGGGGACAGCTTGTAAATAACTAGGTACATTACAAGATATACACAGTGTAAATGGGAGGCTATCCCAGAGCAAAGGCATCAAAATTAGTGGAAGGGAGAAAGGGACCAGAAAGGACCCCTGGTAGAAGGTAGGATTGTAGCTAAGGCTTGAAGGGAGCCAGGAAAGTCAGAATTCCAAGCAGAAGTTGGGAGTCGTGTCTGAAGACCAGCAAAAAAGGCAAGTGTAGTGAGATTGTACTGTGGAGATACAAAAGTAAAAATGGTTAGGTAGGAAAGGTTTCAAGGCCAGAGGATTTTATATTTGATCCTGGAGGTAATAGGGAGCCACTGAAGTTTATTGAGAGTGTGTGTTTGTGTGTGTGTGTGAGAGGGGGGGGGGCGGTTAGAACAGCCCTTTAGGAAGATTCCTTTGGGAGCTGAGTGGAATAGGAAAAGACATACAGAGGAGAAGGTTTTGCAGGGGTGGGAAACCTATGGCCTCAAGGTCACATATGGCCTTCTATGTCCACAGGTGCGGCCTTTTGACTGAGTCCAAGTTTTATAGAACAAATCCTTTTATTGAAGGGGGAAGTTGAAGTTTGGATTCATTCAAAGGGCAGCACTTGAGGACCTAGAGGACCACATGTGGCCTCAAGGTCACAGGTTCTCCACCCCTGGTTTAGGGGAAAAGATAACAAGTTCAGTTTTGGACATGTTGTATTTAAGAGGTCTAGGGGAGGATACAAGGCAGTTGGAGATGTGTTTTTCATAAATTCACTTGAATAACAAGCATCCTCTTAATTACTTTCTCAATAGGCCTGGAGGAAGGAAGAAAATTTGGAAATGGTGCTTAGGGATGCCATGTTGTAAGGAGAGAGCTAGGTCTCAGTGAGAGGCAAAAGACTGGAAGAGTAGAAAAGGAAAAGGTTTAACGTAGGAAGACACTTCACAGGCCATCTAGTCCAAACCCTTCATTTTAAAAAAATATTATGGCTAGGTACAAAATAATGAAGATCTGTTTCTGCACGTTGTGTCTATCCCCCCTCTTTCAGAATTTAGGTAACATGCATCATAAGCCCTCTGGAGGCATGTGCATGGATCTTATCAGTCTAGATCAGAGCTTTTAAGTCTTTCTAAGCTCTTTTCCTTGACAGTGTTGCTGCCTTTGTGTGCTTTGCTCTCCTGGTTCTGCTCACTTTACTCTGTGTCATTTTATACAACCCAGGATTCACATGCCGTAATTTATTCAGCTGTTCTCAAACTGTCCAAGAGGCCATCTAACACCTTTCCCCCTTAAACTCTCGTTCTTTGCTTTTCCCCATATGTCAAAATCCCCATCTCAGGATCAGGAAGTTTGGTTTTCTATTCCCTCATTAGTGTTACCCTCCCTTTTAACCACCTCCCTTCCTCCATCCCGGATTACTTCACTATTGAATTTAATGCATTCTTCCTCCTTCTTCCTTCTTTTCTCCCTTCCTCCCGATGTCTCCGTTTCTTTCTCTCTTTTCCCAATTTTGCCCAGGTCGGAAGTACAACAACCACTCATGGGCTTAATCCCATTACTGATCAGCCTGGAAGCTTTAATAATTTCTCATTTTCTAACCTGGCCCAGTTCTCTTCTTTTAAGACAGCCCAGTGGTCCCTCATTCCCTGAGGCTTACCATATTGGTGCTGGACTTAATGTGGACACTTGATGAACTTTAGCCCTATTAAAGCTCAGAACTCCTGAGCTCAATCGATCCACCCAATCCACCAGACTCAGTTCCTCCAGTGGCAGGGATTACAGGCCTGCAACACAATTGCTGGCTGAGTTGTATTTCTACACCAGTTTCTACAAAGTATTCTCTTTTTGGATGTGTGTATGTTTAACCTTCCTTCATCTGTTTGAGTTAAGAGTAAAGTTCATCTGATGGCCTCCCCCACCCCTTCCTCCATATTTATGCGTTCTTTTGCTCTTGCAATTATGAGAAATGGCAAGCTTTTTTTGCACTGTTATATTTTTACCTTCCCTTCTCTGCCCCCTATTCCAACTCTCAGAACAGAACCATACCACTCCCAGACCCTTTGTTTTTCTTATTTAACTTTCTCAATACCCTTTGAAAATATAAGATTCAAAAGGGACACTTGCTTCTTCTCCCTCAATTAGAATGTTATCACTATATCAACACTCAGCTCCTTTTGATTGCTTGTCTCCTCAATAAAAGGATTTATTCTGTGAAGTTTGGATTCAGTCAAAGGCCACATGTGGCCTCAAGGCTGCAGGTTCCCCACCTCTGGCTTACATTAATGTACTTTTCTATTCCTCTATTCCAATAAAAAGCCATTTTTCCTCCATGACTCACAAGCCATCTGGTCTAACTACCTGCCTCCCCCATTTTCCAGAATAGGAAACTGAGTCCCAGGGATATTAAGTGTTTTGGCCAAGGTCACACAGGTAAGAAATATCACAGATGGCCTTTGACTCTGACTTTCACTAGAACACATTGCATTCATATTGTATAAAAGAATTCCTCAATGCTTTCAAAATTGCGTAACCTCCAGCATGGCTTTTATCTTTGTGACTGGTCTGGTCAGGTTGCTCTTTCCACGATCATCGTGGGTATTATTTAAAATTCTTCTTATAACATATCAGATCCTGAAATCATAGGGTCCAAATGTGATGGTTCCTCTTTAGATCATTATAGAAATATTGATAAATTTGTTCCATTTTCCTTCTATTTGTCATTCTGCCAATCATATCTACAAACGCTCTTGGGATAAAATGGGTCGCTTGGATCTTTTTTTGGAGGGGGAAGGCAGGACAATTGGAGTTAAGTGACTTGCCCAAAGTCACATAGCTAGTAAGTGTGTGAAGTGTCTGAGGTCGCATTCGAATTCAGGTCCTCCTGACTCCAGGGCTGGTGCTTTACCCACTGCACCATCTAGCTGCCTCCTGGTCAGTGGGGTCTTACATCAAGCTTTTTTGATATCTGTTTTTGCTTTATATTAAAAAAAAGGTTTGGAACAGCTGTTATGGGTAATCAGATAGCCAACTGGAGCAATGACCCCAGGCGAGATTAGATAGCATGAATTTGTATTGGACTCAGTAATCACAGTCATGTGTCCTCCTCCAGCTGAGATCTACTGGCACTGAATGGTAGTGGGAGCAGAGGAAGTGGATATGGGGGTGAGGGTATAACCAGGCATGGGTAGTGATAAGGCAAGGAGAGGGAAAAGATGTAAAAGTCAAGGACAACACATCATTGAACCAGTTAATTAAGGTCAAGTGAAGGTGAGGGCACAGTAGGGGTAATTGTCTACATAAGCAGGGACACTGGTGTAGAGTGACTGAAGACTGTAGCAAGGACGAAGGAATCGGGCGGAGGGAGACATAGAAGGATGACAGATTATGGTCTGAGGTAGGAATTTCAGAATCCTGGCCTGTGGAGGTAGAAGAACAATTATAAAAGATGATGAACTCCAGATCCCTGTGTGTGGCTGAGTTGGAAGTCACAGGAACTGAGGAAGCTGATAAATTAGGAGGCCAAGGTGTTTCAGGGGACATCAGCATGGATATTGAAGTCTCCCAGTATGAGGTCAGGAGTTGGAGTCCAGGAAGACCGTGAGCCAAGTAGGGAAAGAGAGATGAGGACCTCAGGGTTGAAAGTCATCTGGAAATGGCATCTAGATAGGGGGATGTAGGAGTGTGTAGTTGTGTTTGTCCTTCGTTCTTGAAGAGGACCGTGACATCAAGGAAATGATGACATGACTTGCAGTTGACTGATTTGAGTGAGGGAGGGCTGAGGAATATGTAGTAAAGAACAAAGGAAGAGTGGTCGCTGAGTGACAGAAGGAAAGAAACAAGCATTTATGAGGCACCTACTATGTGCTAGACATTGTGTTCCATAATTTTACAAATATTATCTCATCTGATCCTCACAACAATCCTGGGAGATAGGTGCTATTATTATCTACATTTTATAATTGAGGAAACGGAGGCAAACAGGTTAAGTGGTTTACCAAGAGTAACGCAGCTACTTTCTGAGGCCATATTTGAATTCAGGTCTTCTTGACTCGAGGCCCAGCACTTTATCTGCTGTATCACCTAGTATCATCTAGGTGGCAGAGGAAGGACCTGGAAGTAGCATTGAGGACCATGGAGTATGCCTACTTTTCCTCTTGACTCAGCATGACTGAGGCATGACAGAAGGTAATAACCAATACTGAGAGGATTTGCAGGGAGGCAGTGTCTTCTGGGGGGAGCCAAGTTTTTCATGATTGCAAAAGGATGGGAGGGGCCTCAGAGGCAAAGGTCCAAGATGAAGGAGAGTCTGTTAATTATCGACCAGGGCTTGCAGAGGGCACAGTAGAAGGGAGGGCCTAATGGGATAGGGAATTGGGAGGGGTAGGGCTGACTTGGATGGAGATGTGGGACTGAGCAATGGTGGTAGGGGAAGGAGGTTTTCATCTAGCCAGGCTGTGACTCTGCATCACAGGAGCAGTACAGATCAGTGTTTGCTAGCCATAGAACAAGGAAGTACCCTTTGTGGGAGCTCCAAACAGTTCATGTGATGCTAGAGGGTAGTAACACTCTGTTCTTTCTCAAACACCAGGGAAGAAGGAAGATTAATAGAGTAAAAATCCAATAATTGGGACCCCAGGGGCTTAGCTAACTTTACATTCATCAAATCACTTTCTTTGCCTCATCTCCAAAAGACAGGGGAATGATTGACATAGTCACAAGATATCCTTCATATGGAGTGTGCACTTGGTTCCTGGTTGGGCCAGGAGGAATATTTTATCACCAAGTGGCCTAGTGTCTGAGGATCTGGCCCCGGATGGGGACCGGGTGGTGGAGATTCCGGTGCTCCGTAACTTCACAGTTACGGAGGTGTGAGGCACTGTTGATTTTTTCACCCTTCCCAACAGAGAGCTTGCCTCAGAGCCAGGAAGAACTAGGTTCAAATCCTGTCCCTGAGACATACTGGCACTGTGAACCTGGGCAAGTAATGAGATCACAGGTCCAGTCCCTAAGCCAATGTCTGGTCTAGGCTGGTAGGGATGGAAGGCTGTAGGCATTGTTGACTTATTTGCCCTAGTGGCAGAATCTCTACCTCTGAGCAGGGTCCTGGTGGTGAGTTTGTTAATGGTCATGGAAAGCTGAACCATTGATGATTCTCTCACTCTTCTTAGTAAGCAATAGCATCTTTCCCCCTATCCTCCTCCCAGCTGGTAGAGGTCTCTCCTTGATTTCAGAATGGTTGAATAAATTGGAGGAAATGAATGCAATGGAATATTGTTGTGTTGTAACAAATGGATATGAGTAATTCAGAGAAAGATAGCAGGCTTGCAACCTTGTTGTCATTCTTGGCTCCTCTCTCGCACTCACCCCACATATCCAATCTGTTGCCAAGTCTTATCATTTCTATCTTGAGCACATCCCTCCTATATGTCCGCTACCCTCCACTCACACTTCTGACGTTCCGGTGCAGGCCCTAATCATCTCACACCCGGAATGTTGCACTAGCCTGCTGGTCCGTCTCCCTGCCACAAGGCTTGCCCCACTGCATTCCACCCTCTACTCAGCCGCCAAAGTGATCTTCCTAAACAACATGGCTAACCTTCATTCAATAAACTTCAATGGTTCCCTGTGGCTTCCAGGACCGAATACAAAATCCTCTGTTTAGCTTCCACAGTTCTTTATAACCTGGCCCCTACCTACCTTTCCACTTTTCTTTCACCTTTCTCCTTTCCATATACTCTACTGCCTAGTTATGTTGACCTTGGTGTTCCTCACACCTAATACTTCATCTCCTGACTCCATGTCTTTTAACTGGTAGTGTCACATGCCTGGAATGCCCTTTCTCCTCACTTCCATCTTGGGGCTTCCTTCAAGTCTCAGCTAAAATCCCACCTTCTTCAAGAGGACTTTCTTGGCCCCACTTATCCACCCTGTGCCTTCTCTCTGAGAATATCTTCCGTTTACATTGTGTCTATCTTGTATGAACAATTTTTTTGCATGATGTCTGTCTCACCCGTTAGAATGTCAGCTCTTTGAGGGCAGGGACTGTGGTTTTGTCTTTCTTTGTCTTCCATCGCTTAGCATAGTGTTTGGCACGTACAAAGTACTTAATAAATGCTTGTTGACTGACTGATAGGAACTGATGTAGAGAAAAGAAAGTAGAACCAGGCAGATGATATACACAGTAACTATAATAAAGTAAATGAAAACCCCACTAGAAGGTATTAGAACTCAGATTAAATGTGAAGTCACGGTTCCAGAGAATAAGGGATGAAACACACTTTCCTCTAGGTCAGGGGTGGGGAACCTGCGGCTTCTAGGCCACATGTGGCCCTCTATGTCCTCAAGGACAGCCCTTTGACTGAATCTAAACTTCACAGAACAAATCCCCTGAATAAAAAGATATGTTCTGTAAAACTTGGACTCAGTCAAAAGGCTGCACCGAAGGACCTAGAAAGCCACATGTGGCCTCGAGGCTGCAGGTTCCCCATCCCTGCTCTAGGTAGAGAGGTGGTATGCTACAGGTAGCTCAATGAATCAGTTGATTTTGTTTAACCATGATGTCTTGTCACCAAGTAGAGCAATATGGGGGGAGAGGAGAAGGCTATATTTGAAAGCAACTGAGGTGTATGTAAAAAAACAAAAGGCATCAATAAAACTTAAAAGAAAAGAAAAAGGAGCCAGACTAAATGTAAGCATTAGGGAAAATGAAAAGGCAGAGTTTAAAAAAATCAATAACCAAGAGGAAGCCTGGAGACCATTTACAAACACCTTATCTGAAACCCATGAAAAATATATGCTGAGGGTCAAAACCATCAAGCCTTTGGAAGAATGAAAAAAATTTGGCATAGTTAACTGTACAGGTCAAGGAGATTATTATTGTAAGACACAAAAGGCATCTTTCAAAAAACAAGAATGGAGAGACCTGGAGTGGCCCAGGGAAGCTCAGTAAACAAGGCAGGCTGAATACCAGCTAGGAAATGGGTTGGCCAAAGGACAATTTGAAAAGTAGCTTTAAAAAAGTTTCATTTTTTTATTATGAATTTAAACATCAACAAAGATAAATATATTAATATACAAACAACATAAAAGAGAATTGTTCACAAAACTGTGACTGGTTAATGCATAGATTTTTAAAAATTCTATTTTAAATTTAACACAATAGTAATAAAATGGCCATGCTTATCCATATTCCCTTCTGAACTTTCCCCTTGATGAGCAGCTTCCCGAGGACTATGAAAATTGAAGTGCCTGTCTAGTAAAGAAGAGATTTGGGTCCTCAGGGGAGCACCCAAGAGAGGTAGCATGACAAAGTAGCTACATGCTGCAGTTGCAGTCAGGAAGAATGGGCTTCAAATACCACTTCTTACAGTTGCTGTGTGACCTTGGGCAAGCCACTTCCCCTCCCCAGGCCTCAGTTTCCTCCTCTGTAAAATGAGGGGGTTGGACTAGATTGTCTCTCAGGTCTCTTCCAGCTCCATATCTAAGATTGAATAAAGCCAATAAGAGATTCCTTTTGAAAAATTAAATTGCCCTTTTTTTCATTTAGTAAGCATTTCTTTTTTCTCTCTCCCACCTCTCCACACCTCTGGGGGATGGGGAGGAACCTTACGTAATTTAACAGAACAAATTCCCACATTGGCCAAATCCGAAAATGTGTCTTTCTTTCTGCATATGGCTATCCTCTTTCTCTCAGGAGATGGATAGCAATTCTTCATTGTTGGTCCTCTGGAATCATGGTTGACCATTATGTTGACTGGAGAGCTTAAGTCTTTCAGAATTGTTTGTCTTTACAATGTTGTTGGCATGGTATAAATTGTTCTCCTGGTTCTGCTTGCTCCATTCTGCATCAGTTCACTGAAGTCTTCCCAATCTCCTCTGAAACTGGCCCCTTTGTCATTTTTTTTTTTTACAGAACAATAGTATTCCATTTTATTCCATTATACTATAATTTTTAAAATCATTTTTTAAATAATGCAAATCCTCCTTTTTTCCCTTTTTCTCTCACTGAAAAAGAGAGAAAAACAAAACCCTTATAATAAATATGTATAGTCATGCAAGACAAATTTTAGCATTGCCCACGTCCAAAAAATATGTCTCAATCTGCACCCTGAGTCCATTACATTACCTCTTTCTTAGGACATGAGTAGCATATAGCATCTTGAGTCCTCTGGAATAGTGGCTGGTCATTGCTTTGATCAGAGTTCTTAAGTCTTTCAGAGTTATCTTTAAAATGTTGTTATTATTTTATAAATTGTTCTCCTAGTTCTGCTTACTTCACTCTGGATGCAGTTCATACAGGTTTCCCTAAAGCTGTTCCCTTCATGATTTCTCTCAGTAGAACAGGATTCTATCACATTCATATACCATAATTTGTTTAGTCATTCCCCAATTGATGGGCACTCCCTTGGTTTATTGTTCTTTGCTACCATAAAAAAGTTGCTATAAATGGTTCATATGTATATATGTATATGCACATACACATGTACACATATGTATACACACATGTCTTTTTCCTCTTTCTTTGATCTCTTGAGGACACAAGCCTAATAGTATATAGCTAGATCAAAGGGTATGTGTAGTTTAGTGACTATTGGGACATAGTTCCAGATTGCTTTCCAGAATGGCTAGAACATATAGCTCCAATAACAGTGCATTAATACACCTATTTTCTCTCATCTCTTCCAAGAATTGCCATTTCCCCTTTTGTCAACTGTGAGGATCTGATGGGTGCGAGGTATAAGCTCAGAGTTGCTTTAATTTGCATTTCTCTAATTATTAGCAATTTGAAGCATTTTTAATGTGGCTATTGATAGCTTCCCTTGAGAACTTCCTGTTCATATCTTTTGATCAATTTTCATTTGGGGAATGGCTCTTCTAACAAGGAGTGCTTGAAATAATTACAGATAAAAGCCAAACACAGAGTGGGAGTGGGGTGAGTAATTACTCCATTATGTTTGGTTTCAAAAAAGTACTCAGATTCAACAAATATTTCAAGCATTGAAAAGAGAGAAGCAGTGTGGTAGAGTAGATAGAACACTGGACTTGGAGTCAGAAGATTTGGCCTCGAATCCTGTTTTGGACTTTTACCCAGTTGGCTGTATGACTCTGGGCAAAGTCCTTTACATCTCTGGGCCTCATTTTCCTAGTCTATAAAATAAGTTGGAGTTGGAATTGATATCTCTTGAGGTTCCTTTAAATTCAAGATGAATGATCTATGAATATAGCATGAAAAAGAAAGCCTAGAATTGCTTTGAATGAACACCAGAACTGTGGTAGTTTTAAGAGACTGGGGAATTCTGGAAATAGACATTCGTATTAAGATACTGTATAGGAGCGAGACAGCAAATCATAGGATCATAGAACCAGAGCTAGTCCAACCCCCTGATTTTATAGTTGAGGAAACTGAACCCCAGATAAGGGAAGTTACTTGCCGAAGGACTCACAGGTCCAAAGGACCCACAGCTTCAAAGGCAGGATTATAGGCTTATAATCACAGAACAACAGAATTAGATCTAGAAGGTTCTCTGACTTCAGGGTCACCACATGACCTCCCACAGATGTGTTTTGAGGACCAAAATCTTTACAATATGGAACTGCTATAGATTTGGGGAATTTTTTTTTTCCTTTTCATGATTGCTTTTTTCCTTTTCAGTTTCTCTCTCTGTTTGTTTCTCTGTCTCTGTCTCTCCCTCTCTCTCTGTCTCCCTTCCCCCTTTGGCCTAGTTATGGCTCCCTTCACTGTGCCTCTCCTTAACGTTGGTGTTTTGGTTTGCTATTTTTTAAAATAAAGCTCTTTGGAAGACTCGGGAGCAGTTTGAACAGGGGTAACTTAGTAGCCCCACAATTTTTCGTCCTAAGTTTGGAGGCAGGAGGATTTCACAACACACTAGCCCTGCCAAAGTTTAAGGGAGGGGGTGTTGCTGCAGTCAGCTCATTCATTGGTTTATTTGGGGGTGTAGGGAAAGGGAAAGAAGGGCTGGGAAGGAATGAAACGGAAATTAAGCCTCTTGGCCAAGTGGGCGGGGGAATTGTGGTTCTAGCTTAGGTGATCCTGACCTCTGGTGGTCATACTTAGGAAGTGCAGCACAGGAATCTAAACACTGTTCCATTAAAAATGATAGCAGTTGACTAAGAAAAAGGGAAGATTCTACAAATGGCATATATTATCAACATCATATCAATTATAATTCAGAGCACCCATGCAAAAATATCTTTCCCCCCTCTCTTGCTTTCTTGATACAAAGAGGCATGGTCAGAGACATAATTACACATTATGGTGCCAAGGGGCAAATTTCTTTATACTTGGTCAGTGAGTCCTGCCTTAGCCCCCTCCACTGGCTAACAATCTTTAACCTTGGAGGAGGAGAGGGCAGAAGTTAAGAGGGAGGGCCATAATGATGGGAGCTGCAGAAGTGGTAGTGGTGGGGAATGATAGCTTAGGTCAGAGTGAGGAAGCAAGGTTCATGCTGCCATGAACAACAAGGAAGACAGAGGAGTACAAGGTGCAGAGATAGTGTGCCAGAAGACTTCTTTGGGAAGATGCTGGCTACCTTTGGCACTCTGAGTAAAAGCCCCAGATGCTATACCCTAGTTATGGCTCTGTTCCTGGTAAGAAGGGAGAAATGCAATTCAGAAAATAGAAAATTAACACATTGCAAGAGGCAGTGTGGTACAGTGGTAAGAGCATTAGAACTGGAAGATGGAGGCCCAAGCTGAAATGTATTTAGGCTCTCTACTTTAGTAGTTGTGTGAACTTGAGCAAGTGGCTTAAGGGAGCATTTGGAGAGGAATCATGATATAATAGAAATAGCATATACCCTGAAGTAAGAGGTTGTCCCTTTTTTTAGTGATTTTTTCAGTTGTATCCAACTCTTTGTGAACCGATTTGGGGTTTTCTTGGCAAAGATACTGGAGTGATTTGCCATTTCCTTCTCCAGCTCATTTTACAGATGAGGAAACTGAGGCAAATAGGGTGAAGTGACTTGCCTAGGGTCACACAGCTGGTAATTGTCTAAGGCTGGATTTGAACTTGGGAAGATGAGTCTTCCTCACTCCAGGCCCGGCAGTCTATCCACACGGGTTCAAATCCTGGCACTGATACTATCTGTGTGATCTTGGGCAAGTCACCTAACTTCCCTAGACCCCAGTTTCTTCTCTATAAAATGAAGGGATTGGACTGGAAGATATTTTGTAGAATATCTATAGACGTATGAGTCTAAATCATTTCACCTCCAGGGCCCTCAGTTTCCTCTTCTGAAAAATGAGGGGAGTTAGACTAGCTGGCCTCTGGGGTCTCTTCCATCTTCTATATCTAAGAACCTATGTGTAACCTTGGACATTTCACTTCCCTGGGTTTCCCTCTGTTAAATAAGGGGACTTGCTGGCATCCGAGCTCCCTTGTATTTTTAGATCTATTATTTGACAACCTCTGTTAATTTCAATTGCCTCATCTGTAAAATGCACACAAATAATACTTATACTAACTAATTTAACAGGGTTGCTATGAGAGTCAAATAAACTAATGTATGAGAAAGTACTTTGCAACCATATAAATGTCAGTTATTAAGGGGGGGGGAAGGTGTGCTGGAGCCTTTATAAAAAAGATATCAAATGAACTAATACTTCACAACCATGATTTGAAAGTTGCTTCATAATCTGCCAAGTTAGCCAGTGAAGTTAGAAGCTACCATTTAGCAGGCCTACTGAGGCAGTTGTAGAGCAAGCTGATCACTGTTCAAGATTTTTAAAAATAATGAAGCATATTAAAAACTTCCTTTCTAGTTTATTGACGAATATATTTCTCTGGTCTAAAAAACCCTTTCCCTGTTTGAAGGTGAGTTAGGTCAAGGAGAAAAGGCCCCTGTGCTTCCATCCCCTAAAGTGATAATGTTATGACCCACTTTTCTCCACCAGATCCCAGGGAAGAGGTCCCTTTGTACTTCTGGAGAATACTTGAGGGGAGTGGTCCAGGAAGGAACTGAGTAGTGACTACCGTTTTGGAATGTTAACCATCAATTATATATTAACATATCATCCCTTCCTTGTTCAATACTCCTTGTTCAATGTTACCTCAAACTGTTGGATGTAGAATTATGTTAAATTAATAAAGACTGTTTTTGGCAGACTTGTGCCTAAAATTTAGAGGACATATTTTTTTTCTTCAATGATATCTAATCATTTTGATCTCACTAAAAATGTTAATCTGAATAATGATTTTAGTAAGATTCAAAAACTTTTTTCCTGCTTTCCCATAGGTATACCCAAAGATTTTGAAAAATAACAAAGTATTTTGAAAAAGGAAACATTCAAGGGAGAAAACTGAATAAAGGGGGACAAGATAGGATGGAAGGAAATATAGTTAGCTTTTCACAACATGAGTATTGTGGAAGTGTTTTACATAATGATAGGTGTGTGACCTATGTTGAATTGCTTGCCTTCTTAGGGAGGGTGGATGGGAAGGGAAGAGGGGAAAGAATTTGGAACTCAAAGTTTTAGAAGCAGATGCTCAAAAAAAAGTTGTTTTTTGCATGCAGCTGGGAAACGAGATATACAGGCAATGGGGCATAGAAATGTGTCCTGCCCTATAAGAAAGTAAGGGGAAAAGGGATGGGGGAAGGGAGTGGGGTGACAGAAGGGAGGGCTGACAGTTCCTGGGGGATGGACTCACTATTTGACAAAAACTTCTTAGAAAACTAGACAGAAGTCTGGCAAAAATCAGGTTTAGACCAACACTTCACCATATACCAAGATAAGCTCCAAATGGATAAATGACCTAGATATAAAAAGTCACATCCGAAACAACAATGCTACTTGCCACTACTGTGGCTGTATAAGACCAACAACACCAGCACACAGGAGGGCTGCTAGCAGAGGTTCTTCGATCTGATTTTCTAAGGAAAGCAACTTTAAGGAGTTAACAATCTTACTTTAATTAACATACATATACCATTCACTTAGTTCAGGGGGAAAAGCCAGCACCCTGAACTTCAGAGAAAACACAAACAGAAATTACAAGCAGAAATTATATAAACAGAGCAAATAACACAAACCAATCTATCCGTAGCAATATATACATAGTTACCAGAGAGAAGCACCAACATCTGGGTTTTCAAAGCCAGGGGGCTCCTTAAGGGTTACCCAGAGTCTCCACACTAACATTCTTCCAATGAGTGAGCCCCAAACAAAATGCTAACCTCAGAGCATATATACCCTGTTTAGGGCCCTAGGGCTTTACACCTCTCCTCACCCAATTAGCAAAAAGATGTGGGCCTTCCTACAAACTAAGGCAAGACTCACTCAAAGGCACTTGATTGCCTTAGTGCTGAGAAGCACTTCAAAAGAATAAAACAGTAAAAAGTCCCACTTTGCTTGCCATTACAACATCATAATCAAATCAGAAGAGTAAGAAATAAATTAATTAGTTTTCACATCCATGGATAAGGGAAGAGTTCATGACTAAACCAGGGATGGAGAAGACGACACAAGGTAACACAGATAATTTTGATTTTATAAAACTAAAAACTTTTGCACAAATCTAAAGTAGTAAAAATCAGAAAGAAAATAAGTAACTGGGAAAAAATCTTTGCAGCAAGTTTCTCTGATAAAGGTATCATGGCCAAAATATATAAAAGACTAATTCAAATTGATGAGACCAAGAGCCATTCCCCAATAGATAAATGGTCAGTTCTGTAGGGAAAAAAATATCCAAGTATACAACAACCATATGAAAAATGCTTACACCCCTCAGACCAACAAAGACGACAAAAGAGGAAAATGACAATATTGGAGGGATAGCAGGAAAACAAGTATATTAGTGAACTGCTGGAGGAGCTGTGAATTGGTCCAGCCATTTTGGAAAGCAATTTGGAACAATGTCTCAAAAGTTACTAAAATGTGTATTCCCTTTGACAAAATTATACAACTACTAGGTCTATTACTGCCCCCCCCCCAAAAAAAATAGAAGGAAGAGGAATGGGACCTATGTGTATAAAAATATTTGCAGCAGCTTTTTTTAATGGTTGTCAAGGACTGGAAATTAAGAGTGTATGCTCTTGGGGGAATGGAAGAACAAGTTGTGATTTGTAAATGAGGTAGGATGTTGTACCATTAGAGATGATGAAATAGAGAGTTTCAGAAGAAATTAGGAAGACTTCAATAGACTTGTGGGGAGTGAAGTGAGCAGAATTAGGAGAACAATTTATACAATTATAACAATATTAAAGAGATAAATAACTTTGAAATATCTTAGAACTGATCAAGGAAATGATAAACCATGACTCTTAAAGAATGAAGATGTAACATACCACTCATTTCCTGCCAGAGAGGTGACGAACCTAAAATGTAGAAAGAGACAGACATTCCCAGACATTGCCAATGTGGGAATTGATTTTGCAGGACTATGCATGTGAGTATTGAGGACTTTATTCTTCAGAGTTTTTTTTATCCACAAAATGGGGAAAATGGGGGAGATAGTGGGAGGGACAGATTAATAAAAGAAAAAAATATGCAATGTTCCAAACTCATAGACTCTCCTATGCTCTACAAAGGGGTGTGTGAGGGGGCAGGCAGGGGAGGTATTTTCTCATATCTCCTCTTTGGGCTAAAGCCTTGTTTTGTAATTTTCAACATTCATTTTTAATTGTGTTGTGGTAGGTGTTCTTTCCATTTATGTTGCTGTGATCGCTGTGTATGTTGTTTTCTTAGCTCTTGTTTATTAGTTTTACCCCAGTTCATGTAGGTCTTTCCATGATTCTTCCTCCGCTCTGAAGCAATTGGGGTTAAGTGACTTGCCCAGAGACACATAGTTAGTAAGTGTCAAATGTCTGAGGCTTTGAATTTTGGATTTGAAGTCAGGTCCTCCTGACTCCCAAGGTTAGTGTGCTAACCACTGTGCAATCTAGCTGCCCCTTCTTGTTTCTTATGACATAGATCTCTCAGATTCAGCAGCCTGCTCTTTATCCTCTATGCCCTGCTGTCTCTCCAGTTCTTAACCTCTACCATAATACAAACGATAAACAATGGAATGCTTATCTGTTGCAATTGTGGAGAAGGGAAAAATTGTTAGTAATCTGGCAAACAGAAATGGATAAAATGGAAAACAAAGCAGAGTGAATGAAAACTAGAAATCAAAGATCAGTTTTTAAAAAAAGTACAAATACAGTTTTTAATCAAAACTATTATTCACTTTTTGCTGTAAGATATTTTCTAGAGGCAGTTTTTCAAGACCTCTGACTTCTCAGTATGAAAAGCTGTTTTCTGTGTTTTAAAGTCAATGAGATATTTACAATTGCATATTTGTATGCTTTAAAAAAGGGCCATTCCTTTTAAATGGGTGTTATTTGGCAGACCTGCATCTTTTCAGCCCCATTGCATGATAGGGCAGATTGAAATCAATGACCTCACCCTGCAATGCTACCCTTAGGGTGGGTAACAATGACAAGCCAAGTCAAGTTCAGTGAATAGCCTATTGTCATCTGTACGACAAACACTTTTCCAGCCCAGCTAAGATTCCTATAATTCCGAGGTGCTTTTCTCCCAATAATCTCCTGATGGAGGGTTTTAACTAAGGCTCAGAGAGGTCATGTAACTAATGCCAGTGCAGCACTCATGCCCCTGTGCCATGCCCTTCTTTCCCTCCTCTCTCTCCTCCTCCCCGCTTCCCCTGCTCTTGTGTAGGAAGCTTGCCAAAGCAGAAACCATATGTGTTGCTAATGGATTAGCATTATTATTATGGCCTATATTATTTCTGAATCTATTCCAGGCTTGTATTTCTAAGCATAGGGGTGGAGCACTGGTCTTGGAGTCTGGAAGATCTGGGTTTGAATTTTGTCTCTGACATTAGCTGTGGGCCCTGGCCAAGTCATTTAAATCCCTCTGTGCTTCCCTTTGCTCGTTTGTAAAACGAAGGGTCAGACTTCTCGAGTCTTTGGCTCCATCTAGTGCCCTGGTACTCAGTTCCTAACTTCAGTGACCATATTACATAGTCAAGGACTCCAGAATTCAAAACAGTTTGTGGCTGTGGAGTGAGATTTTGCAGCTGAATCATACTGGGAAAGGGACAAAGAACCAACAGCAAAGGATTACGTAGAAGAACAATAATATCGGGAGTAAATAAGATGTTCAAGGGATTGGTGTTCTAGCTAACTGTATTGGAACTAAAGAATGTCAGAGCTAGGAGTGCCATTAGACTTCATTTAGTTTTAGGCCCAGGTTTGACAGATATCAAAGGAGGTCAAAACCACTCCACCCCATATTAGCTTGATACCTTCACTAGATGGGAACAGATATCTATCAATCAATCATAGGCCATAAGTCTAAGTGAGAGAAGTCTCTGAAAGCCATTTGGTGAAGTGTATTAAATTCAGATGAGACCTGTAGTTCTCAAGAGAAGAAATCTAAGTTAGCAACAACCACATGGAAGAATGCTCCGAACCACTAATAGAGAACTACAAATTAAAGGAACCCTGAGGTTCCACCTCATACCCATCAGAGTGGCAAAGTTAAGAAAATGAAGGTGACAACTGTTGGAAGGGCCTAGGGGAATACAGACACATTGATGCACTATTGGTGGAGCTATGATTTGATCTAGCCCAGGCATGGGGAACCTGCAGCCTCAAGGCCACATGTGGCCCTCTAGGTCCTCAAGTGTAACCCTTTGACTGAATCTAAACTTCACAGAACAAATCTCCTTAATAAAAGGATTTGTTCTGTAAAACTTGGATCTAGTCAAAAGGCTGCACCTAAGGACCTAGAAGCCACATGTGGCCTCAAGGCTGCAGATTTCCCACTCCTGATCAAGCCATTCTGGAAAGCAATTTGGAACTATGCCTCAAAAGTTACTAAACTGTGCATACCCTTTGACCCAGAAATTCACTATGCCAATATCCCAAAGAGAATAAAGAAAGAGGAAAAGGAACCATATGTACGAACATGGCAGCTCTTTTTATAGTTCCAAAGATCTGGACACTAAGGAGGTGCTCATCAATTGGGGAATAGCGGAACAAATTATGATAATTGAATAGAAATGAATGCTATTTTACTAATATGTATTGGTTAATTTGATAGAAGTAAAAAATATTGGAGAGAATGTAGAAAAATTGGGACACTAATACACTGTTGGAAAAGGTGTGAATTGATCCAACTATTTTGGAGAGCAATCTGGAATTATGCCCAAAGATATATAAAATTGTGTATATCCTTTGACCCAGCAATACCACTATTAGATCTATTTCCTAAGGTGATCAAGGAGAAAAAGGAAAAGAACCTGTATGTACTAAATATTTATAACTGTTCTTTTGTGGTGGTAAAAAGCTGGAAATTCAATGAGTAGAGCACTGGTCCTGGAGTCAAGAGGACTTGAGTTCAAATGTGGCCTCAGACACTTGACACACTTACTAGCTGTGTGACCTTGGGCCAGTCACTTAACCCCAATTGCCCTGCCTCCCCCCCCTGCAAAAAGACAAAAAAAACCCCCAAAAACAAAACAAAAAAAACCCTGGAAATTGAGGGGATGCCCATCAATCAGGGAATGGCTGAATAAGTTGTAGTATATGATTGTGATGGAATACTACTGTGCTATAAGAAATAACGAACAGGTTGATTTTAGAAAAAACATGGAAAGATTTGCATGAAATAATGAAGAGTGAAATGAGCAGAACCAAGAGAACGAATGACTAAGCTATTCTGAGTCATATGAATATTCAAATCAACTACAAACGACCTATGAAGGAAGATGCTATCCACTTTTAGAGAAAAAACTGATATATGGAAGTATGGATTCTACGATTTTCACACTCACACACACATACACACTCATGTCAAATGTTGGCCTTTTCTAGTGTAAGGCTGGGAGGGAGGGAGACAGCTCAGAACTCAAAATGTAACAAAAAAATTTTATAATAATTTAGATTTTTTTACTTTTAGTTTACAACACTCGGTTCCACATAATTTTGAGTTCCAGATTTTCTTCCCCCCCCTCCCCAAGACATTGTGGAATCTGATATATCTTCTACATATAACTTCGCATTGAACTTATTTACACAATAGTCAAATTGTAAAGAAGAACTATGACCAATGGAATGAATCATGAGAAAGAAGAAACAAAACCAAAACCAAAAAAAAAAAACAAAGGGAAAAAAAGGAGAGCATACAGTGCCTCAATCTGCATTCAGACTCCATAGTTCTTTCTCTGGATGTAGATAGCTCTCTCCATAAAACATTTTTTTTTTAAAAAAAAAAGGGAAGAAACTAAGGAGGTACTCATGAATTGGGGAATAGCTGAACAAATTATGGTACTTGAATAGAAAGGAATGCTATTGTAACATGAGAAATAGTGAAAGGGATTGATTCAGTGAAATCTAGGAAGACTTTTCAATGCAGAATGAAGTGAGCAGAACCAGAACAACTTATGCTGTTTGTCCTTCATTTTTGAAGAGGACCAATGACATCGTGGGGTGATGTCTTGATTCCTTTGTGAATTGGGTTTAAGTGAGGCAGAGTTGCACAAAGTTGTCACCCTCATTCTCTCTTCCAGTCATCAAAGTCTAGAAGCAAAATGAAAGTCAGGATGACTGGCAATGGCCCGGGATGCAGTGGATCATGATCTTGGTGTCTTTGATGTCTGACCAAGTTTTAAATGCCTGCCTCAGCCGCCTTCATGGCCATTGGAATAAATTGTTCTCATCCGTCCCTTGCACCAGGGAAAGTTGTCACATACTTGGAATAGACACCTCACCAACTCATCAATGGGTTTGTGGCTGATCAGTTACCCTCGACCTGCTTTTGTCTGTCTGCCAAAGTGTGGCTGCTACATGCGCATGCTACAGCTTCTTGGGGATGAAGTGCCCTGGAAAAGGCTTGGCAAGTCCTAACACCAAAAGTGCTAGTCCTTCTTGAACACTCATATACCCCAACAACAACACTATAAAAACTTGGAAAGACTTATAAACTCTGATCAACACAATGACCAAGGACCATGACCGTAGAAGACTAGTGAAGAAACAAGCTATGTACCTTCTGACAGAGGCAACAAACTCAAGATACAGAATAAGACATTTTTGGGGGCAGCTAGGTGGCAAAGTGGGTAGAGCACTGGCCCTGGAGTCAGGAGGACCTGAGTTCAAATCCGGCGTCAGACACTTGACACATTTACTAGCTGTGTGACCTTGGGCAAGTCATTTAACCCCAATTGTCCTCAAAAAAAACCAAACCAGAATAAGACATTTTTTGACATGACCAATTTGTTTTATTTGACTATGTATAGTTGTTATAAGGTTCCCTTCCCCCCAATAATAAGGACAAGAAGGGGTGTGGGTAGGAGGAAGACAAAACCTATTTCTGATCATTGAAAATAATTAATTAAAAAAGACTTAAGAACTCTGATCAAAACAATAACCAACCATGATTTCAGGGGACAAGGGAAATGTGAGAATTTCTTTGCTTGACTATGCATTATTGTTACAAGGGTATTCTTTTTCTTTCTTTGGGGGTGGGGGAAGGAAAAAGGAAAGAAAACAAATGCTCGCTAAACAAAAAATAAAGAGTAAAATTGAAAAAAGACTAAGTGGATAGCTTGGACTATGATCCTGTGATCTCTTAGGTCCCTTGCAGCCCATAAATAATATGACCCTATAAGCTGAAAGTTAACTAGAAAATCCTTTTTATTTCAACCTTTTCTTCTCCCAACTGTATCTAAAATATATTAGGGCCCTTTTCTTAGTAAAGATGGTATACTCTAGTGCAGTACTTCAAATATCTGTGATGTTGTCAGTGTGGGTACTCGAGTCTTCCACTGATGCACATTGCAACTCATCCATTATTTCCTGGATTGATTTTGCTTTTATGGCCAAAGAATCCATTCCCCTGAAGCCAGCCTAGTGATGGGCTTCTCCAAACTTAGCCAGGTTGGTCCTCATACAGACACTGGGTTAGTACTCAAAGCCTTTCCAGATTAATAGGACCTGCCAGAGCTTGTACTCTAGCTGCATTAGTCTTTTAGATGATAATTTTAATGGAGGAGGGAGAATGTGCTGGACATAATTTAAACTCCACTTAATTGAAGACCTCGAAATGCCTCGGGGGTCATTATTCTGAATATTAATGAACAACAGCCAGAGAGGTAGAAGGAAATTAAGTTGAATGTGAGCTATACTCAAGGTATCTTCTGGAAATTTTTTGTTTTTTTTTTTAAAAAATCAACCCCATTTTTAGGTTATCTGCTTCTTTTCCCTAACAACAGAAGAAAGAAAAATATACTAGTTAACTGAAAATGTTCCTCTTAGTTGGGTTTTGGTCAATAGAGGGTCTTTTTTTAAAAATCATTTCCATCATGATCAGCAACAAGCTCTTATTGGGTGCCTACCATGTGCAGTTACTTTGTAGGCTGGGCATATAGAATAGCCTAATATATGTTCCTTACTCTACAGGAATTTTTTTTCTAATTGTGGAAACAGAATATATTCATTCATTCATTCAATTAACAAGCATTTATTGGGCACTTACCTTGTGCCAGGTGTTGCAGATACAAAAACCAACATGAAATACCATCCCAGACTAATGATATGTAACAGCGAGAAGGGGCATATCTAAGTCCCCCTCCACTAAAGTCCTCTTCTGATGACTCCTGATGGACTGGAGGGGACCTTGGCTTCTCCAAGGTTATGACAATGGGACAAGAAATTTTTCAAGTCTTACTATGCTGAAAAGGCTTTGCTCATGGGCCAGGCAATGTGCCTGCCCTCAAGGACCAGTCTAATGAAATCTGGAGAGGTTACATCATTAGAAAATTGACCATAAAAGAGACAGACTTAAAATTGTTTTTTGCCATAGCATCTTATGAAATTGTTCCTTATACCTGTGAACTGAATCAGTGGAAGGTGTGGCCACATTGATAAAACATTGAAATAATAAGCCAAATTAGGCTGTCAAATTAATGGTAAATATTTCAAGAGGAAAGAGATCACCAAGGCTGGGTTGGTCAAGGAAGGCCTTATGAATAGGTGGGATTTTAGTGGCTAACTGGAGAGGAAGGCAGAAGGCATTCTAAGTGGGGGTAGCAATGGGAGCAAAGGACTGGAGTCAGGAATACACTCAGTGTGTTCCAGGGCTCAGAGAGCAGATCTATTTGACTACAGGAGAGGGTTTGTAGAAGGAAGTGATAGGGGACAAGATTTGAAACAAAAGTTTGTACAGGGCCTTGAGAGCTCTGTTATTTATTCGGTAAACATTTCCTAAGCATCTGTGATGTGCCAGGCATTGTGTTAGACACTGGGGATACAAGGAAAGGTAAAAGACAGTCCTTGCTCTCAAGGAGCTCACAGTCTAATGAGGGAGACAACATGCAAATAACTATGTGCAAACAAGATAAAGATACACATGGGATAAATTAAAAAGTCACTGGAAGGAACATATTAGATTTAAGGAGTAGAGGTGGGGTGGGAAAGGTTTTCTGTTTTAGTGGGAACTTGAAGCCAAGAAAGCGAGGAGGCTGAGATGAGAAGGAAGAGCATTCCAAGCATGGGAAGCAGCCAGTAAATGGAGTTTCTTGTTCAAGTAACATGAAGGTCAGTGCCATTGGATCAAAGAGTACATAGGGGGGTAGAAAGTGTAAGAAGAATGGGGTGAGGTGACTTATGACATTTTGAATGTCAAAAGAGAATTTTCTCTTTGATTGTGGAGGTAATGGGAACCACTGGAGCTTATTGGGTAGGGTGGTAGGAGGGATGGTGGTGACATAGTCAGACCTTACTTTAGGAAGATTACTTTGCTAACTAAGTGGAGGATGGACTGGAGTGGGGAGAGACTTGAAGGAGGGTCACCCACCAGCAGGCTACTTCAGTAGTCCCAGTGGGAGGTGATGAGGGCCTGTGCCAGTGTGGTTGCAGTGTCAGAGGAGAAAAGGTAGTGTATATTGGAGAAATGGTAGAATGATAAAATTGACCAGCCTTGACAGCACATTGACTAAGGGGAGTGAGAGAGAGTGAACAATAGAGGTTGACACCTAGCCTGGATAATTGAGAGGATGGTTGTGCTTTGGGCAGTAAGAATGAAGTTAGGGAGAGGGCAGTGTTTGGGAAGGGGGGAGAAGATAATGAGTTCAGTTCTGGACATGATGAGTTTAAGATGTCTCTGGGAAATACAGTTCAAGATGTCTAAAAGGCAGTTGGAGATGAAAGAATAATGGAAGTCTGAAGAGATGTTAGGGCTGGAGAAGTAGATAACTGGATCCATGGGAGCTGATGAGATCGGCAAGTGAAAGAGTACATACAGAGAAGAGAAGCCATGCCCAGGACAGAGCCTTGGGGGGCACCCATAGTTACTGGGGATGAACTGGATGAAAATCCAGCAAAGTACACTGAAAAGGAGTACTGAGAAAAGGAGAATAAACTAGACAACTGGGTGAGAGTTGGGCAAACTAGAGAGAAGACAGTATCAAAGAGATGAGAGTGATCAGCAGTGTCAAAGGCAGTAGGGAGGTCAAGAAGGATGAGGATCGAGAAAAGGCCATTGGATTTGGCAATGAAGATGTCGATGACAACTTTGGAAAGAGCAGTTTCAATTGAATTATGAGAAGTAAGAGTAAGAGGAAAGGAGGTGGAGGCATCTATTGTAGATCTCCTTATCAAGGAGTTTAGCCACAAAAGGAAGGAGAGATATGGTATAGTAATGGGGATGGATGGCTTAACTGAGGCTTTTTTGAAGATGAGGGCCACAGGGATGTTTGTAGGCAGAAGAGAAGCAGCTAGTAGACAATGAGAGATTAAAGAAACATGAAAGAGTGGGGATGATAAAGGGGGTGATCTTCTGGAGAAGACAGTATGGAAGGGGATCACTTGTGCATGTAGAGGGGTTTGTCTTGGTCAGGGAAAGGGTCACCTCATTATGTGAAACAGGTGAATGCAGAGAGTGTCAGAAGGCATCTGGGTGATGTGAGATGAAGAGGAAGGGAGAACAGGGAGTTCTTGGTGGATGGCCTCAATTTTTTTCAGTAAAGTATGAGAAAGGTTCTCAGCTGAGGGGGGGGGGAGGGAGAGCCATGAGAGGTTTGAGGAGGGGTGGAAATGTTTTATTGTTATTGCAATTACCTCACAATATAGTGATCACAGTATTTAAAAAAATAAGGTCATGGATTCTAGGTTGAGAATCCTTGCATTCTTTTAAAGTATGTTTTCGCACTTATCATTCACTAGGTTGTTGAGTTCATTTGTTTTTGGCCCATTTCACTAATTTATTTTTCTATTTTTTTACCCAGCACCAAGTAATTTTGGTAATTACCATTTTGTCATATACTTTGAGGTCTAGAAGTGCTATTCCCCCTTCATTCCTACCTTTTCTCATGATTTTTCTTGAGATTTTAAACCATTTATTCCTTCAAATGAAAATTTGTTATCATTTTGCCTAGCTGTATATAGCATCCTCTTGGCAGTTTGATTGATATGGCACTAGATTTGTAAATTAATTTAGGTAGTATCATAACTTTACTATATTGGTACAACCCAGCCATGATCAGTAAATATTCCTCCAGTTATTCAAGTTATTTGTTTGTTTTTGGCAGGGGAGGTGGGGAGGCTGATATATTATAAAAAGTACAGCAGGTAGAGTCAGGATACCAGGATTCAAATATTCAAATAGTCGCTCTAATACTTAGTATGATTATGGGCAAGTCAATGAACCTTCCTGAGTCACAATTTCATCATCTACTGTACAAAGTGAGAGTGTTGGGCCAGATCAGTCACAGGCTCTTAGATCTACAACTGAAACGGGGGACCTCAGAGGCCATCTAGTCTGGCTCCTTCATCTCACAGATAAGCAAAGTGCTATCTAATTCTTCAAGTGTTATGTAGTGATATTTATACAGGGCTTTATGTGCTTGGGTAATTGACCCTCAGATATTTTTACACATTTTCTCATTATTTTGAATGGAATTTCTATAGTTATTTTAAATGGGATTTATTTTCTCCTGGGTTTTATTATTATACCTCATTCCCTTCTTTACAGAGACAGAGGCGATGGAGGTAGAATATGGCATATACTGTTGGACTTGATTAATGTGTTGGTTGGTTTTGCTGAACTGCTTTCCCCCCTTTTATAAATCTTTTATTACAAAGGGTATCTCTCTGGATCAGGGAAAAGTAAAGGACATATTGGGAAATGGAAATTATAGGTGTCATCTTCTTTTTTCTGCCACAGCAAGATGGTATTGAAGCCGCAGCCTCTGACGACCACCCCTTTTAGTGGCTAGTGCCTGATTGGTTGGGGCAAAGGTCCATAGAAGTGGTACAGATTAAGCCCAGGGCCTGTAGCCTCACTGCCTCTGATACTGTCTTCCACTTCTGCATGTTATTCATCAACTGAAAATGCTTGCAGGATTTCCCAGATCACTCAGGTATGACCCAATTCGCTACTGTTGAAGATTCTGTAGGCAGCAGATGCAAAAGGTCAAATGTTCACAGTGAAAAGGGTCTTGCGTTATCCAGGCCAATATGTAATGGTGGAGTGGGTTTTTTTGGGCCGTAGAAGGAGCACATGGCCAGCTAGGGGTGTAGTAAATAAAAGTGTTGGACTTGGAGTCAGGGAGTCCTGAGTTCAAATCCAGCCTCAGACACATATTCTCTGTCTGACTTTGGGAAAGTCACTTAACTTCTGTCTACCTCTGTTTCCTTATCTATAATAATTGTAGAACCTATCTCCCAGGGTTGTTGTGGGGATCAAGCAAGACAACATTTATAAAGGCTTTGCAAACCTTTGGTAGCTATGCTGCTGCTGACCCACTCTGATAAGGATCTTCTGGAGGCCTGCTAGGAATTCACAGCTTCTTTGTGAATGGTCCAAGTACCCTTTCTGACCTGCTAAGAAAAAAAAAACCTGGTAACTGTAGTCATTTAAGATGCCACACAGACTCTCACTCCCATACAGGACCAGAGCACAGACATTGAAAGGCAAAACCAGTTGAAGGAAGGGTCAGAGATTAAGTTCCAACTGAAGATGCCACTATGCCTGCTTTGTGCAAATAAAATGGGGGCCTACTAAACTGAACACAAAGATCCTTGCAGGCTTCAGACTGACTTAGAAAACCACATTTTCACATTATCTATGTTCTATTGTATTTTTATTTATTTTGTTAAATGTTTCCCAAATACATTTTAACCTGGCTCAGGCTGCGCTCAAGTGTTGCTGGCCTAGTTTTTGACAGCTCTCTTCTACGTCTCAATGCAAATGCAGGAATCCAAGAGAAAATGAAAACTTTAGCCCTGAACAAATCACCTAGGCTAGACCCACCTAGGCTAGATCTCCTGTTTGAAGAAGGGGATGTAACAAATGAGCATGGTTAAGCAAAACAATTGAACACCTTGGTTATATCTGAAAATGATTCCCTCTCCTCCCCTCTGAGAAAGAAAAGAAAATGCATAGTTCCATCTGTACTTCTAGTTAGTCCACCACCCCTCTGCCAAGAGGAGAGACAGTGAGCCTAAAGGCTCTATCTTATCTCCCCAGCTAAGTGGCAAGTTACAACCTTAGAACTTCAGTTCCTTTATCGAAAATGGGATGATAATACCTTCCCTGCCTGCCTCTAAGATCCTTTTGAGAACCGAATGCTTTAGAAATCTATTAAGCTTTTCTGTGATATATTTAAAAAACAAAACAAAAACCAACACATTCCCTATGCTACACAAAATGTAAGTATTTGGTAGTATTAAAGTGATATTCCCCTGCTGGCAGACAGAGCTCTTGGGCAGATGTTTCAAATACTTCCCTTCTTTACAGGATAGTGAGTAGAGAAGCTAGCAGCTTTGGTTTGCACCTATTGTATCTCTAGACCAGCAGTCTTTGGGGGGGGCAGATTCTAGTCTAGCACCTCTTTTTTTTGGAGGCAACTGGGGTTAAGTGACTTGCCCAGGGTCACACAGCTAGTAAGTATCTGAGGTCAGATTCGAACTCGGGTCCTTCTCACTTCAGGGCCAGCCTTCTGTCCATTGTGCCACCTAGGTATCCCTAGTACCTCTTTCTCAGAGACTTGGAGAACAGAACAGCTAGTCTTATGGCTCCTTTTCCTGCTCCCCTCAAGGCAGGAATCACAGTCTCCCTTGAAGAAGGGTGGGCAAGATTTCGGAGAGATGTCTCAATGCTTACCCTAGCACCTCTTGTCTCTATGTTTAAATGGGGATATATACGTCTCACAGGCACACACAACACATACCCTATGTTTAATTTGAAAAAAAAAAAAGAAAGTTTACATAAAAGAGCAGGGATTCATTTTGACTTTCTGAGGGAGAGCTCTGGCAGAGTACTGTGCAGGAGAAACTGTTATGTCTTTTCTCGAGCAAGCACCCTGAACATCTGGGAGAAGTCCCATCCCAGTTTGAGAAGTGGATATGATTATAGGCAGTACAGAGATTACATCTAAGTACATGATTCTCAGAGGCAAAAGTCCAAATGAGCATATTCTCAATTGTATCTGCCTTTAATTAATGGAATGATTCCTTTGAATTTTCCACCACCACTTTGGGCTGTTTTCAGGAGTCCATCAGAGACAAAAATTACCTTTGAAAACTCAACACTCTAAGATAGGTTTAATTTGCCATAGGCCAGCCTTAGGATAACGATACCTATGGTACTAACTCGCTTGGTTGCTTTGGGAAGTTCAAATGAGATAATGGAAGGAATGCATTCTGAAAACGGCAAGATGTGATATAAGCGGCCATCTATGGTGTTATTATTATCGATGATAGTAGTAATCATTAAGATTACTCTAGCTCGATATCATACTCCATAATTCAATGGATCTGTGTTCTCCTTAATGTGAGTTCTTCCCTAATTGTACATATTAAAACACATCCACATCTTCTCATCTTGTGTGATTTTAATCACTGACCTGGGACTCAGAGGATCTGGATTCATGGCTCTGCTACTTAGTTTTTATGTGACCTGGGGCAAGTCACTTCTATCCCCTTGGCCTCAGTAAATGTAAAATGAGGGAGGCAGACTAAATGACCCAGGAGGTCCCTCCCAGCTCTAGATTTAGGATCCAAGGATCCTAGTTGTGGGGATTTTATGGGAACTCAGGAACTCACTTTCTGGGTGGTTTTTATAAACATATCAGTTAGAAAGGCTTTCTACGGATCTGTTCTTCATGTAAAAGAGCTGAGCTGGGCCAGCTTTTTCATGAAGGCATTCACTAGAGTCAATCCAAGAATTCCCCTGCTTGTTCCAGGTAGGCTTGGCTTAGGAACTCCTCCTCTACTTCTCAGGCCACTGCTACTAATCATGGGGCCTGGTGAATGTGGAGGTGCCCCATCCTGGGAACCTACTTCAAGTCTGCTCTCTGTTTGGGTCTCTTTCCAGCTCTCTAGCTCCAGCATCTAACTCTCCTTTTTCTTAATTATTTTTTAACAACTGTCAATAAAAACAATCAAATAAATATAAAAAGGAAAGAGTAAGATTGTTCCCAAACCTTTCCTCTTTAACAAAGAAAAATCTAAGGAAATCTCCTCAAGGAGATATAAAAGGGATTCAGGCCTGGGCATGCTGTTTACTATTGTTCCAATAAAACAGAACGCAATTTTTCTTCTATTTCTTTGCTTGCATTTTTCTCGTCTACTTTCCTCACTCTCCATGGTACTTGTAGGACTCTATAATCACCCCATTCCCATTTTAAAAAACCTAGCTGATGTTCAAGACATACATTATATTTAATTATTTCATATGCATTTTATCTTTAAATTAAATTTTCTACATTGGATTCTGAGACATTTACTTCTTGGCCTTTAGGCTTAGTTTAGCCTAAGGAGAATCCTAGAAAGATTAGGTAGAAACAGACTCATTATTTGGGGAATTCTAAAATTTTTGGACACTTGCTAAATTCAAATGTGGAAGAACCTTCAATAACAACAATAACAAGAGCTTTATTGATGTCTTTTGGACTTTTATAAACCCAGTTACTTTCTGATATCTTCCCCCTCCCCACCAGTCTGTCCTCGATCCTAGGGGTTCTTAACTTTTCTTGGGTCCTGGACTCCTTTGGCATTCTGGGGAAGCCTAGGGACCCTTTTTCAGAATCACATTATGAATTGCATAAAATAAAATACATAGGAAGATCAAGGAAGCCAATCACACTGACATATAGTTATGCAAACATTTTTTTTTTAAGTCCGGGCCAACTAAGTGGTGCTGTAATGAATAGAGCACCAGGCTTGGAGTCAAGACGACCTGAGTTCAAATCTAGTCTCAGACACTTAGTAACTATGTGACCCTGGGCAACTCATTTAACCCTGTTTACTTTCACTAAAAAAAAGTACATGAACTCCAAGTAAAGAATTCCAGCCCTTATAAAAATGTGCATACCCTTTGACCCAGCAATACCACTTTTAAGGCTATATCCCAAAGAGATCATACAAGGGGGAGAAGGGCCCATATGTAGAAAAATATTTATAGCAGCTCTTCTTGTGGTGGCAAAGAATTGGAAATCAAGGGGATGCCCATCAATTGGGGAATGGCTAAACAGATTGTGGTATATGAACGTAATGGAAAACTATTGTGCTATAAGAAACGAGGAGCAGATGGACTTCATAAGAACCTGGAGAAACTTATACGATCTGGTGATGAGTGAAGGGAGTAGAACCAGGAGAACATTGTATGTATAAATAGAGACATTGCTTCTGTGATGACTAACTTTGATAGACTTGGCTCTTCTTAACAATGCAAGGTACTAAGACAGCTCCAAAAAACTCATGATGGAAAAGATTATCCACATCCAGAGAAAGAATTATGGAGTCTGAATGCAGATTGAAGCATACTATTTGCTCCCTCTTTTTTATTTTATTTTATTTTATTTTTGGTTTTATCTTTCTCATGATTCATTTCATTGGTTACAATTCTTCTTTACAACTTGATTACTGGGAAAATAAGTTTAATGTGAAGATTTATGTAGAACCTATATCAGATCACATGCCATCTTGGAAGGAGTGAAGGGGAGGAGGTGGGGGGGAGAAAATTTGGAACTCAAAAACTTGTGGAAGTGAGTGTTGTAAACTAAAAATAAAATAAACAATATATATCTTAAAAAAAGAATTCTAGCCTTATAAAAGAGAAATAGGCAAAACTGACTCAGTAACCATATCCGGCATATGCAACTTTGCATAGCTATAGTTCCTCGTTCACTAAAGAGAGGAGAAAAGCATGTTGTACTCTGGAATCAAGACTGGTGACGGTATTTAGCGAATTCAGATGCCTTGTAGTATTTCCTCCATTTAAGTTATTGTAGTCATTATGTACAATGGTCTTCAGTTTTCAAGTAGCTTATTTTGTAAAACTTCCCAATCAACATGATTTTTGGCAGCACTTCCAGGCTAGCTTGCCTCCACAGCTTACTTCTGAAACAAACAAAAAATTATTATTATTATTTTTACTTAACAACAAAAATCTATTTTCTCTCCCTTCTACCTCCTCCACATCGGGAAAAAAGAAAAAAGTTATAACAAATTTTATACACATACACATATATATGTATATATACACGCATACATATATATATATGCATGTGTATATATGTATGTGTGTATATATATATATATATATATATATATATATATATATATATATATATATAAGCAAAACAAAGTCCCAAATTGGCCGTGTCCAAACATAAACGTATAATTTACAGCTTACTTTTTGGTAACCAGTTTGATCTTCAAAGACTTATCTCAGTTTATATGTTAATAGTATAGTTCTGAGGTTTTGGGAGGATAAGAAAAGTATAAAACTTCAAAAAATCATCTTAGAAATCAGTCAAAGTAAGCCTCCCAATTAAGAGGAT
Organism: Phalanger gymnotis; assembly: GCA_028646595.1. Classification (NCBI taxonomy): domain Eukaryota; kingdom Metazoa; phylum Chordata; class Mammalia; order Diprotodontia; family Phalangeridae; genus Phalanger; species Phalanger gymnotis. The sequence goes on from CM053628.1 coordinate 38,293,271, forward strand.
TAATGCCTTTTCATATACATCTGTCTAGGTATCTATTTATATCTGTTGTGAGGCAATATGATGTAGTCTATGGTGTTCTAGGTCTGGGTTTAAATGCTGCCTTTAGTCCTTACTATCTGTGTGACCATAGGGAAGTTCTTTAAATTGAACCTCAGTTTCTTCAACTACAAAATGGAATGGGAATAAATATAAAATGGGAATAAGCATCCACCTGGTAGGATAGAGAACTTAAGTGAGATCATGAATGTAAAATGCTTTGGGAACTTTAAAATGTCAGCTCGTTATTTTTAGCCTGAACCTGTGATCTTTTTTCTTTTGGAGGGGAGAAGGCAGGGCAATTGGGGTTAAGTGACTTGTCTAAGGTCACTCAGCTAGTAAGCATGTCAAGTGTCTGAGGCCACATTTGAACTCAGGTTCTCCTGATTCCAGGACCAGTGTGCTACTCACTGCATGACCTAGCTGCCCCCTGAACCTGTAATCTTATTGGTATCAAGAATTTCTGGTATGAAACTTCTACCAATACAGATTTCTAATTTGCAGTTTTACAGAGTCGCCTGGGGCACTTAGAAGTTGGTTTTCCATGTTCACAGTGGCAGTATATGCCAGAGGCTGGACAAGAACCCAATACTTGCTGATGATCTTTAGTCATTATGCCATTGCTCTTATTTATTAGATAATGCTAATATCATTTATCAGATCTAATTAGACACTGACAAGAATGATTACTATAGATGGATCCAAAAGATATTGTTTGATTAGCCTAAAGTAATGGATCCACCAAGTATGAGAGTTGGCATTAGGACAACTCTAGATACATCAGATGATGGCAATTAGTGGTGTGCTGATTTAACTTGCCAGTGGTCTAAGTGAATGTTTAAATTTCAGAGAAGGTGCCAACCTGAACTGGTAGAGTGAGCTTTCCTAGGAGTTCCTGATGCTAATGAAATCACAGATCTGGTTCAAAACAAACAAACAAACAAAAATCTACTTCCAGATAAAGAGCTGATGAACTGTGAGTGCAGATTGAAGCTTATTTTTTTTTTTGTTTATTTTTCTTCCTTTCTAACATAGCTAATGTGGAAATATGTTTTGCATGACTTCATATATATAATGGGCATCATGTTTCTTGCCTTCTTAGTGAGGGAGGGAGAAAATTTGGAACTGAAAATAAAAATTAAAAAGTCCTACTTTCTCTAGTTTAACTTTGTCAGTAAGCATATTTTGTGAAATGTTAGGGAAATTTTATATTCTTTGAATTGTCTCTACTGTCAATCTGTGTCTCTAAAATATTTCATTTCTCAAAGAAAAATAAACAAACAAAAGTAGCTTTCATGTTTCTCCTTCTTTCTTAACCCCATCAAAAATGAGGAGGCCTAGGTAATAATAAAAATGTCGATTATATTCTGGCTTTTATTGTCCTCTGACTTTCATGTTTCAGTCTTGTGTCTTCAAGTACATGGTAAAATTTTTGAGAACAGAAACTATCATTTACATCTTTTCAAAAAATTCTCTACAGTTTAGTGATGAGCAACGAATGGGATAATGCATGTTTAAGCACTTTGTAAACCATAAAGTTCTATGGTTGCCCAGGACAAAAAATAGATATATTTAAACACATAAAACCTTCTTTTGAACCGGTACTCCACAACTGACCTCCTCTGACTCAATGGACATATCATCCTAGTGTGTGGCATGGATTTACGAATTCAAGAATTAAAAACAGAGGCATCTCAAGGTGAAAGTAGAAAGGAAAATTTATTACGATCCTGCGGGAAAGGGCAACCCCAGGCATCTCTCAGTGTCAGAGCGCCCTGGACACAGAGAATTGGGGTGTTTATATAGGTCCCTAACCGCAATTTCCCCTCCCAACCTCCTTCCTCTCAGCTTGCAGACGTAAGCTTTGAGGGTACAATCTGGACGCGATAAATCTACCCAGTGACGATGGCAAAGAACAAATAGGATGGTTATTTTTGATAAGCAGGTGATGGACATAACCTTCCCACCATTCTTATCCCATTCTCCAATCAATCTGAAGTGATAAATCTATCTTAATGACAATGACAATGACCAAATGGTTTGGTTACCTGTGACAGGCAGAAGTCATCTTCACATCTGTGGCAAACTAGCCTTTCCCATCACCCTTACATCTGTGACGGATATCCCCAGCACCCTTACACCTTGTCTCCCATCATTCTCATACCTAACTGGTCTTTGCACGGCTGCGTTGCACCTGGCTTTCCGGCTTTTCATCCATTCTTCTCCCAAGTGGAGGGTCCCTTATCCTGGGGTCAATGCACAGGAGGTGAGCATCGTGCGTCCTATCCTTACTTTCAGAGGATTTTATGGTTGCTGACTTATTCACCTCAACTCTTCTTTCTTTCAGGCCTCTCGCCATTAGGTAAAGACACAGGATGTGTCCTATTCTTAACCTCGGGGGCCTTACTGTCACTAGCTTGGCTTATGGAGGGGAAAACATCTAAGTAGAGAAATGGAACTCACTATCTTACTTATTTCTGTTTATCTAATTTGTTCTCTTTTGTGAGACGTCTTCACTCATTCCACACACCAGCAAGCAGGTGATCTTGGGCCCCAGGTTAATAACCCATGGACTAGATTATCTAGACAGTCCTAACATCCTGTGATCTCAAATCTCTTCCTTCCTGTGGGCTTCTCAACGCAATGTATGTGATAAGTTTATCCTTGTTACAAAAGTAAAACTTTCTTTAGAAAGTTACCTTTTCTGAGCTTCCTGGTATGTTAAGGTAGATAATAAACTTTACATGACGAATGGAGAAATGTAGGATCTCAGTATGTCAGAACTGGCATTGTGAGCAAGTGTTGTGCAAGCCCTGTTGTGTTACACAAAGGGAAACTGAGGTACTTGGATGGGAAAGGACTCAGTATCACAGTTAAGTCAGAGCTATGAGGGGTTTTTAGAATCCGACTACTTTTGAAACACTCCTGTGGTTGAAGAAGAAATGGAGATTCATAGTGAAAGGAAGGGAAGATCATAGCATGTCTGAGCCCTCTAGGGCTCTTAGGGACCAGGTAGTCTCATCGTCTCCAGTTAAAAAGGGAGCAACTGAGATATAGACCAGGGAAGGGATTTAGGAGAAAGAGATGTCAGAGTGGAGACTTTAGAGACTTCAACCTAGTGCTGCTGCAGTGGAGAAAAATCGAGGCCAAAAGAAGAGTTTAAATCTTGGGACTACAGAATGTTAGAGCTCTAAAGGGGAAGATTAAAATACAGAGGAGAGGATTTAGGGTATTAGGATGCTGGACTGTAAGAGCCCTTAACGGCCATAGCTGGAATTAAAATCTCTACGAGGGTTTCCTTTCTTGCAGGTTAAGTTTAAATTATGGGACTTTCACTTTCATGTTTCTCTCCAGGACCGTGCTGCTAATGGATGTTTAAAGGATACCTTCTGTCTGGACTGTTTCCACAATTTTTTTGGCTAGAGTGAGCAGCTCGGTAGAGGGAAGGGAAGCATTGGGAGCCAGTCGGTCCCACTTGCGTTGAAAGGGGGAAACTGAGGCACGGAGCGGGGAAGGCCGAGCCTATACCGTGATTGTGTGCTCACGCACACGTGGCGGACACAGCTCGAGGCTGGGTTCTCACGACAAGCTCCCGTGGGGATCGAAGAGGGAGGCGGGGTAGGAGGCCCGACGAGCGCGGGCACCAAGGCGACCTTCCTTGTCCCCCCGCTCCCTTTTTTGACCACGGTTGCCGTGAGACGACTGGCGCGCCTCCGCCTAGAAGAACCTGAGAGCGCGGGCTCGTGCCCGCGCTCGCTCGTGCCCGCCCTCGCGGGGAGGGGCGGTTGTGGGCGGGGGTGGGGCCGGCTCTGAAGTCCGGTAGGCGGGGAAGGTGGTGAGCGAGCGCTGCGGCTCCCAGCATGCCCCGTGGGCGGTGCTCCCCTTTGACCCTCTCTCCCTCACTATACATCCGGGCTCCAGCTCCTCGAGAGAGGAAGATGGCGGCGGCGGCGGCGGCGGCGGCGAGCGGAGCGACTTCGGTGGTTCCCTACGAGTGGATAAAAAACTGGGAGAAAGTGGGCAAGCTCGAATTGTAAGTAAATGGGCTGTTAGGGGATCACCGGGCCACCATGCCGCGCCCCGAGAGTTTTTCGGGATCGATGAGGCTTTTTGGTGGTGGTGGTGGTGGGGGGGCGGCGGCTCTCCTCTCCCCCACCCTTCCCCCTCTCCCCTAGACGGCGGCTGAGAATTTGTGAGGACTTTCTAAGTCCAGAGGCCTCGGTCCCCGGGCAAAGCTCTGGGCCTCCGCCCCGACTCCGCGGAGGGCAGCCCGCACCCCTCCGATTTTTAAGTCTGTCATACACGGCCTGGCGCTTCCCGCTCTGTGCTTTCGCATCGAGTCCGGGAGCGCTCCCTCGGTTTGAGGCCCCGGCCCTCCCTTTCCCGGTCCTCTCTCCTTGTCCCGCGCTCCTGCACCTCGACCCCACTTTTCCCACTCCCTACTTGCACGTACCCTCTCCGATTCTGGTTCCTCCCAAACTCCCTTTT
>CM053628.1:38298294-38334792 GCA_028646595.1 Phalanger gymnotis
TGATTCTTACTCTTGGCCGCTCTGGCACCCTGTGATGGAGTGCTCCCATCATGGGGCACTTTTCTTTCTCGGCCCACAGTTTGGAGGGGGGCGTTCGAGGCCAGTGTGTGTGTGTGTGTGTGTGTGTGTGTGTGTCTTTGGGCATCAACACGTAACAATTTTAGAGAGGCAACTGCCTCCTTGCTTACCTTCGATGAAATTTCTGCCGTTCCATACCTGCTTCCGCTCCCATTTTGTTCAGTATTTTGACTGCCACGAGTTTTAGCTGTTGCAATGATGATGGCAGATGTTAATGGGTTAGGTTTGTCCTGTGGCTTTAATTGATGGCAATGGACAATGCAATTTTCTTTAATCATACAATACTTTTAATGTCTTGTAACATGAGCCCACATGCCACATTCACATTCTATTTAAAAAAGTAGTTTTTTGGTTATTGAAAAACTCATGGTCTAAAATTTGGGGAAAGTGCGAAGGGAATGATATTGTCCATTCTCTACTCTTTCAGAAAATGTTGAAGTACTTAAACTAGTTGAAAAAATACAGCATATAGCTTGACACTGACTTTAAATATTTCATTTTTTAATAGAATCTAAATGATCAAAGTAAATTCACTTTAGCAGCAGGGAATTTACTCCCATTCTCCAAGCAGTAGAAACAAGTTTAATACTTATGGCTCTTTGTATTGTAAATAATTCAGATTTAACCTCCAATGTATTAATTTGAAAATTTAAAACAAGGTGGCAGTATTAAACATTGCTAGAGGTTTTTTTGGACCAGCTTTATATTTAAGAAGATGTGAATCCTCTGAATTTTGGTTTTTAGATGTTCCTAAGTTAGAGCTTTTAAATATATTTATAGGGCCCAATGGGAGATTTAACTCCTCCATGAAACATTTGGGACTGGACTACACTTTTAGTGCAAAAGGAATTGAAACAAAGACTTTGTAGTTATCATCATTGGGTTTATTCTCTGATTACTTCATGTGATTTAATTACCTGTTGACCAGTCTTGTCTCTTCAACAAGGTAAAGCTCTGAGAGGCCAAAGACCCTTTATATGAAGTTTTTGCCTCCTTTCCAAATCTTACAGTGGTGAACTGTGATGTTAATGTGATTAAAGATCTTCCCTGCCCATTAATCCCATTAACAGGTCTCTGGTGGAGCAAGTTAAGGGAAGCTTGATTAGGAGGCAGATGGTTCTATATGGAGAGTCCCTTACATTCTTTGATACCGTGCTGTACAGGCATATTCATGGTTACCATCAATATTGTGACACTTGCCTTACTGAAACATTAACATGTGGATATTTTAAAGTAATATTTTGTGGACTGTTAGGTGATTTTTAGGTGATTGTTAGGAACAGCTTCCATTTACACTGGCCGCTTTGCAAAGTTTCGAAGTCTTTAAATCATCAATTCAACAAGTGGTCAAAAATTGTCCTTTAGGACTGTAACATTCTAATGAGGGAAACTATAAATAAAAGGAAGTAAATTAAATTTTAAAAGGGATTAAAATATGATAAAAGTGAGTAAATAAGGGAGGAAAGGAAGAGGGATGTAAAGGTGGAGCCAGGGCATAATGATGAAGTTAGGAGAAAGAATGATGGCTGGTCTGGGCTGACCATAAGTTCCAAGGAATTTGATATTTTACAAAAATAAGTGTGCATATGTGTATACATACGTACATATACACACAATTTTTATTTAAAAAAAAAAGGCCTGTACAGCATGTAGATTCCTGCTTGGTAAGTCTCTTGTCAATAATGTGAAAGTCAGTTCATTTATACAGGGGTTAATATAAATTTTGTAGATTGCTTAGCTTTCCTACTACTGTTTTTGGGATAGTTTTGCTATTTGACAGAAAGTATTTAGGGTTGAGGGCAGGGAAATTCAGAGCATTCTTTTTGTGGTGAAAAGCTCCGTGGAGGTTTTAAAACTAATTAAAAAATACAACTTTGTGATTACTTTTCTGGTTTTCAGTTATATAATCCATTTAAAATTTTTCTAGAATGTAACACCTTTGCAGTAGTGGTTTTGAAAACTCAGTTATCAGCAATTTACTGTGTGTAGTTAACAGATTTCTGGGAGATAGTTTTATTTGCATTATGTTCAAATCAATGTAGTAACTTATAGCTGGGTTCTATTATATAAAGAAGAGTTACTGCAAAAGATGTTTTGTAAATTATAATGAAATATTTAACATGTAAATATTTCATAAAGTAGTCTTTCAGTATCAAATTAATTTTTTTGTACACAGCCTAATTTTTATTCATTTTGGGAAGAGTTAACATTTTTCACTTTTTATTTCCCTGGGCCCATTTAACGATATCTTAAATGTTTTTTTTTAAATCCCGGTTTTTCTGAAAATCTAGAACCTCACAAATTAATGATTACCTCGTGTGTGGGAAGATTGGAAGCTTGGGAATAAAATGTATGAAGATAGATGCTTATCACCATCACCATCAGTATTACCAAATATTTAGAATTATATCTCAAATTTATTTTCTCTTCTTGGTCAAAATAATCCAATTGAACAAGCATTTATAAAGCACCTATTATGTGCCAGGCATTGTGCTAGGTGCTGGAGATAGGAAAATAAAATGACATGGCTGGTCTTCTCTTCTACTGGACATTAGCTTTGGCTAAAATAATGCCTTTGATTGTTAGGTGTTTATATGTCTTTCCCTTTGGGATATAAGATCCTTGAGGGAATAATTATAACTTTGTCTTTCTATGCTGGGTACCTAGCACAGTGCCTGGTACACTGTAGGTGCATGATAAATGCTTGTTGATTGATTGATTGTTAGTTCACTTTGTGTTTCTTTGAGATTCTTTACCTATTTGAAAGTATTAAGGGTGTTTTATTTCTTTTTAAGTTGTAAGAATTAAAACTTTGTCATGTTTGACCCTAGAAACATACTGCTAATAGTCGTTTTTAGGAGCAACATAGTTTGACTGGAAATTTTTCATGTTTTCTAATATATATTGAGCTTTTATGACCTATGTTTTAGTTTTACTGTAGTGAAATAGAACTTTATAATTTGTTATGGTACTACTAGGTAATTGTCAGGGTTATTTAGTGGAGCAAGCCATGTGTTCTTGTATTCTGGCCAACCAACCTTTCTACCTTTCCTTTAAAAAATTTTTTTTTTCAATAAGTAGTTTTTTTTCTCCTTAACTATTCCTCTCCTGACTTTAGAACCCCCGCCCCAACTCCACCCCAAGAAAACAAAGATCAAAGCAATCAAACCAAAACCCTGCAACAAATGAGCATAGTCAAACAAAACATTCCCATATTGATTGTATTAACTGAATGTCCCATTCTGCATATTAGTCCATGCATTCTTATTATGTGTACTCAGAAATCATGGTATATTGGAAAATCTTAAGTCTTTCAAAATTGTTCATTTTTACAATGTTATAATATAAATTGTTCTCTCGATTCTCCTCACTTCTGTATTTGATACCGGTTCCCAAGTTTCTCTGTTAGCGCCTCTTTAATTATTTCTTATAACACAATAGTATTTCATTATATACATATACTATAATTTGTTCATTCCTCAATTAAGCGGCACACCCTTAGTTTCCTGTTCTTTGACATTACAAAAAGAACTGCTATAAATATTTTTGTACTTATTGGACCTTTTCTTCTTTCTTTGATATTTTTTGGGATGGGGCTTAATGATGTTATTGCTAGGTCAGAGACTGTGAGTGGTTTAGTAATAACTTTTTGGACATAGTTCTTGCTCTTCCCTGTCTCCTCCCTCTCCCTTTCTCTATTTCTCCGTCCTTCCTTTTGCTTGATTGATATTTCGCACCCTCTTATAACAAAAAATAGCAAAAACTACAACCTTGTCTGACAGCCTAGATGCAACACTTCACACCTGTTATCAATAGCCTTTCTTCCTAGAGAAAGGCAATGTTTTCTCTGTTCATTGGAATTACAATTGATCAGTGCGCTTAATCTGGTTTCTAATGGCATTTTAGTGTGTTTGTTTACTACTTTATTGTAGTCATTCTGTTGTATTCTGGTTCTGCTTTGTTTTCTCTGAACTAATTCAAGTGATTCTTGCATTCTTTTTAATGAAAAGAAATTAAGAGACTTGGTGAGTCTTAAGAAGTATTTAAAAACTGGGCATTAATAAAATGCTTTATGTATTGACATCTGTACTTATCATTATCAATAATTTTTCCATTAGTACTATAGAATTATTCTTGGAGATCTCCTACCTAATTATAGATCTTTTCATATTGCATAACACATGCAGGTTTTTAGCAGTTTGGTTTTGAAAATCTTTTGGCTTATATCGTTGTATCTTGGTTTATATAGTTTTAAAGTATGTTCTTCTGTGTTAGTACAGTATTTGACTGATACGGCAGATGAGCTTCCTTGTAAAGCTCTAATAGAGGATTCTTGCTCTAGTAGAAGGAATTAGTAATATACTGGTGTTAAGGATTTTCTTATATAAGAAACTCCTTGAGGAAAAAGGTTTTCATCTGATGATCTTTATTTGCAAATGCTATCTGTATAAACCTCAATGTCTTTCAAAACTTGACCGTGTGTGGGCTTTTTATGGGGGGTGGGGGTTAGTATAGATCTGTGATTTCATTGCTGTGGGAAACTCTAGGTGAGGAAACTACCACTGAACCTGCTTTTAGAGTTTCCTGGAGGCCCTGTGAAGTTAGGTGACTTGCCCAGGGTCACATAGGCACAGTGTCAGAGATAGTCCACCTCTCCAGACTAAAAATTTTTTTTTTAAAGAGTCATTCCAGAACTTTATATTTAAATGTGGATGCTATCCCCTTCAGAATAGTCAACCTTGGGTGATAATATACTTATTTCGGTTATGCAGCTATTGCTCAGAAAAATTTTGAAACTTTTGGAATAGTTTTCAGTCAGATATGAGCTCTCTTCAAAAAGACAGTCATGTTGCTTTGTGTTTTCTCCCTTACTAGCACCTGCCCTTGAGAAGCTGAGGAGTCAGAGGTGCTATTTAAATCTGCTTTCTTATTAGGTGTTGGACCTTGGGCTTTAACCCTGTGTAGTCTTTAGTTTCCTTAACCTGTAAAATGAGGAGATTGGACTAGATCTTTTTTCCCCCCATTCTTCAAAAAAAAAAAAAAAAAAGAACTTAAACTTATTAAAAAAAACCCCAAAATAAAAAAAAAGCATTTCCGTATTTACAGCGGAATATAAAAAGATTGCAGACAAAACAATGAATCTGTTTCATACTGCTTACTTAAAAAAGTTTTACATGTTCACTTTAAAACTGATTCCAATTTTCCTTCTCTTTTGTGCATTTAAGTACATTTTTACAATGGGTTTTTTTTTTTTGAGGGGAAGGAACATCACTATTTCTAACCCCACCTCTATCCTTTAACACTCCTCTACCATTAAAAACAGAAAGAAAAAAAAAATCATTTAACAAGCATGTCTCTTCATGCATTTTGTGAATTTGCTAATCTTTTTCTTTTGGTTCTAAATTATGACTGACTGGCTAATGAATGAGTTCAAAAAATATCATTTTGGTGGGTAAATCTTAATTATTTTTTGGGGAAAGTTGTTATTTAGGCTAGGCTTCACCTAAAAACCTTTTCTTGAAGTTTTTATTCTCATGTCTTTTTGCTTCTTTTGAATTTGGAGCTTATTTCCTGACTTCTAGTTTTGATCAGTACTCAGAAATTCATAAGTAGAAGTTGATCTTCCCAGCACCCTCTCCAGTGGAAAAAGTGTTAGACCTTTCTTCAGAGAGTATGAAGCGCATTGCCTGAGAACTATGATAAAAGAACTTTTTGAAGGGACCCTGAGCGTCCTTTGAATCTGGCTTCTAGGTCATTTATTAGCAAACATATAGTACTTTTTTTCACAGATCAGTGACAGAAAAAATATTGACCATGTCAAACGTACGAGTCATGCTGCATGCAGTACAAAGTAATCGCTTCTGTTTTTACTTGATTCTTTATGTTCATTGAGCTTCGTAGAAGTTAATTTCCTGAGCTTTTTATTCCCAAATATGTCTAGTGGAATAGGTGAACATAACAAATGTTTTTTAGCAGAAGTAAAGCACAATTTCTCATGGAGGTGGAATTTCTTCTGGAAGATAATTCCCTCAAAAGAAGTTAGCCATTTTAAAGCTTACCACGATTTTCCTACTATCTTTGCTAATTGAAGTTTTTTTTTCTTTTGCAATTGTGAAATTTTGGTTTTGGCAAAGAAAATCCAGTTCATTTGACCACTTCTCCAAAACTAGATATATTTTTGACTATGCTAGATTTCTAATGATAAATAATTTAAAAATAACTTTAAAAATCTATTAAAATTAGGCATACATATTTGCTTGTGTTCAACAAACCTGTGGCTCTCTTTTGGGGACAAATGGTATTTTACATAATGACATTTGAAAAACCTACCTGTTAATTAGAATAGTCAACACCTTACTAAAATACTCTTCTCTGAGGAAGAAAGTACATCTTGAGTGATTTGTTGATTGTTTTTACAGTGTGCCAAGCACAGATCTGAGTCAAACCTCTGTTCTAGTAACCAGCTGTGTGGCCTTGGGCAAGTCATTTTACTTCTGTGCCTCAGTGTCTTCATCTTTTAAGTGAGAATAGTATTATTAATGCAGAAATAGATATGAAAGCATTTTGACAAACCATGTGCTTTAAAAAATGTAAGCCTTTGGTTATTTATATTAAAACTATCAAGAATAAAAAATTAATTTGGCTCAGATTATTCATGTGTTTTATATGTCTCCCTTTTTAATCTTTCAGTCATAGTGTGGAACTGATATGGTTGAAATTACTCTCCCTAGTTCTTTGTTAGAGAATGGAAATTATGTTCTTTTTAAGGGATTTTAGCCATGTTTTACTTTCAAGTTATATTTTAATATGGTCTTACCTGTTTGATCATACTGGGCCATTAGTATTTAATTTCTTTTTATTTATTCTGAATGGCAGAAACAAATGTATAGACTTTTCCTTCCTTTTCGTTGGTTTGCAAAACAAAATGAATCTATCAGGGTAGGGTAACTTTAAAAGTTAATATGGTAGATGAAATAATATTAAATGATTTTAAAGTAGTCTTAAAAATTTCCTATTCCTGTTGCCCCAAATATTATATTTTAAGATTTCCCTTTTCAATATTTACTTTTATAAAAAAATAAAAAAGTCTTATTGTTTTTATACTGGAGAAGAGAGTACTTAATTTAAAAAAATTTATTGGTGTTTTTTTTCTTTTACATTATTTTTTTGTGTAGGAAACCTCACTTCTCCCCTAAATTGAATCTTCTCTTGTGACGAAGGAAATGAGCTAAGCAAAACATTCTGATATAGGGACATGATAAATTTAAATAATGTTTTAAAGAATTTTGTTTTGGTATATAAATCTCCCACCCCTACCCCCACTGATGCAGACTGGCCACTTCTGTGTAATCGATCATTTTATCTTAAATGAAAGGTTACATGTTTTTGCCCATTCCTTACAACCACCGGATGGTTGAACAACCACTTCCACCTAGGTCTTCTTGGTTCCAAGTCTGGCTCTCTATCCCGTACACTTTTCTGTAATTTAATATTTTATTGAAAGCACAAATGCAAAGCATTATCCTATATATGGAGTTTGATTTTGAAATGTAGAATTACTTCATTCCTATATGGTCCTGTAATTCCTGTTTGTTAAAAAAAAAAAGTACATGTTTAAATCGAAAGCTTAAAACCCCTTTTTAAAACGATAGCTATGCTTTTATATTTTGCTGCCCTTGCAGGAACTTGGAGAAAGTAGAGACTATTTAGTGTGTTTTCCTAATTTCTGTATTTCTTTTAATCTTTTTCTTCCTATTGAAGAGGATGAAGTAGCATTTCTCTTTGAGGGCTAATAAGCCTTTCCTTTATGTTTTGTCACATTTCTTCCTGCTTTTTTCTAGGTTCCTGTTTTGTTAGACATTTCCAGTCCTGCAACTTAGTTTCTCTGTCTCTGCTTCCTTGATTTCTACCTACAAAGATGTTTAAATTACCCCATCTGAGAAAAACCTTTTTGGATCTTGTTAACCTTTCTCTGTAAAGAGAAAGTAGAGTTGTAAGGGTTAAGGGGATGGAGACTGGAGGGAATCAACCTAGGTACTCTATTTTCTCCTATCTAGTTTCCCTAGGTACTCCAAAAATGGCTAAAGCAGGTTTTCCTTTTTAGTGCCTTCGGTGTTATATGACTTCAGGGCCAAGTCTGCCCCCCCCCCCCCCCAAAAAAAAACCAAACAACTCAACATATTTATGCCTTCCATTGTTTGAAATTCTTTATCTTGTTTGACATGAGATTTCACAATCTGAAATAATTTTGAGATAATTAAGGGTTATAATAAGCTTCCTCTTCTGTAAAAATGAGTTGGACTAGATCTTAAGATCCCTTTCAGTTATGGGTCTATGAGTGGTTCTATGAGTTTCAAAGTATAAATGATACCAGATATTCTGATGTTTTGGTAGGTAATGAGGTTACAAAAGTAGAAGGATTGACAGGCTCCTTAGTGGGGTGTGGAGAGGTTGAAGAAAAGGGGATGAAAAATTGAAAACTGGGATGTTTGAAGATAAATTTTGACTTTCAAATCTTTTATCAGTGCCTGGACAGGTACAAATTGTAGAAGGGTGGTTTCACTTGTACTTTAGGGGGAACAGTTTATGGCAGCTCTGAAGGGTTGAAAAGTAGGCATAGTTTCAGGGACAATGGTGACTGCCATGGTGGGGGCCAACAGTTTTCATATGAGTCAGACTAGATCAGGGGTGGAGAACCTGCAGGCTCCAGGCCACATGTGGCCCTCTAGGTACTCAAGGGCAGTCCTTTCACTGAATCTAAACTTCACACAACAAATCCCCCTAATAAAAAGATTTGTTCTGTAAAACTTGGACTCAGTCAAAAGGCCATATTCGAGGACCTAGAAGGCCACATGTGGCCTCAAGCTGCCAGTTCCCCACCTCTGAACTAGATGGTTACTTAGGTCATTGTCAACTCTCAAATTCTATGACCTCTTGTTCAGTAAAGGTGTATTGGTAAATTAAGTAGGAAGTATAATTTAAAGGTCTCATAATACTGCATTTTGTTATTCAAATCTTTGGCAGACTTGGGTCTCCAATGCAGGTCTGTGTGGCCCATAGTGGCCTCAGGTTTGTCAGTCACAGAAATGTTAGAGTACAAAGCAGTGCATATATCATTTGTATGTCTGTGTATACAACATATAGTATCTTGGTACTATTTCTTGGACTTTGGATGACCCAAGTTTCCTCTTGGATCAGAAATGTATTTTAATAAAGGTCCTGTTATATTATCACAGAACATAAAGTAGATTAGATATGATAGGATTAGCTTTAAGAGAAAGAGGTCTAATAGCAGATCAGAATCTATAGGAACCAATAATATTTTAGGTTCATATAATCACAGATTAAGAAATTTTTCTTCAAGCTATCTGCCACTTCTTTGGTAACTTGGGTCCATGGAAGTATCATTGTGAAATGCTAGTTGCTGTAGGCAAAAAGAGTTAAGCAAAACAACATAATTTCTGTGGATGATAATACAACTTTATACATTGCTTTCAGTTTTTAAAAAAAAAAACATAGGTATATGCTTTGTAACTCAGATTAAAAATAAATGTAATTTATATTCTTTGGTTCTCCTTTTTCTCATTCTGAATCACTTAATACAAGCCTTCCCATATATTTTTTGAAGTCTTCATATTCATTGTTACTTTTGGCATCTGTGCTGACAATTTAATCTTTTTAGTGACTAAGAAAAACAGGCACATGTAATCAATATATAATGTATACATGCAGTCAGTAGACTAGATTATACATATGATCATTATTTGCTGTGATTTTAACATAATTTGATATATCTTTATAACAAACTTAGTATAGCTAAATTGCATTAGTAACATGCTGTGTCAATCCTCTAGAATTAAAAGTCATTAAGTTAGTATTTGTGTAGCATTATGTAGTGATCTTACTTTTTGGATTTTTAAAAAAAATGCTAAAACTTGCTCATTAATTAAATATTACAATGAGCAGGGATTAATGTAAGTGCAAATGTTAGTGTCACTGTATGTATGCGTTCTTGTATGATAGCAGTTTAGTTGGGAGACATTGAAAGGAGCAGGTAGCTTGATATATTCAGGCATACTTAACATGTGTAATCAAGTTGATACATGTAGTATTTTTCTCTTATTTTAGCGTGCAGTTATGTCGAGCCCTCTGTGAAAACAAAAGCCGTGAACATTTGATTTTCAGAGGTAAGTGCTTTAAAACTAGTCTGAATAAAAATTTGATAAATATTGTAGTCTCAGTTCACTGTTTTGAAATGGTAAAAGCAAAGTGGGACTATGACTTAATAGATATAGGATGGCTACTCTAGTTTCTATTTTTACCTGTCCCTCTGACTCCTTTAAGCATTTGTATTTTTGATGCGCTTTGAGAAACAAGGTTGTAAAATAGAGTGGGAAATTCATCATAATTCTTTTGTTCATAACATCTATTTTAGATTCCTTACATAGGAGGTGCTTGGTGCATTATTACAGATACAGGAGAGGGGTGTGTGTGTATGTATGTGTGTGTGTGTGTACAAAATTTTGGTTGCATTTTAATCAAAACTTATGGCATAGTTAAGCTTTTTATAATGGGCTTATATAGATTGTCTTAATTCTAATTCAGTTAACATTTACCATATCTTAAATGAGCAATGAGAAAAAGGACAAAAATAGTCTTGCAGAAAGAACAACTCTTTTTTTGTTCTTCACGTTTTTCTTAAATATGTGGTCAATTTATTTACTTTAAACCGTTTTATTTTTCCCCAATTACATGTGAAAACAATTTTGAACATTCGTTTTTAAAATTGAGTTGGAAATTCCCTCCCTCCCCTTCTTATTGAGAAGGCAAGCAATTTGATATAGATTATACATGTGTAGTCATGCAAAACATTTCCATATTAGTCATGTCGTAAAAGAAAACAGACCAAAATTAAAAAAACCCAAGAAATACAAAGTAAAAAAAAGCATGCTTTGATCTGTAATCAGACTCCATCAGTTCTTTGGGGGATGGATAGAATTTTTCATCATAAATCCTTCAGAGTTGTTTTGGATCATCGTATTGCTGAGAACAGCTAAGTCATAGTTGATCATCTTACGATATTGCTGTTACTGTGTACAATTTTCTCCTAGTTCTACTCATTTATTTCACTCTGAACCAGTTCATGTAAGTAAGTCTTTTCAGGATTTTCTGAGAGCATCTAACTCATTTATTGTAGCCAACAATATTCCATCACAATCATATGCCACAATGACTTGTTCAGCCATTCCCCAGTTGATGGGCATCCCCTCAGTTTTAAATTCTTTGCCACCAGAAAAGAGCTGCTATAGATATTTTTGTACATATAGGTCATGTTGTCTATTCTGCACATTATTTCATCCATCGCCTTTTTTCAACTCACACTCCCAATTAATGGCCTCATTGCTTTTCACCTGACTATTGTCAAAACCAACTAATTGATTCCATTTGTTTAAAACCAGAATTCATTTAGTTCCAGTGCACGCTGAGAATTTTCTGAGACTTGTTAGGTTATGATCCCAATTGTTTTTCCTCTGAGGGGCAGAAATGTTGCATTGATAAGTTATTTGTGCATCTTTTTAAGGAATTAGTATAACTGTAGTGAAGTTTGCTCCTTCCCCGTAGCTAATTTTGTTTTGAGGCACATTTGTTTTCCTTGTATCTTACTAATTCCATTTGTGGGTTAGGAAAAAGAATATATGATTCTTTTTTTTCCTTCACTAGAATGTTGCTTTCCCTTGTGGCTTGGAACTAGTATAGAAGAACAGTTTTGTGAATGTTTTTATTATTTTTTCCCCACAAAAGAGAGTTGAAATATACTTTGTTATGTAGTGGGGTCTGTGGGGTTCTATTTTCCATCAGGTAGAAAGGCAGTGGAAGTGAAGCTAATTGTGTAAAAGACCAAAGTGTAGGTGGATATCTTAGAGGAAGGGGGGGGGTCCCCTTGTTCTTGTCCTCATCCATCCTTTTCAGTGGGGTGGGAGTATAGGGGATGATGAGTCCAGTGGTAGTTAATACGGAGTTCCTTGAACATAGGTATTTTAAACACTGTCCTTGCTATTTACTTTTTATAATAGTTTAGGCAGTAGTGAAGGGAAATAGAAGTGATAAAGGTTTTGGAGAAAGAGGTTCATTGTGTGGAGAGAAGGCAAGGGTCGTGTTGCCTTTCACTCTTAGTTCTTAAGATTTTAATTAACTGGTACTTAATTCATTAAAAAAAAAACTCCTTTAAAATTTACTAGTAAAAAGAAGTTAATATTTCAGTATTGCTGTTTTTATAGTACTAACTAAAAGAATCTGAAAGTTAGGCAAATGTTCCCCAAGAAGCATATGTTGTGTTCTAGTAATTGTGCATTTAAAATGTATGTTTCATTCAACAGATCTCCAGCAAGTTATCTATGAGCTATCATATCATGTCATAAGGGGAAGTCTAAAGCATGAACAAGCATCGAATGTTCTTAGTGACATTATTGTAAGTATACATATTTAATAGTACATTTGCCTTATCTGAAGGAAGAGAAGAACAGTTTTGCTTCATGATGCCTTTTGAAATAGAGGCTCTTCAGATTTATTAAGTTTTATCTCACTTGAAAGATGTTAATAATGCCAAATAATTTTGGTTATATAGAATTAAAATGTTCCTCTGTTGAAAGCAAAGCAGAACATATTTGAGGGGGAGGTAAAAGAAAAGTAATATGTTGTGAAAACATCAGAAGTACCATGGTTAAAAATCTAACCAGTTTAAAAAAAATACCACGTATAAAGTTAAGCATTTTCTTGTTCTGCTTGTGCATGTAGGTTGAAATTTTAATGGCTAACACTAAGCAACTGTATTTTAGACCCTGCTTATAAAATGATGCATTGCTTTGTTCTTGAAATCTTTTGCCTGTTAGTTTCCACTAGTGTTGTAAATAATATTAACCTCAAAGAAACCAGATGTTAAAATTTATTCCGCTCTATTAAAGGAATTGACGTACTTTATTTTCATTTCTCTTTATTAGAATTAAGTTTTGTTTCAGATCAGAGAATGTTTCTGATTAATTTGATATTTTATCTGGAAGATTAGCTCCTAAATTGTAAGGCTACAGAGACTAAGCTAGTTCATACGTTTTTAGAAGTTTGTTTACATGTGGTCAGTTCATGCTATTAGGGAGTGAAATGAGTCAGACTGGAACAAAATCCCTAGGACAGTTGAAAACCACCTCTCTTGATGTTTCCTGGTAATTGGGGGCTCTTTGTCCCTGTGTACATTTTTTCCCAGTGCTGCTTTAAGCCAGTTCTTTTCCAAGTGCTTTATTGGTTGGCATCGATAGGGGCAAGTCTTCAGGTGCTCCTCAGTGCCTTTGTCTTGATTTTTGGATTGGAATAAAGTATCTTGGGGGTTTGGGGCAGCCTGTAGTTCTTTGGATATCATCACACAATATGAGCCTGGTACTGTTGTACTAGTCTGTAACATTCTACTCATTCTTCTGGGCACCACCCATAGCTAATGTGTAATATTTTAAAATTTAACTCTTTTGTTGTCTGGTGTTCAGGTAAAGCAGTGGAATGAAAACCAAAGCCTTTACAACCCTTTCAAAACTTAGCTTCAGAGTAGTTGGCAATTGATTTTTTTTTTCATTCTGAAATTTGGGTTGCATTTTTAGCATTATGTGTTTCTTTTTTTCCTCTGGGGGTGGTGGTGGTGTTTACAGGTATATATTTGAAGTTTTTTTTTTTTTAGCTTATTTAACATACTCTCCAAATAAACTATTTTGATATGTGAAGAGTATGGATTGGGTTTTTTTTGGGGGGGGGGCGTATCCATTTTGGATTCTCTTCTTAATGCTGGCCGGGGTTGCTTGTTGTACTTGTTCCTTTTGTCATGGCATACGTAATACACACAGCAACATGGCCTGCTTTATATTTTAACTATATAAATGCATTTCATTTAGTTCATCCTGGCAGCTTGATTTTTTTTTTTTAGACTCATGCTGATTTCTATTAGGCCTTTGCAAATAGTCCAGTTAAGGTTGGTATAGTGTTAGCCAACTACTAATTTCTGCTCTTGTACTATGATGGTTACTAATGGAAAAGAAGATGATAAAATGGAGGTGGAAAAATGAGACTGTCCATAAGAAAATGCTACAATGCTCCCAAAGTATGGTACTAGAAATGAAAAAGAAAAACCAAACAAATGAAATAGTTTCTCCAAAGGTGTATGACATAATAGATGATTAGTAATGGAATAAGATAAAGATGATGGGATCTGGTATATATAAATATATAATATATATATCTTGAAAGAGTAAAGTTTATAGGACAAATGTATGTTAGGGTTTTGGTATTTTTTAAACTTCTACCCTGACGAAGTATGAGATTTTTACATAGGTTAGTGTTATAGCTTAAATATGAATCTAACAAACTTAAATAAGAAATGTTTCATCAATAGTTCATTACCATTCTGTTTTAGGTAGATGTGAGGTGCCTTTAATACAAGTGGTTTCTAATTTAGGATGCTGTTTGAAAGAGTTATACTATTGTGCTGTTAATACATTCTGCCAAATTATTTCATGATTCCCATGCTTCTCATCTATGATTTCTATAATTTCTGACCTTTTTAATTTTCTGGATATAGGAAATTCAGTTGACGGACCTAAGTACACATCGATATAGTGGTGCCTAGAACTTTCAACAGTATTATAAAAAAAAAATCACTTAAGGGTGGTGTTCTAATGCCATGATAATTATATCTTCAAAATTTAGGACTATCGTGAGGATATGCCCTCCATCCTAGCTGATGTATTCTGCATCTTAGGTAGGTATCAGTTCTTCATTACAACTATGAAAAGAGCTGTTTGGTAAGCTCATAAAATCCCTCCCCTCCCAAAACAAAAGATTCTACAAATGACTCTGGACTTATATAGTTAACTGCTTTTTCTTCTTGGAAATTGGAGTGTTATGAGTGAAGTACAGTGGTAATTCAGGCATTTTGGGTTTATTTACTCTTTTTTGATAGGTAAGGCATGCCAAGCAATTTAAAGTTGATTTTTAGGCTATTTGATAGGAGTAGTAGCTAAATTCAGTTTACAGTAGTTCAGATGTGAAATAACCCCTTATTTTGTTGTCAATTTAATAGGCAGGTATCTGAATTTATGGCAAGGTCTAAAATTATTTTCCACAAATGTCCTTCATCCTTTTTAATGACTTTTTTTCTCTCTTGAGCAAGAATAGGTCATTTGAAAAGACTTCTTTAGTTGTGAAGTTGAGAAACTTTTAAAGCCAGTGAATAAACCAGATTTAGAAATAGTCAGTTTTCTACTTGTCCAACTTGTCCAGATAATGAGGAAAAAAAAAAGTACTGGTTTTCCTTTAGTGACCATGTACTAAACTAGGTAAGGAAATCTAATCCTTATATCATCCTTTTTAAAGTGGGCTGATACATTTACTTTTGCTTAAAAAACATCTATCTGGACTAAAATCTTGGCGTACATAATTGCCTAGTAATGGTTATTAAAAGTCAGATTACATTTTACTTGTTTTTAACTTTTATTTTTTTTTAATTTTTTTATTTTTTGCAGGGGGGAAGGCAGGGCAATTGGGGTTAAGTGATTGGCCAATGTCACACAGCTAGTAAGTGTGTCAAGTGTCTGAGGCTGAGTTTGAACTCAAGTCCTCCTGACTCCAGGGCCGGTGCTCTACTCACTGTGCTACCTAGCTGCTCCTGTTTTTAACTTTTAAAAGAAAACATTGCACCACTTTTGAACACTTATTTGTCCAATAAAAAAATCTTTTTAAGTTTATATGTCAAGTTTTGAATTACTACTTTGGCTCTTTGATAAATTTGTTCATTCACATGTCGGCTTAGGTTACGTTTATCTCATTGAAAGTGTACATTTTGGCCTAAATGAATGAATACCCCTTGAAAATACCTCTTTCAAGCTGGCAAAAATAATGACATAGAATTGTAATAAGCAGAGCAGAATGTTTCATGGTTGTTAGTGAGGTTTTCTCGAATAAGGAATAGAGTTTAAGAGTGATTTTTTCCATTAAATTCTGGCTGCTTGTCTTGAGCCTGTTGAATAGCTTATTGTGATTTCTTTTGTACCTACTTAAGTTATTTTGAGGAAGATTTAACCTAAAGCATTAAAAATGTATGTTGATTGTTATTTACGGAATTTTAGACACTTTTTTGATAAAAGCTTTTGTTTACTAGTAGTTATAGTGTTTAGATTGATATTTTAGAATTCTGACAGCTGACTTATTTTGTTAGAAATCATTGTTAGAAATCATTCACAGGAAGAAAAGAAAGTTTTAATACTTGAATAGTTCAATAACAAAATGCTTTATTCTCATGATGCACCTGTAAAATAATTTTTTTCAATAGATAAATTTTTACAGATTCATATTTGGTGTTCTTGGGGGGGGTAACTATGTTCATTGTTTACATAATTCAGTTTTTCAGGAAGATGAATAAGATAGCCTTGTAACAAATTTTTCTTTCCCTGGGTCTTGAAGATGGTAAAGAAATCCACATGCTCATTAGGTACTTGGTAGAGTAAGAGGTAGGTGCCAGACCTATTGAGATGCATGTTGGATTATAGGGGGAGGGGGAAGGTTTTCTGAGGTGGAGATATTGGGGTAATGGGCCTCCTCCTTTTAAACAAAGCTTTAAGAGTAAAAACAGGGAGCAATGTCAAGAAGGACATCTATGACAGACCTAGGCTGTTTCAGCAGAGATTTCTTGTGAGGCTAGGGAACACAGGTTCAGTAGGGGATGGCAGGTGGCTGCTAGGAGAGTGATTTTGATGTGAAACCAAAGAGGATGGACCTGGGTCCCAGAAAGGAAAAGCTATGATTCCATAGACATTTAGGGGGATGAAAGAGGTATGCTTTGGGGGATGGAGGACTAAAGGGTATTGGAATATAAGTAGACTAATGAGAAGACTGTGACACTGAAGGTTGAGAGAAGCCAACTGACTAGAAGAGATAGTGATAGGTGGAAGTGTCTGGAAAGGAATAGATTGATATTCTGAAAATTATGTGAAGCAAGTGTGCCTGTAACTCAACTGTTGGTACTTTGGAATTTCTTTAGTTTAGATTAGTTGTGAATATTAGTGCATCTGTGAATCCTGGTAATTTCTTAGTAATGGTTGAATTTCTTGATACCATGAAGTTGGCACCATTTCATTGTGTTAGCTGTCTTATTTTAAAAGGGAAGATTTTTAAAAAACATTTATTGAGTGCTTTGAAGAAACTCATGGAACTCTTAATTTTCTGACATTAGCAAATTCTTTTTATGGCTCTGAACAGTTATACAAATTATATTAGTTATTAGATATTTAGTATGACATATTATTAAGTTTTTCAAAATACTATATAATTTTTGAACCATTGGGGTGTGGATATATATCATCCTGGTTTCTTGAAGGTTATGCCATATATTCTGGCAGGTCCTACCATGCTATACAAGCTTCAGCTATGCTCATGGCAGTGGACTGAGTCTGCTTTTTGAAGATCAGCCATGCGAAGTATGGAGAGGTTTCTTACTAGTAGTTTGGCTGCTTGCTAATTAATTTGTTGGCTATGGTAATTCATTCAATAAAAACTATGAAATGGCCTTTAATCTTGTGTGGCCTTTTTTCACTTACACAGTCATGGTGTCAGAATGGTAGAAAAGGGGACTGAGAATACAAAAGATCATTCTGTTTTTAGACAGTCTATAAAACTTGGTAGCTGGTATTCTAAATCTGACATCTTTCTTTAGTGATTAAATGGACTGAATAATAACTGTAAATTAAGAATTCTTCACTTTTTTGTGTCATGGACCCTTTGGCAATCTGGTAAAGCCTATGAACTCTTCAGAATTAAGTTTTTTAAATGGATATAATAAACTGCATAGGATTATAAAGGATATCAATCATATCGAAATACAGTCATCAAAAAATTTTTAAAAGAAGCAAGAGATTCCAGATTATTATGCCTTGCTATCAAGCCAAGAGAAAGAAGTCAATGGCTCTCAGATACTCCTTGGAGATGCTAAGAATAGAATTTGTGGAGTTGGTTTTTATATTGTACCCAAAGGAAAGAAGAAATATTTCATGGGGCATCTCATTATCTTCTTTCGAAGAGATGGTAATCAATATTACAAAAAAATACCATGAAAAGAGTACCTCTGCAGAGGATGAAGTAGTAGATAAATTTTATAAAGAACCATATAGCACCTTCCAAATTGAGAAAACATACACTTGGATACTTGGAGATTTCAGTCGAAAGGTAGTAATGAAGGACAATGGTGAAGAAGCATATTGGAAAACATGAACTAGGAATAAGGAATGAAAGAGGCCAAAGACTTATACGCTA
The DNA here is from genome assembly GCA_028646595.1 of Phalanger gymnotis. Taxonomy (NCBI): domain Eukaryota; kingdom Metazoa; phylum Chordata; class Mammalia; order Diprotodontia; family Phalangeridae; genus Phalanger; species Phalanger gymnotis. Next base: position 38,316,712 of record CM053628.1, read on the forward strand.
CATAGAAGCCTCACATCTTTCCTTGATGAATACTTTTTAAAAGAAAAGAACCAGTAAATGAGGGACATGGTTAACACCCAGTAACATCACAAAAAATTAGTTGTATTATTTTTAAGCAATCATAGAACTCTTAAGGGGCATTACTAGTCACGTAGTAGAACCCACTAAAACACATCATATAAGTAATAATGCAGCCTCTTTATGAAGACAGGAAGCAACTTGTAACTGATACATCATTCCTGAATCAGTTGTCTGTAGTCGGATCGATGTCACAAGTGGTATGAGTTGAAACTAGTCGGTCCTGACGTATCCAAACAAGTTATTGATAATGAGAAGTGGATTATGGATTGAAGAAAATTCATTGACACTACTTATAATGATGTCATAGAAAAATTTAACTGTTAGAAAACAACTGCCATAATGAAGCCAAAAGTGGCTTTTGTCAGCAAACACTTGACTTGCCAAACAGATAACAGCCAAATCCAACACTAGTTTAGAATATATACTAATTTACAAAATCTCATGGAGAACGATATTGAAAGATAATGAACAGTACTGCATTACACAGCAGAGAGAAGCAGTAGAGGGGAAAGCCGTTTTAAAGAAAGTTTGGTCAGTAGTCTTAAGGAGCCATATGCCAAGGGTATTTAAGAATGAAAATGGAAGAATAATAAACAGAATAAAGGTGGAAGAGGTATCAAAGGTTTTTTGCAACAAATTTTCTTCTTTCAAGGACAGTTGTAGCTGCCACACTTGGTGTCTCAATATCACAGTCCTGGTTGTACTTAACACAGGTACTAAAGAGACCAAAAATGGGAAAATCAGCTGGATTGAAGCAGGTGTACATTGAGGATCTGGGAAGGGTGGAGTGGCAACATACTTAGGAGGGTGTTTCAATTCATAAAGTATCTAAAAGAAGGGGGGCCCTTATTAATAATTATAAAAAAAGGTAATGGAGAGCATTGACTATTGATGTTTATATCTACTTTGCTATCTGTATGCAAAAATTTTTATTAGTATAATCAACCCATGCAAGGAGGCACCCTTGATGAGGATGTTAGGGAATAGGCAGATATTCGAAGATGGTCCACATCTTTACTATCACACAAATTCAGAAAGATAAAAAAGAGTACAAGTATGTCATTTGATAGAACAAAATGCCACCTGTAAGGTAAGATATTACTCATCTGTTCATGATAATCATTCAAGACTCTTTGAAATATATTAAACAGAGAACTGATTCATGACTTCCTCATTTTATTTACACACACACACACACACACACACAGTACAAAATGAGGTGATTGTTTCCCACCATGATAGAGGAGATCTGGTACAGAGTGCCAAGTTGGTGGATTCCCTACAAAATGCTGTATTCACCAAGGATATTGTGCTAGTCACATCAAGTCCTAGAATTTTGGTGGCTCTCCCGGACTATGTCCAAAACTAACAAAAGAGTTTGGGCTAACTCTGTACTTGGGAAACGCTAAATGGATGAAGAATGTCTTTTGCCCAGATTATGACAATCAAATTTAATGGGCAATCCCTAGGGCTTGCCTGTATGTGGGACAATACAAATAGACAATGAAGAATTAACTAGGGAGAATAAGCTAGATTACCTTGAGGAAATTTCAAAGCTCCTTTAAAGCATAGCACTGTTGCAAATTTTTAGGGTGATATGGACAAGAGTACATGGACAAGAATGGAGAAGTTGTAATTTCCATCATTCCAGCGAACAACCAAATCAATGAAATAGTAGATCCTATTTGAATATTTGGGTTTTTTGGTTGCTGAATAGCTTAAAAATGGTTAGAATGTTAATTAAGCCAAAGACTTTTTATCTACGGCTGTACCATTTAGAATAATAGAGTTGGAAGTGACTTTTGATGTCATTTAATCTATTTTATTCAATGCAGAAATCTTCTATATGATATTTAACTTCTGCTTCAATACTTAAGTGAGCGGGAGCTTTATTGTTTTTGGTGGTAGCTCATTTGGTTGGGCAGTTCTAGTTATTAGGGCCCCCCCCCTTTTGTTAAACAAAACCTTTCACTCAAACTTTCAGTCCATACTTTTCATACTGGCTAGCCATCTTATTAATATGTCCATTCATCTTAAGAGAGCTTGGTGAGAGGGTATGGATCTATCACCACCACTTAGAGAAAAAACTCAAAGTCTATATTCATTTCACATATGGGGACCAGTATCAAACTTAAAAAAAACCAAACAGGTTGTTTTAGTAATAATTTTAAATGAAGTAAGCAACCTTGTTTGGGGAAGTTAGAAGGTTAAAACTTGCAGTGAAAACTATAAAATAATTCATTTTCTTTATCTTTGTCATTTGTCATAGATATTGAGACAAGTTGTTTAGAAGAAAAAAGCAAGAGAGACCATTTTACACAGTTGGTGTTGTCCTGCTTGGTAAGTATATCGTTGAGAATTTTTTTTTGCTGAACTTTATAGTTTAAAATGTGATTTTGTGGTGATCTCTTAATATTCCATGCTAATTTGGGGCACAGAGTAGAGTAGTAATAACTTGAAACAGTAGGTAATCTGATAATTCCTAAATCAAATTTGACTTTGGAATGCACATGTGCTTATATTTTTGGCTATTTCTGACATTCTAGAAATTCATAATACTCTAAACAACAGAATAAAACCAAATTAATCCCTGACTTCAGGGAGGGAGTGGATCAAATCTTTTGCTTAGTTCCTTCTTGATCCCTGTTAGTATACAAGTTAGTATACATTTATTAAACTCTTAATATATACCCATGCCAGGTAGTTCTCTTAGCACTAGCTGGACAAAGAAATACAGAAACATTATCCCTGCTCTCAGGGAGCTCCTATTCTAATAGAGGAGAGAACATGGTAATACGTAGGTAATACGAGGTATATAGACAGTGTAAATGAGAGTTAATCTTAGAGCCAAGGCACCAAGTAGCATTAATTTGAGCTGTTATGAATGAAGCCACTAGAAGTTGGAGGTGAGGAGGGGAGAGAATTCTAAGCATGGGGGACATCCAGTGCAAATGCACAGAGACGGAATGTTATGTGTGAGGATTTTGGGAGTAAGCATCTAGCCAATGCAAAGGACCCCTTTGAATTCTGACTTTCCGTTTGTCATCTTCAAGTATAGTAAAGATAAAATTTGGTCTGAAAGGTGGTTCATTCTACTTGTACTGGAGTATGTAGAGAAAATATTAAAAAAAAATTAAAAACAACAAAATAAGCATTTCCACATACCACATAGAATAGAAAGAGAGCACATGAAATTCTAAGTCTCAATCATATACAATTGTGGTTTATTTTAGGTATATAATAAATGCAAAATATAACTTTTAGAGCTGTTTTCTGTTTCCTTCTGTCCCTTTCTCTACCTTCAAAAAAAGTGCTTCAGTGATGGTCTTCTCTCTTTCTCCCCACCACTAATTGAAAAAGAAATCTCTTATAAGAAATATGCATAGTCAAGCAAAATATCTCACTTTGGCATTATTGAAAAGGGTATGCATTATTCTGTACCTTGACTCCATCAGTAACAGGAGATCAGTAGCATGCTTCATCTTCAGTCCTGTGGAATTTTGGTTGATCGTTGCATTGATTAGAGTGAGGAAGTTTTAGTGGCCCTTTTCCCATTCTTACTCAGTTGTAGATCCTTTGCTAAATTAAGACTACACAGAAGAAGAGAGTATGACTAAGAAGCTGAAAAGCAAAGCACTGTACCTCTGATTTTAATTTTAAAAATTTACCATCACAAATTGGAGAATTGGGAGTTTATTAAATAATCACAATTTTCAGAGCAATGTAATAGTACTATAACCTTGTTTTGTCAGTCCATGAAAACACTCATACGTGAGACTACTTTATAACAAAGTTCTTTTTGTTTGTACTTTAGTAACTTAACAGCCATTTATGGTGATGAAGATATGTCTACCTGTATATTTGTACCTGATATTTTGAATAATGTATAAGAAGGTTACAGCATTTTTAGGTGTATGTGTTCAATAGAAGTGTTTAAACCACCTATTAAATACTAGGTTGTATTAAAACAAGGAGTTTTAGTTAAACTATCCAATGTGAGAAGATAATTTTGGAAAGTTTCTTTGGACATATTGATATTAAATTTGCTAACATATTTGCCTAAATCTCTGAAAAAGTATTTTACCAAAGAAGTGAGATACGTAAAAAGTGATAATTTATCAGAGTTTTAATAAAAACATTAAATGATGCATATTAATATTTTTTATTTTAAATATGCATAATTTTCCTAGCATATATGAGGAAAATGAGTTGAGATATATATATATATATAGATATAGATATATATAAAATTGAAATTTATGGAAAAAAATTTTTACTGACATTGAATTAGGGGGAGAAAATAAAAGAAATGATTTCATACAAAAAATATTTGTTTTGTAGTAAGCATTATTTAGTTCTGTGCTGTTTGTTCATACAGTTGAGTACAAAGGTGACTTCCCACTACTGGAAACCAGAAATATGCCCTATGTGTCATAATAGATTTTGACTTCTAGATTATTAGAATGTTTAGATAAGATGGATTTCATTTTAACTAGAATTTCACTAATACTTATAATTTGTAGACCGTATGTGGCAAATTTTTCCTTGAGTTTTTTAGAAAACTACAATATATCCCTACTACATAGACTGCATACACAAGTGCCTTTTTTTTTTTTTTGGTTAAAGTCTTTGGAGTTAAATTGCTTAAAGTCGGAGTTATGTTTCATGGTAAACTACATGTATATATAGCATGTGATCTTTTCTTTCTAGAGCTAAAACAATGCCTTGAAGTCATGTAGAATAAAAATATAAACTTGAAAACTTAGGAAAATAAAACTTCTTTTAACCACTCTTGTTTTATGTAGTATTTAGTTTCAGACACAATCTTAAAGGAGCGTTTGGATCCAGATACATTGGAATCTTTAGGGCTTATTAAGCAGTCCCAACAATTCAATCAAAAATCTGTTAAAATCAAGACAAAACTTTTGTAAGTATGTGCATGTCATCTTGTAGATTAGGTGGTAGAGTTAATTGATATTTTCAGTTCCTAATTTGTGTATGTTGGTTATTTTTAAAGACCAAGGTATTTGGTGTTTTTTAAACTTTACCTTTTTAAAGTAGCTCAAAAGTTAGATCAGTGGTTAAAATTTTTGTCTGATAATATAAAACATAATCTAATCACTGATTTGAAGTAATTTCTATTGTTTTTAGTATTAACAAAATAGTAACTATAAAGGTGATTATTTTAGATTACAAAAGAAAGATAATATATTTCTTTTAATGTCCTCTGCCTGGTGTTATATTTTGAATTTCAGTATAATGATTTCATCATTGTATAAGAAAAGCTAATATCTCTCTTGAAACTAGCATTTTTTAATCCCCCTTTTTATGAAAATCTTACCCAGTGTTAAAATTACTACAACTTTGTAAAATATAATCCAACAAAATATATTAGACACACACACACAAATATTTAAGTTAGTCTTATTTACTTAACTGTGTTTATCTACTTTCAGTTATAAGCAGCAAAAATTCAATCTCTTAAGAGAAGAGAACGAAGGTTATGCAAAACTGATTGCAGAATTGGGGCAGGATTTATCTGGAAGCATCACTAGCGACTTAATCTTAGAAAATATCAAATCTTTAATAGGTAAGGCGTATGTAGCATTTTATGTGTACATTCTGAAAGAACTTTTTTTTTGTCAATGAATATCCATAGTAAACGGCCATAAGTTAATGTATTTTATGTGCTTTTTTTTTTCTTACCTTTACTATTAGAAGGAGTGTGGCATAGTGGATAGAGTCCTGAACCTGGTTTTAGGTCCTTCCTCTGACACGTATAACTACATGACCAGACAAGTCACTTAACCTCTCTCAGCCTCAGTTTTTTGATGTGTAAAATGGGGATAATAATGACTAATTATATTACCTTAATATATAATAATGCCTTATAGGGTTATTATGAAGCTTAAAGGAGAGACTATGTAAAGTGCTTTGCAAATTTTAAATCATTACGTGGATCATGATCATCCTATCATTGAACTAGACTAAGGATTTTCATTTGTTTAGGGAACTCCCTTAATCTGCACATCATCTCTTCTGCAACTTCTAGTCTTACAGCACTAAGCCTAGGGCACTGAGAAATGAAGAGACCCATCCAGGCTCATAGTCAGTATGTGTCAGAAGCAGGACTTGAACCCAGGTCTTCCTTATTCAGGCCAGCTCTCCCTTTCCTCATCTTGTCTTTACTAATTAAAAAAAAAATTAAAAGCAGTGAGCCCTTTGAACTCCCCCTCCCCTCTTTAGTCCTAGGCAGAAGACAAGCTATTCATTCCCCTTTTATTCAAGGATGCTTTTTAAATTTACAGATGTTAACAAAAATTCAGATACTGAGAAGGCAACTTATTCTAGTGTTCAGTAGCAATGATTTCCTTGAATTCTGGATGTCATGATAGAGGGTCCCTTTCATCCAGGGCAAGGATTCTTAACTTGTTGTCTTTGAGTATAATTAGTTTGCTTTGCAATCCTATGTATTTTATTTTGTGCATTTGAAAGCATTCTTTTGAAGGGAGGTCCATAGACTTCAGATTGCCAAAGGAGTCCATGGTATGAAAAAGGTCTAGGGTCACTCAGGATCAGGGTTGAATTTTTCAGTCAGACCTAAGGAACTTAGCCCTTCATATTCTAGATGTTAAGGAGATATTTTATGTCTAAAGGAAGAGTTTGAAGGACATAAAAGAATACCAATGACATTTCAAATCCTTTGACAAACAAACAAAACAGATCCTTTGACAAACAAAATAGAAAGGATCTATTTTCAGGAAAAACTAGAAGGAAATAGAGTCTAACAACTAGGACAGAGTTAAGAGAAGGTCTCTTCTCTCTTTTGTCCCCTACATAAGTAGCTTACTCAAAGGTAGCTAAATCAGAGTTTCTGTCTTTTCTTTTAATTTTTCAGGGTAGCCATTTTGTTCTAATCACATGCTTTCATAAAATGCCATTGCTTGGTCCTATTCTGTTAAGAATTTAATTTCACCCTTAATTACTATAATATCTTTTTTTTTTTTGCTTTATGCAATTCCTTGACTCCTAGTGGTTCATCTATGTAATCATCTGATGTTAATAGAGTATGAGGATAACGCTTGTTTCTCTGAAGCAATGATACTGTCTCCAGTAGTGGTAACCTCACTCTCTGTCTTTGCTATTTGCAGTAGGCTAGACTGGATATTATGGAAGCCTTCTAATATGTCTGACAATGGATCTTAACTTACATAAGCAGATACTTAGGCAGGGCAAAGAGCATTTCTCAGACTTAGATGCCCTATGCACTCTTAACAGTTGCCAATAGATAAGGTTTTTTCAGAAAAACAAGCTTGGTAAGTAACTGAGTTTTCCCTCTAAGAAATGGCTTGTCACTTCTTAAAGTTTTAAAATTTTCCTAAACCTCTGTTTTGGTTACTTTGTCACCTTTTATCTTAGTTATTGATCTTGAGTTATTAATTAAACTGAGTATCACTTAAACTTTATTTAGTTTTCTCTTGGAAACTATATAATGTCATTTGGATAAAAAAAAATGGGTACTGCTCTTATGCCAAATTACATGTCTTTGCATTATACCTGGAAGTGAATGGGTGATTAATAGTATAGTGTAATAACTTCAGTAGAGTCAATAGTATTAATAAAGGAAAACTATATTCATATTTTAGATATACATTTGTGTTTCAAGTATAAACTTTAATAGAGCCAGTAAGCTACTATAACTCCTAAAATATTTAAGAAGTATAACTTAAATCCCTGTTAGTTTACTTTTTCCACATAGGTATGTGTGTATCTTTATATCTATATACAAAAGCTACTTTCTACTTCTGAAAAATTACCTGACTACATATTACACTGTCTGATTTCTAACTGATAATTATTAAGTGATTTAAGTTTTCATAATATTTGAAAAATTAAGTTTTCAGAAATTTAACTTGACATTTCACAGAGGAAGGATAAAGAAGTGCATAGAGATTGTTTTCATATGAACTATTGTGTATTACTTGTTTTGAAGACTCTTTGCCTTTGACTTATCTGAGGGGCTGTTTTTAAAATGAGGAAAAATTTAGAATTTTTTCCCCTTAAGATATAGATATTTTTGGAGAACCATTCTACTTTGTTACAGAAAATCCACAATTAACAATAAGATAAGGATAATCTTAATTTTTAAATCCTAATTTTCTTGTATTATGATTTAGATTTGAATTTTCTAACAACTGAAGGAAGTACCTGACTGGTGGCAATTGGGTGATTTTTTTTCAAAATATTGTCTTAAGATAATTTTTATTTTTAGCCTTCTCTAGCCTAGGAATAGAGCAACACTAGTCTTACTCTCTATCTGTTGTTCTGTATGTTTAACTCCTTTCTGAAAGTCACTGCTTTGCAAGAAATGATATGCATTTGATTATGAATTGTTGACCTTATTTGTTATAGGATGCTTTAATCTGGACCCGAACAGAGTTCTGGATATCATTTTAGAAGTCTATGAATGCAGACCGGAATATGATGAGTTTTTTGTACCTTTAATAGAATCCTATATGTGTATGTGTGAACCTCAAACCCTATGTCATATTCTAGGATTCAAATTCAAGTTTTATCAGGTATTATTTATATGTATATCTTATTGTATGTATATCTTAAAATATCACTGATTTATATATGTGTTAATCTTAATTTAAATTTTCTCTTGATTAAGTGGCATTGATACTGAGTTTTAAGCCCCTTGTTATCATACTGATGCTTTTGTTCTTTTGGCCTCTTTGAAGGACCCAGTGAACGGCTGGTTATTTTACTTTAATAAAAAAAATATTCTTTTGGGGTCCCCTAGAAGGCAGGAGAAGGGTGGATTCATTTGTTCATCTCCCCCTCCACATTCCCCCCCCCTCCAAAAAAAAAATCCTCAAATCTGAGGGAAGATAGGGATTTGTGAGGAAAGAATGGGAATGTGGGAAGGGAAGACCAAGATACAAAAATTCTTTGGAAAGAGGAGAGACAAGCCAGAGAAGAAAAGTAGCCACTTATCTTGTTAGCAGGTCAGGGGAATCTATTCTTTTCCCTGATTTTTTTCAAGAGAAGAGAGAGAAACATTTTAGAGTAAGATAGGTCCCAGGACCTTTTGGATATGGAGATAGGAAGATAAGAGTGCTGTACTATTTTTGTGCCTTAGGCTATGTTCTCCAATGGTACCTCATTGTTACCTTTAATTTTTATTGGAATTTTACCATTTAGATATGTATTTGTATTAATAAGTATCCCCTTAAAAAAATGCTAGCTCCTTAATCTATCCTTGAGCTAGATTTTTTGGTCTAATTCTTATTGATGGTCATAGTAGTACTAATAGTTTGACTTGATATAGTACTTGAAGTTTTGTAAAGTAAGTTTTTAATTTAGGCTTCCTCAGGTTCTCTGTTCTTTCTACTAGATCATACTATATATGTAGGAGAAAGATTGCAATTTATTAGATTTTTTTTAGTGATTCTTTTGTTAAATGGCATTCACTAATTTTTTTTAAGGAACCAAATGGAGAGACGCCAGCATCTTTATATAGAGTTGCAGCAATGCTTCTGCAGTATGATCTTGTTGATTTAGACGATCTTTATGTTCACGTAAGTTATTTAGACCTAAGAGAAAAGAGTATTGTCTGCCCATTATACAGTTGGGAAGTAGGAAGAGGGACCCATGTAGCACTGACTAAAATTGTTGAAGGTCAAGGGAGAGAAGTATAGTACTTGGTAGCATGTGACATGTTAGTCCTTATGAGTTACTACTTTGTGTTTACGAGTTAGAGTGTGTGCAAAGATGACTAAATTCAATGCAGTACATGTTAGAGACACATGGATTGTCCTCAGACTAAGGCTGTCTTTTGTCACTTGGGAATATTCTTTTCTTTCCCACTCTGATAATATTTTTAGGCACTCAGTTGGGATGGGAGCTGCATCATTATATCCCCTCTTAATGTAAATCCCAAATATGTGATTTAAACTAGGGGAAGGTTGCTTTGGGAAGCTCATGGTTTAGGAACTTAACTTGGCAAAATGGGATTTATGAGTAAATTTTCTTGGGTTTTGGATTATGATGGTTTTTTATGTCCTATCACTTGAAACTCAGCATGTCTAAAACAACTAATGTTCACTGCCCCCAAGTAGCCTTTACCTCTCAACTTTGCTGTCTCTGTCATTAGTAAACCACTTTTTCAGGTTCTTAATGTTCCAGACAAAAGCTTATTTTAGAATCCTTTAAACTGACAGATAAGCCATTTAAAACTCAGAATTATTAAATCCTTTTAAATTAGTCCAAAATAAATCACTATAATCCTTTAGAAGCAATAAAGGGGAATCAATAAGAAAACCTATTAGGAGGGAAATGGAAAACTGCGAGACTTCTAATTTTGAATGCATCATGTATTCTTCATAAAGTCCTACAATCATAGGTTTAAAGCTAGTAGAGTCCTTAGAGGTCATCTAGTCAAATTTTCTCATTTTATAAAAGAGAAAATTAGAGGGGGTAAGTGATTTTTGCCTATGGTGTCATGCTTAGTAAATAGCAGTCAGTTTTTGAGCTCAGATGTTGTCATTATGAGTCCAGTGCTTTTTACTCTGTCTTCTTTATACTGCTTTGCTCTGTCCCCATTTTATACATAAGGAAACTGATACTTAGATCAAGTGACTTGCCCTTACATTGTTAGTAAGTGTTGGATGTAGGATTTGAACCCAATTCTCTCCTGATTCCAAGATCAGCATTCTTACCACTATACTATGTTGCCTCTTGGGCTTTTGGAGAAAATTTGGGAAGTTCTTGAGAATTCATTTCTGGCTTTTTTTTTTTCCATTTCTGGCTTTTTGATGAAATGGGCAGGTAGTTGGATCATCCCTTTTACATAATTTTCACTGTTTTTAAAAAACATTTTATTTATTTTTAGTTTTCAAAATTCATTTCCACAAGATTTTAGTTCCAAATTTTCTCCCCATCTCTCCCTTTCCCCCTACCCCAAGATGGCATGCATTCTGATTACCCCTTCGCCCAATCTACCCTCCTTTCTGTCACCCCCCCTCCCTTGTGCCCTTCCCCCTTACTTTCTTGTAGGGCAAGATAGATTTCTATACCGCATTGCCTGTATATCTTATTTCCCAGTTGCATATAAAAACAACTTTTAACATTTGTTTTTAAAACGTTAAGTTTCAGATTCTCTCCCTTCTTTCCTCCCCACCCACCCTCATTGAGAAGGCAAGCAATTCAGTAGGTAGTTATGCAAAACACTTCCATGATGGTCATGTTGTGAAAGACTTAACTTTATTTCCCGCCATCCTATCCTGCCCCCTATTTATTCTATATTCTCCTTTGACCTTGTCCCTTTTCAGAAATGCTTGCTTCTGACTACCCCCTCTCCCAATCTGCCCTCCCTTCTGTCATCTCTCTCCATTTTATCTTCCCCCTTAATTTCCTGTAGGGTAAGATACCCAGTTGAGTGTATATGTTATTCCCTACTTAAGCCAAATTTGATGAGAGTAAGGTTCGCTCATTCTCTTTCACCTCCTCCCCCCTTCCATTTCATTATAACAGCTTTTTCTTGCCTCTTTTATGTGAGATAATTATATATTCTTCTCTTACCCCTTAAATTTGTTTTTTAGATATCATCCCCTCATATTCAACTTACCCTGTGCCCTCTGCCTGCCTATGTATCTAGGTATCTATGTATCTCTGTATCTATGCGTATCTATATATACACATATGTACATATTTCCTTTAATTCCCCTAATACTGAGAAAGGTCTCATGAGTTACAAATATCATCTTTCCATGTAGGAATTTAAAGATTTCAACTTTAGTAAGTCCCTTATGTATTCTCTTTCTTGTTTTACCTTTTCATGCTTCTTGATTCTTGTATTTGAAAGTCACTTTTTTTTAAATTTAAATTTTTTTTTAATTTTTAGTTTACAACATTGGATTCTACATAATTTTGAGTTCCAGATTTTCTTCCCTCCCTCCCCCCCTCCCTCTCCAGACGGCATGGAATCCCATATAACTTCCATGTATAACTTCGCATTGAATTAATTTACACACTAGTCAAGTTATGGAGAAGAATTATGACCAATGAAATGAATCATGAGAAAGAAGAAACAGGACCACAAAAAAAAACCCCAACACAAAAACAAAAGAGAGAAAAAGGAAAAAAAGGGAGAAAAAAAGGCTAGCATGCAGTGTGCCTCAATCTGCATTCATACTTCATAATTCTTTCTCTGGACGTAGATAGCATTCTCCATCGTGAGTCCTTTGGAGTTGTCTTTGTACCTTGTGTTGCTGAGAAGAGCCAAGTCTGTCAGGGTTGGTCCTCACAGAATCCATATATCTGTGGTTGTGTATAATGTTCTCCTGGCTCTGCTTCGCTCACTCAGCATTATGTCATGTAGTTTTTCCAGGTTGTTATGAAGTCCGTATGGAAGTCACATTTTCTATTCAGCTCTGGTCTTTTCATCAAGAGTGTTCGAAAGTCTTCTATTTCATTGAATGTCCATATTTTCCCCCTGAAGTATTATACTCAATTTTGCTGAATATGTGATTCTTGGTTTTAATCCTAGCTCCTTTGACTTCCGGAATATCATATTCTAAGCTCTTCGATCCCCTAATGTAGAAGCTGCTAGATCTTGTGTTATCCTTTCTGCAATACTAATTGTTTCTTTCTGGTTGCTTGTAATATTTTCTCCTTGACCTGGGAACTCTGGAATTTGGCTACAATACTCCATAATTTTCACTCTTATTTATATAGCTTCTTCCAGTGGATAACACCATTCTTGATGAGCACAAACAAGAAATTGTGGAAGCCAAGCAAATTGTTAGAAAACTTACCATGGTTGTCTTGTCCTCTGAAAAAATGGATGAGAGAGACAAAGAAAAGGAAAAAGAGGAGGAGAAAACAGATAAGGTACTTAAAATATACTAGTACAATTGAACACTGCATTTTATTTCTAAACCAAGAAGAAGAATCCTTGTGAATGGAATTAATTCATGAGCACATAAGTTCCTAAGTGTTTTTGCTGCCAGTGGAACCCTGTATTTTGGGGGATATTGCTAACTTCTAAAATTGAGTCTTTTAAATCTGTTCGGCAGCTTTCCCAAAAGGCTGATCACATTTTTTTTTTCTAGAAAGCTTAAAAAGTGAGTATTTATGAAGGGATCTTCAAATGCAAGGGTTTTAGATATTTGTGGCAGATGTGAAGTAAGATAATTGGTGCTAAATTGGTTTAATTCAAGTCTGCAAGTTATTTTAAAATCAGATGAAGAAAACATTTCATCTTCCACAGATAATAAGGAATGTAGGAAGATTGTTATATAGTGAAATCTGTATTTAAAGGTAATCAAACTAGTCAGATTTTTTCTTTTTGCAATCTACTTTTATAAAAAGAGGCAAAATACAATAAAAACCCTGATATTTAAGAAAACACAGTTGAACCTTAGGAACGGCTTTCTTTAATAAAGTACAATGGTAATAAATATCAGAATATTGAACTGGAGATAATGAAGAATCCTGTTATCAAAAATTCATTAAGGCAGGAAACTATGCAAATTAGGTTTTTAACCAAAAAGATACTTAGGTTAACAATTCATTTTATAAGAATATTATTTCCCTGATAATTGTGATTGGCTTTTTAATATATTATCATATTTCGTGGGCTTAATTATTTAATCAAGAATAAGTAATCCTAATTATAAACTAATGAAGGCTTTAGTATCAACATAATTACCATATTAATTTCCTCGTACCATTTTTACAACTTCTCTTTAAAAAAGCTAGTTTATGTTCCATACATGAAAATGGTTAATGATTTTGATAGAAAAATATCTATTTTTTTTTCGTCTATGTTTTTGTTTTGTAGCCACCTGACAACCAAAAACTTGGTTTATTGGAAGCTCTGTTAAAGATTAGTGATTGGCAGCATGCACAGGACATTATGGATCAGATGCCCCCATTCTATGCTTCTTCACACAGGCCAATAGCCATTGCTCTTTGCCAACTTATCCATATAACTATTGACCCCCTCTACCGAAGGTATGTTATATATTTTACTAAGTATTGAAGAAGTCCTTTAGGACAGCAAAAGATATTATGTTTTGTCAAATTGCGCATTATATTACCTATAATGAAATGAAATATGCATAGTATATAATCTGAAGAAAATTACTAATTAGTCAAATGCTCTCATGTAAACCAGGGTTAGCGCATGAATATGCCAAGAATTTTAAGTCATAGTGATACCTGGATCCTAGGTCTTTGAGGAGTGTGGGAAGTTGCTTCTTCCTTTTTCTTCCATGTTCCTCCATTTTCTGATCACTAAGGTCTGTGTCTGATGTTATCTTCCTCCATTTCATGTTAAATAGCTCTGCTTGAAATTCTCACTCCATGATATGCAGGCTGCTGTTTTCGCCATTACCATCTCAACCTCTGCCCTTCCTCAGTTATTTTGACAGTCCCAGGAGTGCTCCAGATCTGTGGGACTGTTTAGGAGCAGTAGCAGTGGCATCTTTGCCATTTACAGAGTCTGTATTAGCAACCCCAGCTTTTAGATCCCATAAAGATATTGGTTATTATCTCCATTGCCACTTAGGTTGTGAGAAAATCTCCTTGGATAGTGTCTTCTGTGACTGCAGTAGTCCCAACTGTCCAACAGGAGAACGTTCTGGACTTAAGGTTCTGCCACAAGTCATATGTGAAATTTGACCCCCTTTCCCTGTATCTCCCCAATAATTAGCATAGAAAGCACCTGGATTGATTAACACTTAGCTATATCTACATCTTTCTGTTTCGGTTTTCTGTGTCATTCATTGATATTTGTCATGTTTTTTTGGTCTACTGGTTTATTAATATATTTTATTAATACAGAAGGTATAGAGTAACTTAATGATGTAAAGTAAATGTGAATTAGAAATTTTAAAATGGTGTAGGTGTCACCTATGGTTTAAAAATTGTTTTATTTCTTGCTTTTTACAGAGTTGGAGTACCTAAAGGTGCTAAAGGATCATTTGTTGCTCTATTACAAAACAAGAGAGCGCCAAAACAGGCAGAGAGTTTTGAAGATATGAAAAAAGAAGTATTCTATATGCTGTGTAATCTTGGTCCTCACCTTTCTAATGATCCCATTTTGTTTGCAAAAGTGGTGCGCTTAGGGAAAGCATTTATGAAAGAGGTTAGTAAGATTTCTCACATTTCTTATGTGGAAATTTTCTGCTCTTAGATTGTATATAGAAGTGTCTCTCTAGCTCTGAAAATAGAACATAACAATCTAATTTTTAAAAACCCTATGTTTGGTGAAAATAAAGTCTAAGGTAACATCAAGCTAATAAGTAAGCCAAGTTTTGCATCAATCACTCTGAGTAAAATGCTACACCAAGAAACCATACCTTGGACTAGTAATTTTCTTTGAATTTGTGGTAACTCTTAGGATCATCCTTCTTCTCCATGATTTTCTTTCAGTTAATTTTTTTTTTCTGAGTTTATCCTAAATGAGGGAAAGAGCATTTTAGTCATTCAATAAAAGAAGGCTAGAGAAACGGAAAGCTTTTGTTTTCATAACTGGTGCTAAAATGAGAGGGAGACTACTTGCTGCCAAGGCCCTGTACTGATGATAGTCTGTTTTCACTGTTCAAAGATAAAATTTATTTTAGTTATATAAACTATAGTACTTTTTCAGCTACTTGTTGTATTACCTACCATTTATACTATTTCTATGGAAAAATACTCTTGAGTTTTAAACTGATTTACAGGCTTCTGGAATAAAATTTTTGGGTTATAATTTGCTATATGTGCACTACTTGCCCATCTGTCCATGGAGGGACCAAGGCTGCTGCTGTCCTGTCAACTCTGGTGTTCACTCTTGAGTCCTCTCCAGATTTTGTCTGATGGGTTGCTCCCCTTTTTATTTCTCCTAGACTAAATGTATGATCATTAATTTGGAAAGGCTGTGGATCATAGTATTAGACTTCTTAGTTTAGATATGTGTGTCAAAGTGGATTCTGTACTCAGTTTTCCCACCAATTGTATGGGAACAAAGGAATTTTCCCTCTCTAGGCCTAAGTTTTCTCATCAATAGTAAATGGACTGTATGATCTTTAAGGGTCCTTTTAGCTCTATTCTTTGTTCCTGTATAAAACTCAGTCTTGAGGCAAATATTTTTTTTAAGCTAGACGATGTATTTTTTTGTAGAATCATACAGAAATTAACAATTAGTTAAGGTACTTAAGTTTTATGTGGTCATTGATTAAGTTTCTACCTATTTAACTCCAATGAAAGTTGTATTATGACATAAATGTTTGTGAATGACACATGTTAGAATTTTCTTATGTAATTTTCTTTAGCCTCTTTAGTTTTGGAGCAGTTGGACTTGAAAAGATTTATTGATGGCTTTTTTTCTTTGTACTGGGCAGAAAAACCACCCTAAAGTGAACTCTCCTTTGTGACAAGGAGAAAGAGTGAAACACAAACATTCTGTACAGTGCCCTCATCTGGCACTATATACAACATTCTACCCTTACAGTCCTGTGCCTCTGCAATGTGGAAGGAGATGTGTTGCATTATTTCTTCTCTTTCATTTGCATTTTTGCACGTATATTTTTCTGCTTATTTCATTCTGTATTCTCTTAATTTCTCATTTGTTATTTCTTACTGCACAATTAACATATTTTTGTACACAACACCCCCTGCCCCCTCCGAATATCCATAGTCACTCATTTTTTTATCTCATTCTTTTATTACCCCAGTGAGTTGTTGAATGTTGGTCTGTGCTGGACCCTTTTCTTCCTTGGGGGCAGTAGATGAAAAGATATGGGCAGTTTAATCAGTAGTGTGTTTGCCTATAGCCTTTCCAGTATTGGCTGCTGTTGTTTTTTGGTCATTTTTCCTATCTTTCAGGGTATGAGATAAAACTTCAGAGTTCTTTTAATTTGTGATTCTTGTATTAATATGGAACATTCTTTCACATAACCAGTTCTGGCTTGCAGTTTTTTGAAAGTCATCCTTGTCCTTTGAATTCTTTGTCCTTTTGGGGACTGGCACTTGGTGTTTCTTGATTTGACTGTGTTTCTAATTGTTTAGTAGCTAGTAGTTTATGTGTGTGTGTGTGTACCAAGAAATGGCTTAGGTTGAATTTTCATGAAGATTAACACATTATGCCAACAGGTTCTAAAGAATTGTATGAAGCTAGTCACCCAGCAGATGACCTTGCCTGACGTTACTGAATAGAATGAAGACATTTTGTCATGAGTTCCATCTGTTCTTCCCCCCTACTTCAAAAGTTCCTTGTCTTTGACTCTTTCCTTTTAGTTTAGACTCAGAGGATGTGATTACCTTCCTTCTTTCTCAGACCACTTAATTTGCATCTTGATTTTTATCCCTTTTTGTACTTTCCCATTTTTTTCCTGTTCTTTTAGTTCCTTCCTATTTACTTGCAAACATGCTTAGGTTTACCCAAGCCTTTAAAAAACAATACCAACTTTACCTTGTTAAGCCTGCCCTTTCTCATACTATCATTCTATGTCTTCTTTGTCTTTTACCAGAAGACTTCCAGAAACGATAGTTTTACTCTTTCCCTCCATAAAAAAAAATCTGCCATTCCTTTGCAATTTGGCTTGTCTACCCCCACCACTTTAATGAAATTATTCTTTTGAAGGCACCTGGTAACCATGGTATCAGCCACCAAATCCACTTTTTTTCTCAATCTTTATCTTCTTCAAACCATATTCTATTTGACATGGTTAATTACTTGATTTGATATTTTCACTTCCTGGCTTTTGCAGTAATGTATTCCTCAAAAAACTCTGCTCCTTTCCCGTTTTTACCCATCCCCTAGGCTCTCTCTCCTTGGCTGTTTCAGATTTTTCTATTTCCATCCCTTAGTGATTTCCTTTTTTTCTTTTTTTTTCCTTTTTATTTAATATGTTTAGTTTTCAGCATTGCTTTTCACAGGAATTTGAATTACAAATTTTCTCCCCATTTTTTCGCCCCCCCCCCCCCCACTCCAAGATGGCATTTATT
>CM053628.1:38335292-38356596 GCA_028646595.1 Phalanger gymnotis
AAAACCAAGAATCACCTACCCAGCAAAACTGAGTATCATACTCCAAGGCAAAGTATGGATTTTCAATGAAATAGAGGACTTTCAAGCTTTCTCAGTGAAAAGACCAGAGCTAAATAGAAAATCTGACTTTTAAACACAAGAATCAAGAGAAGCATGAAAAGGTAATCAAGAAAAAGAACAAGAAAAAGAAATTACAAGGGACTTACTAAAGTTGAACTGTTTTGTTTACATTCCTACATGGAAAGATGATGTGTATGATTCATGAGACCTCAGTATTAGGGTAGCTGAAGGGAATATGCATGTATGTATATATATATATGTGTTTATGTATATATGAGTGTATATATATATATATATATATATATGTGTATATATATATACACACACAGAGAGAGAGAGAGAGCGCGAGCAGGCAGAGAGTAAGTTGAAGATGAAGGGAAGATACCTAAAAGAAATAAAATCAAATTAAGGGACAAGAGAGGAATATGTTGAGAAAGGGAGATAGGGAGAGACTGAATGGGGTACATTATCTCGCGTAAAAGTAGCAAGAAAAAGCAGTTCTGTAGGAAGAGAAGAGAAGGCAGGTGAGGGGGAATGAGTGAATCTTGCCCTCATCAGGTTTGACCTGAAGAGGGAATACCATACATACTCAATTGGGTATCTTACCCCACAGGAAAGAAGGAGGAAGAAGATAAAAAAAGAGGGAATGATGGAGGGGAGGGCAGATGGGGATGAAGGTAATCAAAACCAAACACTTTTGAAAAGGGACGGGGTCAAGGGAGAAAATTCAATAAAGGGGGATCGGTTAGGAAGAACCAAAATATAGTTTGTCTTTCACAACATGAGTATCGTGGAAGGGTTATACATAATGATACACATGTGGCCCATTTTGAATTGCTTGACTTCTTAGGAAGGGTGGGTGGGAAGGGAAGAGGGGAGAGATTTTGGAACTCAAAGTTTTAAAAATAGATATTCAAAAGCAAAAAAAAATTTTTCATGCCACTAGAAAGTAAGATACACAGTCAATGGGACGGAGAAATTTATCTTGCCCTATAAGAAAGGAAGGGAAAAGGGGATGGGAGGGGAGTGGGATGACAGAAGGGAGGGCAGACTGGGGAACAGGGCAACCAGAATATATGCCATCTTGGAGTGGGGGGAGAGAGTAGAAATAGGGCGATAATTTGTAATTCAACTCTTGTGAAACAATGCTGAAAACCAAATATATTAAATAATAAACTGAAAAAAAAACACTTTTGGGATATATGACATGGTGCCAAGTCATATTGTAGTGTTTTTTGTCATCTCTCCTCTTAAGGAAGTGTTAGTCATTGCCTTTAATCTGAATTGAGCTGCTTTTTTTTCATTTCCATTATTATAGTAGTTGGGTATTTTTTTTCTTCTGGTTCAGTTTTCTTGCCGCTGAATCTGGTCACAGATCTTGTTTCCAAATCTGTATCTCTGAATTCCTCATGTTTATATTTTCTTATGGTACAGTAATGTTCCATGACATGGATCACAGTTTTGTTTCGACATTCCTTTGCCAATGGGTACTTATTTTCTTTCTAGCTTTTTCCATCCACTTTTTTTTTTCCATTTAGGATTCTTGTAGTTAGTTACTGTGATTATCATACTTAACACTTCTCCCGCCTTTTCATCTTTTTTGGGGAAAATAACATGGAAGGCAGCTTTGGATATTAATTATTGTGCTAGTTAAAACTTTTCCTTAGATTTTGATAGTTTTAGTATGGTGAAGTTTAGAAATGTGAAGTTTGAAATGTTTCTATATTTAAAATAGGGTATTTGAAATAGACTATTAATATGAGATTATGTAGATGAAGCAAATAACAAGTATAAAGATGAGATATCTAACCCAACTTCATTGCTTCTTGGGAGGAGTTGTCAATATTGCCATTATCATCTCTGATTTAGTAATTTCTAATTCAAAGAATTTCTTAATTGTACTAATTTAATTGGGTGTTCTTAAAATTCCTTGGGTGTATATGTAAAGAGTGAAGAAAGCAAATGTTTCAGGGCATTGGCTAACTTAATATACTGTCTATAAGAAGAACTAATAATGATATAGTTAAGAGAAAACAATCTATACTTAGTTTTAATTTTTTGTGTCTGTTCTTAGTTTCAGGCTGAAGGAAACAAACCAGAAGAAAAAGACAGAATGGTAAGAGCCTAGGAAAACATAAGGACATCTAATATTTTGGCTAGGAACAGCAGTATACAGAAAATTTTTATCGTGAGCCAGTTGCTTTATAATATTTAAACATCAGCTACTTAAATATTGTTTTTGGGAGAGCCTACAAACTGAGCTTTTCAGATTAACATCCTCATTAATATCCTCATTCTGTGAGGTCATGAAGGGCAGAGTTATTAAGCATCATTCCTTGTTTAAAAAATTATACTCTGTCTAAGAAGGGTGGGAGAATTGAATGGGTAAGAGGGAGATGAAGGGATGCTCTATAAAAGAAAAGAGGGTACTGTGGATAACGGGTTGGGGGTGGAGATTGTATTCTCATTCGACAAATGTGAGATTTGTAATCTCCCTGGGTTTGTTACATATATTTTTAGATAAGTGTATCTTGTTTTACATAAACATTTCTGAAAAGCTGTGTGCGAGATAATTCAAAATTTTATTTGAAAGACACATAACAAATTTCTTGTGTATCACTAATTTAATTTTTGGGGGGTTTCCAAGAATGAGAAGTCTGAAATTTAAGTAAGTCATCCCTAGGTGGCACCCTTGCAGCTTTGGTAGACATAACCTGTCTTGCACATATCTCTAAGCAGGGGACAAGTAGACAGTGAAGTCTTTTTCTTTTTTTTTTAAGAAAATAACTCCTTATTACCAAACCATAATTATGTAACTTAGAAAACTGATTCTCAAGAAAGAGTAGAACAACATCATTTGGAAAAAGTGTTTAAAAGAGCATAAGAATCTCTGTTCAAAATAAGAGCATTTAATTGAACAAAATGTATTATGCAGTTTCCATTAAAACATAGAGGTGTGTTAGGCTATATCTTTAGGTCATGACCTTTCTTTACATTAACTATGGACTTGGCTTTCCCCAGTTAGTAAGTACTGGGATCAGTAGACCAAGGCCACGTCTTTCTGCTTGTTCTTTGTTTCTGGGATTGTTGTTGTTCAGTCAGGTCCAACTCTTCGTGACCGTATTTGGGATTTTCTTGGCCAAGATAGTGGAGTGATTTGCTGTTTCCTTCTCCATCTCATTTTTCCAGATGAGGAAACTGAGGGCAAACAGGGTTAAGTAACACACAGCTAGTAAGTTTCCAACACCGGATATCAACTCAGAAAGATGAGTCTTCCTGACTCCAGGCCTGGCACTCTTATCATCTGTGCCTGTGTATGGAATCTAACTAACTCAAGTTCAAAGCAATGTAATGTCCTGCTCTCTTGCTTCCTTATTCCTTTACCTTATTGCCATAGGGGAATTTGGGCAGGAATTACTAACAGCATCAACTCTTTAGGGTTCAATTCATAATAACCTTAACACCTCTTTTGGGGACTTAAATTTGTATTACTGGCATCACTTGTCTCTAGCTTTTTCAATATTGAAGTTAATTGTCAACCTCTACTTTTTCCTTAAGCTTTGTCCTGCAAACTTTTTTGTAACTGTTCGGCATAAAGAAACATGTTTAAGTACATTTTGAGCAGTTAATTAAGATTTTTTTTGGAGCAAAGAAAAATTTTGTAAAGAAGATGAATCTCCTTTTAACTTTCGTCTAAACCAATATTTTTCCGCATCAAGTTTTCTTAAATTGGGATAAGCTTGTATAATCAAATATCTCTATGTGAGATTTGACGTCTCTTACACTAAGATGTCTGGAATATAAAGTAAAATGATTACTGCCAGTTATCAAAATTGTTTCCATTTCCTAGCTCCACTTAGCCTTTGGAACACTTTTTGAGACAATGGGCAATTCAACTTAATACATAGTTTCTTAAATAATCATTTTAGATTGGTCAAGCTTTAAATCAAATCACAATTTTTTTTTTTTTGGTCTTAAGTGCATTTAAATAGTGGGTAAAGAATGTCAGTCACTGTTGGTTATTTCTCTACAGTTTCCGGATTTCCCCCCCCCCCCCCCCCCATACAATTAATGAAACATTTTTTCCCAGAAGTAAATGGAATATAAATGTTTTGAATTACTTGACTTTTTGAGTTGGATTTTTTCTTCCTTATTCATTTTGCAGCAAAGCATAATTCACAGCATCTTATATTCTAACTTACTCCCCTATGTTTGAACATACTCTTTTATATTAAGTCAAACAGTAAACATTGACTATATGCTAGGCATTGGGGATGCATAGATAAAAATGAAATTATACTCAAGGAGCTTATGTATACACTTATATAAGAATATATACAGTACAGGACAATTTGGGGAGGGAGAGCAGTAGTAGCTTGGGTATTAGGATAGGCTTCTTGTAGAAGGTGGTGCTTTAGTTCAGTCTTGAAGGAAACAGCATATCGTAAGGGGAAGGGAGGAGGAAATGCGCTCCATAAGTAGAGGACACTTAGAACAGACAAGGCAGATGTAGAATTCTTCATGTGAAGAAGAGAGAGCCAGTTCAGCTTGATCTTAGAATGGGGGAGGGGTGGTGTGGTCAAGGAAGCAATATATAATGAGGTGGGAAAGATTAGGTTGGGGCTAAGTTGTGAATGGTTTTAAAAGCCATAGAGGGGAGTTTATATGTAATATGGAGGTATTAGAGTTTATTGTGTAAGAGAGTGACACAGATCTGTGTTTAGGGAATATCACTTGGACAGTTGTGTCCTAATAAAAGGAGGTTGATTAGAAAGCCATAGTACTGGTAAGAGTTGATAAGGACCGGGATACAGGATTATGCAAGTAGACAGAAGGTGGCAGATTTGGAAAATGTTGAGATGAGTTTTGTTAAATGGCTAGGTTGAGAGGGGATAGAGAGTTGAGGTTACAAAGCTGCTGGATTTGAAAAATGTTCAGTTGTTTGAGTAGTATCTGACTCTTCGTGACTCCATTTGAGGTTTTCTTGGCAAAGATACTGGAATGGCTTGCCATTTCCTTCTCAAGCTTATTTTACAGATGAGAAAGAGGTAAACAGTTAAGTGAGTTTCCCTGAGTTACACAGCTAGTAAAATGTTTGAGGCTGGATTTGAACTTGGTTCTTCATGACTCTAGGTCTGGTGACATTACCATCTAGCTGCCTTGAAGAGTAATAGTATCCTAAATAGAATTAGAGAAATTCAGAAAAGGCTTGGATTTTTATGCAGAGATAACAAGTTCTGTTTGGGATAAGCTGAATTTAAGATGTCTGTGGGGTATCTATTTTGAAACGTCCAGTAAGTAGTTGGTAGGGCTCAAACTTGGGAGAGTTACTAGATTGGACTAGATTGTGCATCTGGGGGTCATTTCCATAGGCATAATTAAAGGGAGGAGAGACATAGGATTGCTTGAGAGGATGGTAGGGTCTACTGAAAGTTTTTTAAGAATGTAGGCAATTTGGTTATATTCGTAGACCACTGGGAAGGCTAAGGAGAGAGTGAAGATTGGCAAGAGAGAAGGAATGCTTGAAGTCTGCTGGAGAAGATGAGGGAGATGGAGAAGAAGATGGAGAGCCAGGAGCACATGTAAAAAAGTTGACCTTGGCAAAGACAAGGGCCACATCTTCATCAGAATTTGAAGAAGAGGAGAAAATGAGGGATGTCAAGGATTTTTGAGATGAAGGCAGACGAGGGAGCTTATAGTAAATAGCTTCAGTTTTCTCAATAAAGTAAGAAGTGAGGTCTTCCGCTGAGAGTTAGGAGAAGGGGGGAGGTATGAGAAGTTTGAGGAAAAAAGGTTTGGAGCAAAGGCTTCTTTGGGGAATGGGATAGTGAATCAATTAGAGAGGAGTAATAGGATTGCTTTGTTTTGAGGAACTACTGGAAACTGTGGAACAAATTTGTAGTAGATGAGTCATGGTGATTGCTTGACTTCTTCCTGCTTCATTCAGCAGCATTCAGAGTAAAAACAGTATGATTATCGAGAGATGGGGTTTGGCAAGACATGATTAATAGTAGAAATGGGTGAGAGGTTTGAGAGTAAAAGACTTTGTGGAATTGATCTTGTTAAATAAAGGTTTGAGATTGGTAAGGGAAGAAAGTAACATCAGGAATAATGGACTGACAAAGTACTGAGGACTGGAGTGATTGGCAATCATGATGGAAAAGAATAGGTTTAGGAGGGGTGAGGAAAAAAAAAGAGGTAGAGGAAAGCCATTTTTTTTTTTATTATGGAAGTGGAACTCTTTTGGCTAAATGAGGTCTAGCGTATAGCCATTCCTGTGTGTGGCTGAGGTGGAGAGAAGTAGGGTTTGAGGAGGTTGAAGAACTGGGAAAAGACAGTATCAAAGCCCTGAATTAGGGGGCTATGTGACTATACAGATAGGGACTATTGTGTGAGAGAAAAGTAATTTCTAATTCCACAATAAGATTTGGCAATTGACAGAACATGGGATGAGGGAGAGAGAGAAGTTGAGAGTGACATTGAGATTTTAAACACGGATGATAGGTGTCCTAGGTTGAAATAGGGAAGTTCAAAGCGAGAGAAGGGTTTTGGGGTAAAAGGTGAGTTCTACTTTGGATAGATTTAATTTGAAATTCCTAGGAGATGTCCAGTTTGAAATGTCTAATAGGCATTTGGAGATGTGACTAGATCTTGAGAGAAAGATTAGGGCTAGATATACAGATCCGGGAGTAATTTGTATTGAGATGATAAGCTTGTGGGAGCAATTGAAGTCACTAAGTGAGAGTATAGACAGAGAAGAGAAGAGGGCCCAGGACAGAGCTGCGGTTGGAGAGTGGGACCGTATCAGACCGATTTCAGAACCAGTAGAGGACTGAGAGTATTCAGAAAGAACTAAGAGCAGTGTCCAGAGAGAAGAGAGTAATTGATTTTAGATGCAGCAGATAGGTCAAGAAAAGTGAGGATTGAGGAAAGAGCCTTTAGATTTGAGAATCCAGAGATCATTGATAACTTTTTGATAACTCAGGCATTTGGAGAAATATGCTAGCTCTTGGCCTTTAATAGCTTTCCCATGTTAATATAGTCTTTGCTATGTATTGAGGATGTTTCATGCTTACTGTCATAAGTGTTTCTGATTTGTATAGTAGTTTAGGTGAATAGCCATCAGCTGATCCCTTGACTTTTTATTTTCTCTTTTTGGTAGGAAACTTTGCTTAGTTGCTTGCTGAATATTACTGACCAGGTGCTACTTCCTTCTCTTTCTTTGATGGATTGCAATGCTTGTATGTCTGAAGAACTATGGGGAATGTTCAAATCATTTCCGTATCAATATAGGTAAGCGTCGGTATTTTTTGGAATTTGAACCATGTCAATTGTGATACATTGGCTTTATTTAAAAAAAAATTTAATAAGCATTTGTTTTCTCTCCCTCCCCACTCATTACCCTCACTAAAAATAAAAGAAGGAAAACCACCTTTTTAACAAGGGTTGGAAGCAAAACAAATTCCCACATTGGCTGCGTCCTAAAATGTTTATCAGTCTGCACATTTAATCCATTACTTTTTGAGGAGGGTGGGTTTCATTGGTCTTCTGAAATCATGGTTACATTGATCTGAGTCCTTAAGTCTTTCAAAGTTGTTCATTTTTTACAGTAGTGTTAGATAAATGATTTTTCTTATTCCACTTAGTTAACTATTCATCTGTTCATACAAGTCTTCCCTTTTTTATGCTACAATAGTATTTTATTATAGTCATTTGCCATAATTTGTTCTGCCATTCCCCAATTAATGGGCATTCCTATTATATTATATTATTATTATTCCCATTATAGTTTCTGCTTTGCCACCAAAAAAAAAGCTATTTTTGTACATATTGATCTTTTTCTTTTTTCTTTGATCTTTTTGGGTTATAAGTCTAATAATGATATTGCTTGGTCAGAGGGTGTGCGAAATTAAGTAATTTTTTGGTCTAAGGTCCAAATCGCCTTCCAGAACGGCTTGATTAATTCACTACTCTGTCAACAGTATAGTTTTCCTGCATCCCCTTAAACATTCGTCTTTTTTTTTTCTCTCCTTTCCTGATCAGGAGGAGTTCCTTTAATTTTCATTTCTCTAATAGTAATTTTGGAGAATTTTTTTCACATGGCTGTTGGTAACTTGATTTTCTTCCTTTGAGAAGTGTCTGTTGATACTCTTTGACAATCTGTTGGGGATTGATTTTTTTTCTTAAAAATTCGAACCAGTTTAAAGTGTTAGTATCTATGGTCTTATAAACAAACTGAAAAGTTAATTTTTTAAAATACTGATATTTGTCTCAACAAAACTTGACATAACCAGTATTTTATATGTTGCTTTAAATGATTTTAGAACTTGCCTCCGCTGTAGCTCACTGACCATATAGATTGCTTTTGTAATCCTAACCTTAAGATTATGTAAAGAATGAGATTTTGATGCATTTTTGATGGAACAAGAAAAAGTGGAGACACATCAGATGACCAAGTGACCAAACAATAGGACCTCCACTACTGATCAACTGGTTTGAGAAAATGTCATCTAGAAACTGTCCCATATACAATGCATCTTGTCAAAATTAAAATTCATTATTCAGAATTCACAGAACTAAGTATAAAATAAATTTAAATAATTAAACTTTCAAATGTTTTTTTTTGGCAAGTTTGCAGCATTTGTATTTATTAATTTATTAAAGCTTATAACTTCACTTACATCGGCTTTAAGCTTATATAATGTTTTTTTCTCCGATCTCTTCTTTAAGGTATCGTCTGTATGGTCAGTGGAAGAATGAAACTTATAACAGTCACCCGCTTTTGGTAAAAGTTAAAGCTCAAACAATAGACAGAGCCAAATATATAATGAAGTAAGTTTTTTTAAAAAAAATCCTTATTTGTTGAATCATAGTAAATTTAGATAGCTTGAGTGTAAGCTTAAATGTTGGTCACTTCATGAGTCTTAATTTCATAGGCACCATAATAATCTAGTAGCTGTTTTTATATTATACCTGTGTAATAGACCTTGTTTAAGATTTTACACTTAGGAGGCTGTACATCTAATAAAAATTATTTTGAATAGACTGCAGTATAGTGTGAAGTCTATAGGCAGCTAGTAGTTTCATTGAGCAGCAGAAATGAGGAGAAACTAACATAGATGCACAAGGTACCCTCCAGCCAATGTTAATTTGCATGATTGCAAAGGTGTAGCATGGTGCTGAATGCAAGGCTAGCTTTAGGAAAGAGAAAGTTCAGTGAGTTGAGGTTAGTATGCAAGGGACAGCAAAGTTTTTTTTTTTTTTAAGGTATATTGAGGAAAAGAAGAAGTCAAGAAGCATTTATTAAGCCCCTACTAAGTGCTAGGCACTATGCTAATTAAGCACAAGGGATACAGAGAAAAGCAGAAATGGTGCCTGTTCTGAAGGAACCCCCAGTCTAATGGGGAAGATAACATGGAAACTTGAATGTAAAGAAGTTAGACTTCTTTAAGGCCGATAATCTCAGAGGGAAGGGATTAGCATTAAGAGGATTGGGAAAGGCATCTTGCAGAGGGTGGGACTTTTAGAAGCTCTAAGAAAGGATAGAACAGCTGCTTAGCAGCAATGGGGTGATAGTAGATGGAAGAAAGGAGGGAGAACTACTCAGTTTTCATTTTGCTTCTGTTTTCTCTGCCAAGGTGAATAATCTTTGCTTGGAAAGGACAGAACAAAAGGAGATAATAGAGAGAACAAAGATAACTGAGATAGTAAGAGCATTTAAGTTGCTTTTGACGAGTTTGTCACCTGGTCCAATGAACTATATAATTGGATACTGGGATTGCTGAGTCTTCTGTCTGCTTTTATTTTGAAGATTTCTTTGACTGTTAAAAGGTCTAGTGGATATTTAAAAATCCTTGGCAGGAATCAAACCAAGAGGTTTTACTGCTTAGTTTTTCATTTCATTTAAAATTTTAAGAGGTTTCTGTAAGAGATTTTGAGGCAGCTAGATGGCGTAATAGATACAGCACTGGGCCTGGAGTCAGGAAGACCTTGAGTTCAAATGTGACCTCAGATACTTACTATCTGTGTGACTCTGGGTAGGTCACTTAACCCTGTTTGTCTCAGTTTCTTCATCTGTAAAATGAGCTGGAGAAGGAAATGGGAATACTCTAGTATCTTTGCCAAAAAAACCCCAAATGTGATGACAGAATTAGACATGACTGAAAAACGAATGAACAGTGAAACATTTTGTTTTCTCTAATTTCAGTAGTAAAGATTGAATACTAGTTTGTGTCAATTTAGATTGTCATCCTTAAAGAAGGTGGTACTTGGAACTGCTAAATTCTGTACTAAAGATGTTCATTCCAATTTTAGATTTAGGGACAGTCACTATTAGTCATGCTATTTTTAATATCTATGCAATGGCATGCTTATGCACTGGAATTTGTGTCAGAAAGATCTGAGTTCAAAATTTGTCTACAAACACATAACTGTGTGACCCAGTCAAGACACTTAATTTCTAGTTGCCTAAGTTTCCTTATCTGTAAAATAGGGATAATAATCAAATGAGATTTTCAAAACACTTTGCAAACCTTTTATAGATCAGGCCATGGATGACTATTCAACCACAGTTAGACAGTTTAAAGTGTGACGAAATTGAATTAACATCTTGGAACTTTATTTTAAGGTCTGTTTATTCACAGAAAAGTAATTGAATTAACACACAGCCAGAAATAAGCTTTAAAGTGATCTGTTAAAACTCCTTTTTTTTTTTAGGGGGGAAGGCATGGCAATTGGGGTTAAGTGACTTGCCCAAGGTCAACACACCTAGTAAGTGAGTCAAGTGTCTAAGTACAGATTTGAATTCAGGTCCTCCAGACTCCAGGCTCTAGTCACTATACCACCTAGTTGCCCCTGTTAAAACTCTTTAATGTGCACTTTGCTTAACTTTGTGTTGCTGATGAGGTTTTTTCTATAGTTCCATAGTTGATCACTTAAGGGACTCAGATCAATAATTCAGAGTTTTGAAGCAGAAACATTCCCTGTGTGCATGTGAAGTTACAATTTGCCAGTAAGAAAAGAAATACTGGAATGCTATTAAAAAATTGAATTTGACAATTGTTTACTGAGTACCTATCAGGTGCCAGGCATTAGTGATTGAAAGCCAAAAGCAAAGCATCCCTTATGTATCTCTAATAGAATTATTTTCTTCTTTTCCAAGAAAATATAAGCTCCTTAAGGACATATACAAACTTAGATAATTTAATCAGATTTTTAATGATCTGAGCTTTAATAGTAAGACTTGAGTATGATACTGTGAACTTTTTTTGTAGTTGAATATGGTTGTTTGAAGTTACTTAGGATAAAAAGTTATTTCCAATGTGGTCATTTCTCTTTACATATTAACAGCTCAACATTTATTTCTGGGATTGTTTTTGTTTATTTAGTGCTTTTTCTCTGAAGAGTTAAAGGTTCTCACTTTTTTTTTTTTTAATGGTGAGCATCTGAAACCTTAAACTAAAACCACCAGGTCATTTGGGAAAGTCGGATCAGCAAGGAGTAGAGAAAGGAATAAAAGCAATAAGTAGCTTTGTATGCTTTGACTGAAAAATGATTATTATATATTATTATAGACTCTGACATAATACAGTGCTAAGCAGAATGGAGATTTTTGGTCTCATAGATGTCGGTAACAAGACTGTGTTTATCCTTGGTTAGAGAAACTGAAAAAACTGAGTATAGATTTGTGATTTGTTTGGTGTAGGGAACTGTGTATGCATCATTATAGCCTTTAAACTATTAAGACTTTGAATTCAACTAATGTTGAATTTTTTAAATAGTATTTCTGACATTTACATCCTAAATATCTTTTGGGAGTCTTCTTCACAGATGGTTTTCTGATTGCCACAAAAAACAATTCAGGATGGGCATTTACATGTAATTACTTCATATGTTTTGGCAAAAACTTCTGTATTGAAAGTAATATCTATGAATTTTATAGTGGGAGAGACTTTAGATAAAATTGTCCCTGCCATTTTTTTCTCCCCTCTGCTAGGAGATTGACAAAGGAAAATGTGAAGCCTTCTGGAAGACAGATTGGGAAATTGAGCCACAGCAATCCAACCATTTTGTTTGATTATGTATGTATTAAGCTGAAAGTTAATGTAAAAAATCATTCAGAAGTCTTGTTTTCATTTATCTATCTTGAAGACATCTTAGATAAATTTAAGTAAACATCTCCATTTTAAATAAACATTTTAGATGATGATTAGGATTTGGTATGGTCTTTGAGATTCCTTAATTCCACTTCTTCCCTGTAGTTCTTCATTATGATATCAAAGGAAATAATACATATGAAATACTATGTAACCTTAAAGTTATATGTAAATATTAGTTATTACTGGTTAATTTAAATAGTAAATTAAAAATTTTATTTTTATTTCCAACGTTTTTCCCTTACTTCCCTCTCCCTTTTTGAGTAAGCAAGAAAAACAAATCCTGTTATAAATATGTCATCAAATAAATGACTGTGTTAACCATATCCCTCTCAAAAAAGAAAAAAGAAAACAAAATATGCGTCAGTTTTTGCTCTAAGTCTACCAGCTCTCTATCTGTAGAAGGATAGCATTTTTTATAATGAATCCTTTGAAATCATTATTAGTTACTTCATAGATCAGATTTAGTCTTTCAACATTTTTATATTTATAGTATTTATTATTATTGCACAAATTAAAACTACCTTTACCAGAAATCTTTGTGCTGAGGCTAGATATGAAAGTGTAATTTGTTTACTAAATAGTACAGGAATATAATATTTTGACCAAATACTTTAGTAATACATGCTAGTGTTACTATAAAGCTATTTATAATTTAATTTTTGATTACTTTGTTTTTATAATGGCATTACTGAAAATAATAATGAAGATTTTTGTTGTAAATTGGGTTAATGAAGAGTGAAAATTAATCAGTAAACATTTATTAGATGCCTACTATGTGCCAGCACTGTGTTGCAGCCCAAATATAGAACTAATTCCTTCATAATGGAGAAATGTTTACAAATGTTTTACATAAGAAGACTACTATTTTGTAGTTCTGAAAGTAAGTTTTATCCTATTCATACTATTTTCATTAGAATAATTATTTTTATAGTGCTTTAAGGTTACAAAGCAGCGTTTTCCTTATAGCTCATTGAAGGTAGGTAGGTTTTGTTATTTCCAACTTCAAAATTAATTTCTTAATTGAAAACCAGCTTTTTTATGATTTATAAAAATATTCTGAACTGATGATAAAGACTCAGTTTGGTATAAAATCAACTAAGATGGGAATCTAAATTTTAAAAGACTCTTAAAAAATTGTTAATTGAGTATATTTAGCCACTAATCTGGCATATCCTAGTTATTAATTAACCATGTCTGATAGCATTTTAAATTTTAAGTTGCATCTATTCTTTGTCTTTCAGATTTTATCACAGATACAGAAGTATGATAACTTAATAACACCAGTAGTTGATTCATTGAAATACCTCACTTCATTGAACTATGATGTTTTGGCCTGTATCCTTTTAAGTAAACTAATATGGAGATCTAAGAAATATGAAACCAAATGTAGTGGTTTTAGACATGTAAATGAGAAAACCAACAGATATATTTAAGCTGAATCTCTTTTAGCAATAATCTTTGGTTAGCTTTGTTAGGTGGTAATTTTTTTTTCCCTTGGGCAGTTAGGTGGTACTGTGGATAGAATCTTGCGCCTAGAGTTAAGAAGACCTGAGTTCAGATATGGCCTCAGTCGCTTATTAGCCCTGACCATGGGCAAGTCGTTCTGTTTGCCTATTTTCTTCATCTGTAAAAGTTATAGCCCCTCTCTCACAGGGTTGTTATGAGGATGAAATAATACATACAAAGTGCTTTGAACAGTTCCTGGCACATACCAAGTGTATATAAATATTAGCTATTATTTTAAACAATTATTATTGGCACTAAAACGTTACAACTCTTTAGGTAGGTAAAGATAATATGTGTTTTGTTATTTTTTAAGACAGGAGCAAAACTTTTTCGCTTTTATTTTCTCTCACTCCCTCTTCTGCTTTGCCACCATAAAAGGAGCTGCTATAAATGTTTTTGTTCTGTATAGGCCTTCTTTCTTTGATCTCTGTGATATAGCTCTAATAGTGATATAGCTAGATGAAAGCATTTAGTGACTTTTTGATCATATGTCCAGATTGTTTCCTGGAATGGCTGGACCAATTCACAACTCCACTAAGAGTGCATTAATATGCTTGTTTTCCTGCAGCCTCTACAACATCTGTCATTTCTTTTGGTCAGCTTCACCAATCTGATGGGTATAAAGTGGAACCTCAGAGTTGCTTTAATTAATTAGTATTTAATTTATTAGTGATTTGGAACATTCTTTTGACCAATTATCAGTTGGGGAATGGCTCTTCTTTCTTTTTTTTTTTTTAACATGTTTTTATTATTTCCTTGTATATTTTGGAAATGGGACCTTCATTGCTGTTTTCTCTTCTGAAACTTAAATTGTATTTAATCAAAATTGACCATTTTATCTTCTAATTCTTCTCTGTCTTCCTTGCTCCTTTAATTTGTTTATGAAGTGACCTTCTAAAAAATGTAATCATATATTCATATGTTGTTTATCTTGGTACATGATGTAAGTTGCTGGTCCAAACCTGATTTCTGTTAGGCTACTGTCCATTTTTCCCAGCAGTTTTTTTTTCCTGCAAAATATCCCTCTGATAGTTGTTACAGCATTAAAACTATGAAGCAACTTAGGTAGTATTGTCATTTTTATTATATTATCACAGCTCAGCCATGACTATTGAATAAACCCTCAAGGTATTTGTTTTTATTTCTTTATGGAGCACTTTGCATTTGAATCTGTGTAACCATTTTGTATGCTTCAGTAGATTTATCCCCAATCATTTTATAGTTATTTTGAATGGCATTTCCCTTTTTTACTATTGTCTCTTGAATTTTGTTTTTTTATAGCTATATGGTCGAGATTTCCTATCATGCATTCTGTGCATTAATGGTTGCTGCACTTCTCCCTTCCCACTCAAATTTCTGCCATACGAGTGTCAGCTATTATAGCTTCAAAATTAAGAAGGGCTTTTTTTTCCCAACTACTTACGTTTAGAGTAAGTATATTATTGTCGCTCTTTGACTGGATGAAGCCTCTGAAGGTCAAAAAATGACTTGTTTAAATTTATGCAGTGTGAAAGAAAGGATTTGAATCCAGATCTCCTGACTTCTAAGAATCAGCTTTCTTTCTGCTTTATCATTTTGCTTCTTGGAGTATTTCCCTTCATTATTTTTGGGTTTTTGTTTTGTAGGAAGGGGAAGAAAAGATTAACATTTACCAACCACGCTTTTTTTGGTCTTTGGGTAAGAGTATGGACGAGGAACTAAGAATAATTCCCTCATCATTTACTTTAGTTAGAAAATTTTTTTTTTTATATTTTCTAAAAGACAGTGGAGTATGTCATGTTTTCTTAAAGCGAACTTAGTAGAGGCTCTGACAAATAAATGTTTTTCTTAATACTGTACAAGATTGCATCATTGAAGCTTTAGCTAATCCAGAGAAGGAAAGAATGAAACATGATGATACAACTATCTCAAGCTGGCTTCAAAGTGAGTATTGCTCTTCTTAGTATTTTAATATATGCAAGAGTTTCTATCTCAGGGGAATATTTCCTAATATAAGCAGCTACTTAAGATAGCTAAGTGGCACAGTGGATAAAGCTTTGGACCTGGGATCAGGAAGAACTGAGTTCAAATTGAGGTTCAGATGCTTGCTGATTGACCCTGGGCAAATTATTTAACTTCTGTCTTCCTCTGTTTCCTCAGCTTTAAAATGAGTTTAATAAAAGTACCTGTCTCCTAGGGTTGTTGTGAGGATGAAATGAGATAATATGAATGCATATACGTTGCCTGGCACATAGTAGGTGCTTAATAAAGTCATTATTATATTGTATAATTAAGGTTTTTAAACTACTAATTGACTAGAGATGAATAAACAACTATCCATTACAAAATACTCTTCAGAGTATTAATAAATACTCCAATTAAATCAGCAGTAAAATCAACTAGTTTTCCGCCCATCCTTATTTTTTGTAAATTTAATTGGAGAGAGTAATAAGCTATATTATGAACTGCTTTTGATTACATTTCATGTCACTTCATACCTAGGCCTAGCAAGTTTTTGTGGTGCAGTTTTTCGTAAATATCCAATTGAACTTGCTGGTCTTCTTCAGTATGTGGCAAATCAGCTAAAAGCAGGAAAAAGGTATGTATAAAATTTTTTCTTTAATCAGTTTTTAAACTTAATTACTGTGAGTGTCCAGGTGTTTTGACCTCTTGTTTATTTAAACAAAGAAAGAAGTCAGGACAACAATAGATAACAAAAACTACAATAATGTAACTATAAACAATACTATAAAGCCCCTGACTTTGGATTTTAAAAGCCATGATCAATATTGGTTCCACAGTACTAATGATGAGATATACCTCCCTTCTCTTTGTAGAGAAATGGGAGAATGTAGGTGCCAAGTTAGAGGAGGTAGCTGTGTTCATAGGTTTTAATTTGTGTTCGGCTAGTGGGTTCAGGCTTGTGATTGGGACAAACTGAGACACTCATAGACCATCTGACATTTAGCAAAAGAAATTTACAATTTCGTGCTAAATATATTCATGGTGGACTGCGTTGATTCAGTTGGATGTAGTTCCCCCTCCCCTCCACATTTGCCATTGTAGTTTGCCTGCCCGGAGAGTGAAGTCACTCTGCTAGTGCTTCGTTTTTAGACTTGAGTCAACAGGAATTTTTATTAATGGTTGAAACCTTAATCTTCTGGACCAATTAAGTCTCCAGGACACTTTCTTTACCTTTAAGGGGGTAATTTAAGCCAGTATTTGTAGAGTAGATGTTGATCCTCTTATAATTTAACTGTTTTTGTTTGTGATGAGCTTTTTGGGGAGTAGGAATGATGTTGGAAAATGGCTTTTGTATTTTAAAAAATAAGAAAAAAGAAAGAGAAGAAAATAAAGGAGCAGAATAACATTTACTTGACTCTGAGTCAGACTTTAATATGGTGTGAAATGTAGGTCCACCTAGAAAATTAATACATTGACCCCATCTTGTTTACACCTAGCTTTTCCTAGCTATTATGCTTTTCTTTTTCCTGTTTTCCATAACATGAGACCCACAGAATTGTAGACTTTTGTCTACAAAAATATATGCTTTCCCTGCAAATAGATAGCTAGTAAAAATGTCATTCATTCTTTTTATCTGTTTCTTTAATACCTAGCATATCCTGTCTGGTACATAATAGGCACTTAATAAATATTTGATTACATTTAATTGCAAGGTTTCTCTTTGGTTTTTGACATATACCAACTTCTTTGAATGTTTACTTTTGTTCGGAAATAGACCTTTAAAATTTTTTTTATGAAATCATTAAAAGAAAACCAATGCTTTTCTCTTAACTGTTGTATAAGTACTTTGTAATGAACTTAAATTGCACCCATAACTTTTAACTTGCTAGTGTATGTTATGTGGCTAGTTGGACCCATGAAAGATCTCTCACCCATCCCACTTCCAGAAAGACTTTTTTCCCTGTCATCTTTATTATATACAAGGGCAGGTCTTAGAAGCCCTAAAGCTTTATTTCTATGGTTAAATCTGTGCCTGAAAGGAAATTCTTTAAAGTCGGTATTTCAGGATTAAAATATGTAAGTACTGGCACTGGAGAGAAAAGTATTGAAATATAATCTGGTTTCTACTCTTCTTTGGCTTGAATACTGACTCATTGCTTTATAAAGCTGTCTGTGAGCATAGTTTAAAAAACATCTGATATGCCATTATGGGGATTTTTGGGACTTACTGAGATTCTTTTGCATTCTATTTACTGCACATGTGTTTTAAATACTTTGAGTTTCATTGTTTTGAAGTGATGTTTTTTGTCCTTTAATTTTTAAAATATCTTCCTGCTCTAAGGTAATTTTTAGGATAAAAAAAGGTTTAACAACTTATTTCTAGTAATATTTTCATATATACACATATAATGAAGAAGAAGCACATTGTAGTGGATAGAGAGTTGGATTTTTGAGTTTTGAAGACCTGAATTCAAGTCCTATCTCTGACCTTGGAATAGGCTTTTTAACCTTGATCTTCTAGGGTACAGCTCTCTAAGATAATAAGTGTCTGAACGATTAGAAATCTACTTCATGAAAAAGGGGTGCATGAAATGAAATCCACATGTCAATGAAATCCCAGGTCTAGTTTTCCCCCACAATAAAAAGTATGTTTCATTTGAATCATGATATTAAAAAATTAAAATATACTGCTGCTTCTATATTTTAAGTTTCTGCTATAAACATATATCTGATTTTCCTTTTGAATAGCTTTGACCTACTTATTTTGAAAGAGGTGGTCCAAAAAATGGCAGGAATTGAAATTACTGAAGAAATAACAATGGAGCAACTAGAGGCCATGACTGGTGGGGAACAACTTAAAGCCGAGGTGAGTATACTTTGAGATGCTTATGGAAGCTCAACCTCATTCTTTTCCTCTTGTAAAATAAGCCAATTATTAACAAATTTTTGAGTGAATTAAATGTTAAATTCTACATGGCAGCATTAATTAGGTTTGTTCTTATTTTACAGTTATGTTTTATTTCCAAAAAGGTACTCTGTAGTTTCTGTATTATACTTCGTTATTGTAATGCTTCAATCAGTCAATTTATTATCTCATAGATGTGGATACTCCCAGGATTGGCACAGATTACAACTCATTCATGACTCCTTTGCAAGTGTTGTCTTTTTTTCCATAGGTCCTGCACAGGTAATCTAGTTGCTGTGCTGGAGGTGTTCCTCTAGGCCTTCTGAAAAGAAAAAAAAAAAACAACGCTCCCTTCAAAACACTTTTCACTAGTACCAGTACAGTACTGTTGTTTGTCCATCCTTCAGTTTCGCCACATAACTGACATCTCTCCTTTTCTGCTAATACATTTTCTTGATGAACTTTCTTATTCCCCTTCTCTCTTAAGTTATGCTACAATTAACTCAAGTCTACCATGCATCCCTCCATTTTACTTTGGGTCATCTGCATCATGTAAGGTGACTCATACTTTGAGTTTTGGTGATTGTGATGATCCACCAATCATTAACCAGTTCTATCAGTATTGACAGGAGAAAAAGTTGTATTAAAAAGTAAATGAGTCTTAGTGTGGTTAGCATTGTTGAAAAGCACTGCACAATTTCCTAAATGTAGTACTCACTCTTTCTTCCTATTCAATTTTGAGTCCTATTCATTGTCCATCTGCAGTGTATGTCCCAGTTATATGTATGTCCATGTCCGTATGTATATACACATATATATCCACACATATAAACATAGGGTAGTTGGGTGGGGGATGGGCTAGAAACACTTATGTATTAACCCACTGAACTGGCCATCTAACTAATGTCAGTTTGGACAACAGGCATTTTTTTTTTTATCCATTTAGTTTTTCCTCAATGAATTATCAGACCTATCTCTTGAGTAACTATTGATCTCATTGATAAAAGTCCTGTAATGTTCTAGGCCTTCATGTTAACAAACATAGGGTTTTTTTTTTTTTTTTTGTTTGTTTTGTTTTTTTTTTCCAAACAGGAACATATGGAGGACATCATATAGAATCTGTCTTCTGTTTGGGTCTTATGTAGGATATTCCTCCATGACTGTGCAGACACTTTTGGCATATCTGTTTTATGCCTTGTTTTGACAACAGATCATTTGGTTAGAGGGTCATTGGATAGAGTTTCCTGGTTGCATTTATCAAATCACCTTGTATCATCCTAACATACATGAACAACTCCCTGTTGGGGAAAAACTTTTAGGACTATGTTTTCTTCTACTAAATCAAATACTTTTTAGTAATCTAAAAATAAGTGGCCGGATCTTGTAGTCTCTGTACTTTTCAGTCAGTTGTGTGTCTATAAAGATATGTATTGTTGCAAACTGTTTTTGAAAGCCTGCTTGTTAACTTTTCTTAATTTCATCAAGAATGCTCTTTTGATGCATTGGTTTAGATTATTTTCTTTTGCAAAGGTGAGAAAATTGACATTTGTGTTAAGTTATTGTTCTTTTTGATTTCCTTTTTTGAGCAGCAGTAGAAACATTCATCATTTTTTCTTCTTTTGGTCTCTTCCCCTCTCTGAATTTTCTTGTAAAATGATCCTACAATGCTGTCAAGATTTTGATTTTGCTGGCCAGCATAGATTTTTCAGGATGTAGACTTAACCTTGGTCCAGCCACTTTTTCCTACTTCCTCTTTGCCATTTCATCTTAGCACATCTATCTAATACCAAGATGTTAGGGTCTATATGTGATGGTTCCTCTGTCAATGATGATGAAAATAGATTGTTATAGAAAGCTTAGCAAAACCATTCTATTTTCTCTTTGTTGTCCCTACTGCCAGCTGCATCTGTAGATGCTCTTGAGATGATGTAGCTTAGTTGGGTCTTCCATCAAGCTTTCTGTGGAATGAATTTTTGCCTCCACTGCTTTTTGCCATTTTGTGAGTGCTATTTCTCTTAATCTTTCACCATCGTCTTCCATAGTGTATTCCAGGTAAATTTTTATTCTGAATGGGTGCTTCCTCATGTTGAAATGTCTCTCTACTTGGCAAGAAGATAGTGTTTGCTGACTAAGTGTCTGGGATCATTTAGCCTCATTGTGGCATCTGCATTGTATCTTTTAAACTTCTTCAAGAAATGATGATAATCAAGGTCAATATCTTTTGCCTATTTCAAATTTCCATTTTTTGGGCATCTACAGCTTGTTTAAGGTCATCTTGAAGCTGATGTATTTGTTCTCATTGTTGTTTCATCTTTATCCTTTGTTCTAATTTTGATGTTGATTTTGACTTTTGCTTTGTTGTGACTGTACAAAGTTATTCCTTATATGACTCACACATCACTACCCAGTCATTTACTATATATAAAACACAGTGAATTTCATTTTTTTTTGTCATGTTCAATCAACAAGTATATATTAAGTGTCTGTGAAGTTCCAGGCATTGTGCTGCTCACTGGAGTTATCAAAGACAAAAACAAAACATTCTTAACCTCAAAGACTTTACATTTGTATAGGGAGGGAAATAGCATGTAGAAGTAAATGCAAAATAAGTATGCAAAAAAAGTAATTTTGGGAGACACTAGCAGTTGTGCGAATGGAATTGGGAAATATCTCATGTGGGAGGTGGCACTTGAACTGAGTTTGAAGAGACCTAGGTATTCTAAGAGTTAAA
>CM053628.1:38357096-38395427 GCA_028646595.1 Phalanger gymnotis
GTGTAGAGTGGAATAACATGT
Organism: Phalanger gymnotis; assembly: GCA_028646595.1. NCBI lineage: Eukaryota > Metazoa > Chordata > Mammalia > Diprotodontia > Phalangeridae > Phalanger > Phalanger gymnotis. The sequence goes on from CM053628.1 coordinate 38,357,118, forward strand.
AATAATCCTGGAAAGGCAGTCTAGAGCTGGATTGTGAAAGGTTTTAAATGCCAAACAGAAGAGTTTGTATTTTATCTTAGAAGCAATAGGAATCCACTGGAGCTTTTCAAGCATGGGATTGGTGTGGTAGGATTTTTTCTTTTAGGAATATCACTTTGTCAGCTGTGTGGAGGATGGGAGGAGAGGCAAGAGAATTGACTCAAGGAAACCAGTTAATTAGGAGATCATTAGAAGTGAGGAGGGCCTGAAATGTGTTGGTGGCCATGTGAGTGGAAAGAAAGGGATGTATACAAGAAAGGTGGAAGTAGCATCATTATCATCATTATTTTTAATAATAATGAAAGAAGTAGAATCAATAAGGCTTGGTAACTAATTGTACGTGGAGGAGGGAAAGAGGCAAAGTTTATTACTAGGATGTGAACCTGGATGACTGGAAGGATAGTGCTACTCTCAACAGAATTAGGGAAATTAAAACTGAAGGGTGGATTTTGGGGTAATAATAGTGAACTTCAGATATCTACGGGACATCCTGTTTGAAATGTTCAGAAGGTAGATGATGATGTGGGACTGGAACTCAGGAATGATGTAAGGACTGGATGCACAGATCTATGAGTTATTGGAGTAGAGATATTGGAACCCATGGAACCTGATGAAGCTATCATTTGAGAGAGAAAAGAGAAGGGTTTAAGGTTTGAGCATTGGGATATACTCACATTAGTAGGTATGATATGGAAGAAGACCTAGCAAAGGAAACTGAGAAGTAGTGGCCACATGATGTAGGCAGGAGGAAAGTAGAAAATAGCAGTATGGAAACTCCAAGAAGAGAGTGTCTGGGAGGGAAAGGTGGTCAATAGTTTTAAGTGCTTCACAGCTGACAAGAAAGACAAGGATTGAAAAGAGGTCATTAGATTTGGCAATTAATAGACCATTGGTAATTTTGTAGAGAGCAGTTTCAGCTCAATGATGATGAGCTTAGGAGCCAGATTGCAGGGGATTTAGAAGAGAGAGGAGAGGAAGTGGAGCTAGCAGATACAGTCAGAGAGAAGAATTCATTATGGCCTGGAAATTTTGGGTGTGCTTGGAGACAGCCAGGAAAGAACCAGTAGTGAGAGGAAGAGATTGAAATAGAAGTAGGTACTGAGAGAAGATGGGATGGGTTCGCAATTATCAAGGAGAGAGGGCCATCTCTTCATCAGAGACTAGAATTAAGGAAGATTTAGTTTGGTATCATAGGGGATGAGATCAAATGACAACATTTAAAGTGCTTTACAAAATTTAAAGCTTTATATAAATGCTGTTAGATATTGTTATGTGAGATGAGTAGAAGAGGGAACTTGGGATGGTAGGACAGCCAAAGCTGAGACAATATTCAGGGAAAGTATTTAGGAGTAGAGGGAGTGGAGGTCACTGTGAAGTAGAAGAATAAGGGAGGAGTAAGGGATGAAGAGATTGAAAAAAGACCATGATTCGGTAATGGAATTTTGGGCATTTTTGAACATGGATGTGCTTGTTTCACATGGCAAAATCAAGAGTGTGACCAGCGATGTTTCTAGCTGAGATGGAGCGAAGAATTAGGTCTTGGGAGTAGATTGAAAGGGACTAAAGGACGTTAGGGTATTTGAGGAAATATCAGATATGTCAGTCTTGGCACAGTCCAGCCTACCAGTCATTGCGTATCAAAGTATATTTTGCTGTGGTTTGGAGAATCTTGTGAAACTTTTCATAGAATTCCTCTATTTTCCAATTGTTCTTCCTCAGATGTTGGTACATAAGCTACAATTATTTCCATTGCTTATGTTATGTTCCTCATGGATGCTGTGAGACAAGATTGCCAGTTGTCCATTGAAATTTTATTTGTGGTTGGTTTTGGCTGCGTGATAAAACTGGCTCTTCTAAATCTTTTAATTCTCCAACCTTTCCACCAACTTTCTAATTAGTTGCAAATTTCTTTTGTCTTCTAGTTTTGTTTGTCATGCAGATGTCAGTTTTGATCTAGTTAGTTTCTTCTAATTGTCATTGAAAGGAACTGTCTGTATTATGCCAATTATAAGGATTCCAGAGTAAAAAAGGAAGGAAGAGGCAGCAACATAAAAGTGTTGAACCGCCAACATTTTAACTGTAGTCGATAGTATTCTATGTTTAGGGGGCATCTCTTAGAGGAAGAGAAGCAGGGGATGTTGAAATTGTGGATTTATAATTTTATTTAAGGCACATGATTATTTGTTGTATATTTTTCAAAATAGGTTGATAATAAATTCCAACCTGGTAGAGGAGATGGAGAGAGCTGGCCTTAGAGTTCGGTTCAAGTTCTCTTTCTGACACATTTTGACTTTGTAACCCTGGATGAGTCAAGTCTTTTGACTTCTCAGTGCCTCCAGGCAAACTTTCTAAGATTACAATTACAGAAACAGTTGTTGATCTGCTTTGGTAGAGGAAATTTCCTCACTGGGGTTTCTTTATCCTGAAGAAGTCACATGTCTGGAACTTGTGCTATTTTGTGTGTGTGTGTGTGTGTGTGTGTGTGTGTACGCATGTGTAGAAACTTACTAATTTTTTTTTTTTGGGGGGGGTGGTGGTGGTGTAGGGCGGCTATTTTGGACAGATCAGAAACACTAAAAAATCCTCTCAGAGGTTAAAGGATGCATTATTGGACCATGATCTTGCCCTTCCTCTATGCTTGCTTATGGCTCAGCAGAGAAATGGTGTAATCTTTCAGGAAGGCGGAGAGAAACACTTAAAGCTTGTGGGAAAATTATATGACCAGGTAAGTAAACGTGGTTTGTCTTTTTTTTAATAAATACTTAATTTGGAGCACAAAAACTAGAAAACATTATATGCACATAGTTAGATTGTATTATGCTCATTTATTCTCAAATATAAAATAGGGACTTCTTGTCTATAATGCGTGTCCCTCTGTGGTATGTTTAAGGATTTGATACCAAAACAGATGAATGAGGGGTAGAATTTTTGTAGTAGAGTTGATTTAGTACATGTTGCAATATCTTTAGGTTTTCATCTAAATAGAAATTCTACAACTAATGTCTGTAAATTTTAATTTGTTTCGTGATCAGACTTCAAATCTAGCTTCTTTAATTTTGAATCCCAGACACAGATATAATTGTAATGGCTGTTGTCTTTTTTTTTTTTTTTACTAAATCTAGATTTTGATGTGTTAATAATTTGAAAGCGAAAGATTGTATATCAAAGTTGAAGGAACAACTGCATTTAGAAAGCACAGTCTATAATGCAGGAGATTAGGAGACGATGTAGTTTTTTTCTGAAAGAAATTTTTCTGAAACACAAGACGTTTATGTTGTGATCTAGGTAAGTTACTTTCTGTCACAAAATGTGACTTAACACTAGCTCAGAAGTCAGACTAGTTTATGACAAAACTGGAACTCCTTGTGTGACTTTGGATAAGACAATGACCTCTCTGGCCTGGCAGATTTTTTTCTTTGAAGTAAGAGTATCTGTAAGGTGCTCTAATATTTAGTGATTTTAAATTTAACTTTTGAGTCAGTTAATTTAAAAGCTCATTTTATCTTAAAAGGAAATCTTTACTTTGAAGGAATCTTGTAGTGTATTTATGTGATTATTTTTATCTTTGTTTTTTCAATCTAGTGTCATGATACCCTGGTACAGTTTGGTGGCTTTTTAGCATCTAATCTAAGCACAGAGGATTATATAAAGAGAGTGCCTTCAATTGATGTGCTTTGTAATGAGTTCCACACGCCTCATGATGCAGCATTTTTCTTGTCTAGGCCTATGTATGCACACCATATCTCAGTGAGTAAATATTAAAAAATACTTCTAAAGTTTTCTGAATTAGGGCTTCATTTTTTGTGTCTGTGTGTGTGTGAGTGAGTGAGTGTGTGTGTGAGAGAGAGAGAGAGAGAGACAGAGATGGATAGAAAAAAAGATTACCAGTGATGTTCATTTATGGAAGGTTTTGCTTGTATTTTTGTTAATATCTAGGGCTTTGAGCTACCTAGAAAGAAAATCTTGTGTGAATAGATTCTATGAATTAGTATTTCACCATAGTCCAGAGTTATGTACCTAGCCAAACTTGTGTAGAACGTTAGTTCTGAAATTGGTGGAGTCAATAATCTTAAAGCCTATGGATGAATCCCTATACCAAAAAAAGCAATCATCTGTGCAATAAACATTTATTTTTTATTTTTCATCCCCAGTCAAAGTATGATGAGCTTAAAAAAGCTGAGAAGGGAAGTAAGCAGCAGCATAAAGTTCATAAATACATCACGTCGTGTGAGATAGTGATGGCTCCAGTTCATGAGGCGGTGGTCTCTTTGCATTTGCCAAAAGTGTGGGATGACATCAGCCCCCAGTTCTATGCCACATTTTGGTCATTGACAATGTATGACCTTGCAGTTCCACGGAACAGCTATGAAAGAGAAGTCAATAAACTGAAAATCCAGATGAGAGCAGTTGATGACAATCAGGAAATGGTATGTTTTTGTTAGGTTTTCATTCTACTAGCTCAACTAGGATACCTTCTTAATGTTAACTTATAATTTACTGGCTCAGTTTAGTAGCTTTGGTCAAAAAATGAAGCTTTTCATGGTGATTCTAAACTTCTGCCTGAGCGTATCATTAATTAATATCATATTAATATATAATTTCATGGTGTATGTGGAGCTGTTACCATCAATAAGCATTTGAATCTCTTCTTCTTGCTAGCACTCTGTTAGGTGCTTTTAAGGGTTGTATATAAGTTGTATATAATAAGGCTGCTGCCCCTCAATGAAATTGTAATGTGTTTAGAGAAAGGTAGCAAATTAAAAATGAGAGAAATTTAATTGCTAAACTATTATTGACCCAAATACAGGGTATCTCCAAAGTCTTAATGAGATTTTAAGCCTTAATAGCTTAAAAGAGCACTAAGACTCATGGAACATTGTATCAAACAGTTGGAATTCAAAGGCTCAGTATAAACATATGGGCTGGAATAGTTAACTACACTTCAATGGAGGACTTGGGTTTTCAAGCATGGGTAGTATTTCAATAAGTGGCAAGAAATGGGTAGGGCATTCTAGGAAAGAATAGCCCAACCACATCAGCAGAGGTGTAAAGTGAGAATGAATTTGAAGTATTTAAAAAAGAAAAAGAAGGACATTTGACTAGAGTGGAGGATATCTGTCTATATACACATTTATGTATAAGTATGCGTATATATGTATGTATGTATGTATGTATATATCTGTATATATAGATATGTATGTATGTCTATCTATCTATGCATCTATCTATATGGTAGTAATAAAAAAATAAAGTTGTATAGATGGGATGGGGCCAGATTATGAAGCATATTGAAAGTTAAGTAGAAGAGTTTTAGACTGTACATGGTGGGGCAGCCATTGTTGGGATTCTGAAAAGGGGGAATGATATGATGTAAATAATATTTAGGTAACTTTGGTCTGACATCAGTGTATAGTTGGGAGTAGTAGGTTTTTGTCGAGGAGAGGGATTAGTAGGTACTGGGGACTATAGTCAGGGAATACTAGAACACTGCTCCAGAAGCTTTGGCATAAGGAAATGAGAAACTAGACAAGGGTGCAGTGAGAAAAGGGGGTGACATTTTAAAGGAAGAAGTGATGGCTGTTTAGAAGACTGTATGTAGATGAGAGTGAAAGATTTTTCACTATGGCAACTGGAACAATGGTTGTACTAACACTTGACACAGGAAGAGGAATCCATTTGCCCGGCAAGGATAGTGAGTAGAGTTTTAGGGGCTGTTGAATTTAATGTGAAAGCAGCATATCCTTCTCTGGGATATTAAATTGCAAACTGTTGGAGATCAGGTTTAGAGAGAGAGATTTTGAAGTTCTTTGCATTGAAGTAATTGAAGATATTGCAAAAACATCGCTAATTCAGTGATCTTAATATTTCAAGAAAATTAAGAAAGGGGGAGATAAATTGTATGTAATTAGAAAAAATAACATTTATCTATTACCCATTAGCCTCCAAATAAAAAGAAAAAGGAGAAGGAACGGTGTACTGCCCTTCAGGACAAACTTCTTGAAGAAGAGAAGAAACAGATAGAACATGTCCAGAGAGTTCTGCAGAGACTAAAACTGGAAAAAGATAACTGGCTTTTAGCAAGTAAGTTGATGGGAATAATTCATTCCCCCAACTGTTAAACTTACAAGAAAGCCTTTCTGATTTTAGATTTTTATATGTGTGCTAAGTCTATTAGGCAGTTTACTCTTATGTGGCTCTTAATTTTGTAAATTCAAAATTATTCTCAGTTGTTCTCTGAGGGAACCAATATTTCACAGAACTATGTGAAAGATTTTTTTAGCAGATACTTCATAGGTAAAGAAAACTACCCATTAATGATAGTTTACTTTGCACATGTCTTTCTATGGGGGTTTTTGTTTTTATTTTTGGAAAAAGTATAAATTAAGTCAGAAAATGTATAGAACACAGATAGGAATTTTATCCCTGGTGTAATTTTTTGGATACCAAATGATGGCTTTGCTAGTGTTTTGTACAGTAAGCCTGCCAGTTTTTATGGCTATTAAATTTGTAATATCTTTGATTGAAAAGGCAGAATTCATCTCTTAATTTCTTTTTCTTCTTTTTAGAATCTACAAAAAATGAGACCATCACAAAATTTCTACAACTGTGTATATTTCCTCGCTGCATTTTTTCAGCCATTGATGCTGTTTACTGTGCTCGTTTTGTAGAATTGGTACATCAGCAGAAAACACTTAATTTTTCCACACTTTTGTGTTATGATCGAGTAAGTTCTGTATTTTACAATTGTGAGACTGTAAATAGTATTTCTTCCAAGTTTAAAAAAATTTCCTAGCATATCTTAAGGAACGTATTAAGGTTTAGCAGTTGGGTCTATCAATATGTAGTCTCATAGGTAGTGTAGAGCATATCTTTCCCTCCCCCTAAATGCAAAACATTTCCATATACATATAGGAAAGATTTAGTGGAAGGACCAGTAAAAATTTAAAATTTAATTTAAATTAAATTAAAATTTAAATTAAAAAAAATTTCCTTCCAGCTGTTGGTGTTGATGTATTCTTTTTTTTAAATATGCCTCTTGCTAGTCAAATGATTGCTCTACACTAATGTTGGATGGCTAATTCTAGATCCTCTCTGGCTCTCTCTTTCTCTTGCCCTTAGGGGAACCTCTGTAAAGGATTGCTTTCTCAATGGAGATTGACCATATCTCAAATGAGATAATATTGTTTAAAAAAATGATGTTGGTGGAGTTGCTTATAGCACAATGTCTGTCACATAGCAAGCACTGTGTAAATGCTTATTCTCTCCCTTCCCTTACCTGTATGTCTGATTGAGTAAGAGTGTGTCCTTCAGTACTTTTCAGGCACCTGCAATTTTGTTGGTGTTGATCACTTTTCACTGATGCAGAGTAGTGAAACCCCTTTTGTTACTTAGCAGTGGTCTTTGGAAATTGATGTCACTGAAAAGCTAATTGTTCTCTTTCAACATGGTGAGGACTCCCAGGGCTAGCTGAGTAGTCTGAAGAACAACACTAGCTTAGGCCAGTACTGGAAGCGTTTTTGAGCTCCAGAGGACTGGAGATCTTGTGCTTTGTGCTTTACAGGCATTGTGCTTTGCAGGCATTACCTTCAGGAGCCTAGGGGCATCACATGGTATGCTGAAGCTTAGGACTTGAGAACGTAAATGTTTTAGTTTTAGATTAAGCAAATTACTAATTCAATTTATTATAAATGCATGGTGGTAATTCTGGTTTTTATACTTTATGTTTCATATTTTAATTATTTGTTTGTAGGTTTTCTCTGATATAATTTACACAGTAGCAAGCTGTACTGAAAATGAAGGTAGTCGCTATGGAAGATTTCTCTGCTGCATGTTAGAAACTGTGACTAGGTGGCATAGTGATAGAGCAATTTATGAAAAGGTAGGAATTTTATCTTAAACTTCACCTGGAATATGAATATGAACTGTCAATATCAGTTTGGTTTTGAAAATAAAGTTGAGCTTAAGGTTTCATCATAGTAAAATTATGCTTTAGAAGCATAGTTCCTTTACTGGAAAAGAGTTGTACATATTTTGATTATTATCTGTAGTCAATGGTAAGGCATCAAGTACTGAAGTACCCATTAGGTTTTTGTATTGTCCATTAGGTTTTTGTAATGTGGGGTGTACAGAGATGCAGTCCCTTGTTAGTCAGTAGTTCTATCATTGAATAATGCCAGTGAGCCTTTATGTGAAGACCATCTGGTATTTAAATATTTACTCTTCCCTTTAGGGGTATAGTTAAGCAATCAAGTGTCATTTTTTTTTTGTTATTCCTTGGAAATGAGTTTTGTTCCTGCCTGTTGGACATATTTAACTGGATATCCTTTAGGCACCTCAAGTTCACCATGTCCTAAACAGAACTCATTACATTTTCCCCCAAACCCATCCCAGTTGCAGACTTCACTATTCCTTTCAATGGCCCTACCACCTTCTTAGTTACCCAGGTTCACGACTTTGGGTATGCCATGTTTAACTCCTCATTTAACTCCTCATTGTATCCATGCAGCCCACCAGTTATCGAATCTCGTTACTTCTAACTCCATAATATCGATCACTTGTCCCTTTGTCTTTACTCATATGGCCATCACCCTAATTTAGTACTGTTGCAATAGACTCTTAGCCTCCCTTTACCCCACTCCAGTCTATACTCGACACAGCTGCCCAAGTTATTGCAGGTCTTACCTGCTTGCTCTCTCACTCACTAAATGCGCTCATACTCTCTCATGCTCTTGATCTTCTCTCTGCCCCCCCCAAATAATCTCTTATCCATTTTATAAATGCTTATGTAAATGCACATGCCGTTTTCCTTCACTAGATATTAAGTTCCTTGAGGGCAGGGACTTTCACTTTTATCTTTGTATCTCTAGTGCCTAGCATTGTGCCTCAACTTTAACATACTTGGTACTTAATAAATGTTTGTTGATTTATTTTATATCAACTCTCTCCTAAGGAATGTGGTAACTATCCAGGCTTCCTTACCATTTTACGGGCAACTGGATTTGATGGTGGAAACAAAGCTGATCAGTTAGACTATGAGAATTTTCGACATGTTGTACACAAGTGGCATTATAAACTAACAAAGGTAAAAACCAAGGTTGTGGTTCTTCAGAGGCTTAATTTTTCTTAGTATTGATTTAAATTGTCAACACATTTCTTCAAATCTATTGTAGGCTTCAGTGCATTGCCTTGAAACAGGGGAATATACTCACATCAGGAACATTCTCATCGTGTTGACCAAAATACTTCCTTGGTATCCTAAAGTTTTAAACCTGGGCCAGGCTTTGGAACGAAGAGTGCACAAGATCTGTCAAGAAGAGAAAGAGAAGAGACATGACCTATATGCATTGGCTATGGGGTAACACAATCTTACTATAAAGTGATTTATGAAATTAGATAACAGAAGGATGCTGAAGACTTTGAAATGTTTTACAGTGGTGAAGTTTTATCTTCTGACTTACTTCGGGAGATTATGAGATCATGTCCCCACAGGCTGGTGAGAGTTGTCACTTCCAGTTATCAGCTTCTGGTTTATACTGGATGGTGTGACAGTTTCAGAGTCATATAAGATGTCTTGGTTTTGGGGGCTGAGGGAAGGACCCACCTTTATCACAAGGTGAATTAGCAGTGTTTTCATCTAAGAGTGAAAGGAAAAATCACATTTTTAGATTGAGTTTCATTGTGTTTGGAGATTTTTTTATTTCAGAGGAAGAGTTCAGAGAGACTTAAACAAGTCTCCAAAGGCTTTCAGCAATTTTGAGGTTGAGGGTGGGGAGGGAGAAGATCTTTATATTTTGAAAGGTGAAATGTAGTTTGCTTTTTGTTATTTTACAGAATGAGACCCGTTTTTTTTGTACCTTGATTTTTGTTTGTGTATTTAACACTTTGTGCGAATTTCAGCTATTCTGGGCAGTTGAAAAGTAGAAAGCCATACATGATACCTGAAAATGAATTCCACCACAAAGATCCTCCCCCAAGGAATGCTGTTGCTGCCACTGTACAAAATGGGCCCGGTGGTGTTGGCCTATCTACATCACTCACAATAAATGCAGCTAAATTGGAAGAAAGCACTACTGAGGAGACTGGTATGCCATTTCTGTAGAAAATTTTAAGTAACCCCAAATTAGGTTAAAAATTCGGTTCAACAAACTAATATATCAACATAAGTCCTGGTGGATTTGTGGTGGTGTTTTGTGACAACTTTGTAGCAGAGAGTGTCTTAGCATCATGAGAAATTATTAGGTTGTTGCTGCTTCATAGCCATTACTCTGTAACCATTTTACTGGAAAAATGTTGTTTAATACTGCCTCCTGAAAGCATATGGGGTTTTTCATATAAAGTCTTTATTTTTTTCTTATTTCAGACAAAGTGAAGGAGAAGTCTCAGGGTGCTGTGAAAATTGCTAGTAAAGCTGCCAGTGCAACACCTAAAGCGACTACAAGTAATGGAAACAGTGCTTCTAATAGGTAGGACCTCTAATTATGTTGTATTATTAATTCGTGAATTTGTATTTAGTCAGTATGGAATTATTGATGAAAGGGATAATTGTAAAACTTTATATATTTTTCTTTGGAATATAGGGTACAGCTTTTTCTTGGGCATAGTGACTATCACACTGAGTCAGTCAGCTCTTTGGTTTATTCATGCATGTATTTCTTTTCTTCATATTTGGAGAATTGTGGTTGTTAACCAGCAAAGAAACCTTCCTCTAAAATTATGTGTATATGTCAAACACAGCTTCCAATTAATAACCTCTGTTGTAAACTTGTCATTTATGAATTCCTTGAGCCTATTTTTGATGAGATATTACAGTATTGTACAGTGGAAGAAACAGTGGCTTTGGAGTCAGAAGACCTGATTTCAAATCTTCTTTCTAATGCTTACTTAGTTGTATGATCTTATGCAAATCACCTAACCTCCCTGAGCCTCAGTATCATCCTCTGTGAAATAAGGAGGTCAGATTACATGGCCTTCCTTCTAGGTCTAGATATATCAGATTTGCTTATTAATTTTTACCCACTTTATTTGTTCATTCATCTGTTTATTTAGATTATGTAGATAAGACAGTGTGACCTAGAGGATAGCAGGCTTGCCTTGGAGTAACCAAGGTCTGGTTCAAATCTTGTACCTCACATGAAGTAGAAATTAGACGGGGGCGGGAGAGACAGTGAGAAGGAGTAACCTGAAGTTTTTCATATTGCCTGAATTGTAAAATTACACGTAGATGTTTTCTTTTTATTTGTCAGAATTAAATTTTAACTTTTATGTTTTAATCTCTCTGAAGCAAAGTTACTAAAGAAAATGACAAAGAGAAAAGTGGGAAAGAAAAAGACAGAGAAAAAAAAGAAAAGACTCCAGCTGCCACTCCAGAGGCCAAGGCACTTGGTAAAGATGGTAAAGAAAAACCAAAGGAAGAGCGGGCAAACAAAGATGATAAAGCAAAAGAGATCAAGGAAAAAACACCTAAGTCTGACAAGGAGAAGGAAAAATTTAAGAAGGATGAAAAATCTTCTAAAGATGAAAAATTCAAGACACTTGTTACCAACACTGAATCAAAGTCAGCTGTAGAAAAGGAAAGAGACAAGGAACCACCCAGAGAGAAAGATGTAGCGAAGGAAACGAAATCCAAGGAAAATATTAAAGGAGGAGAAAAGACACCAGTTGCTGGGTCCTTGAAGTCACCTGTTCCCCGATCAGAAACATCAGAGTCTGAAAGGGGTAAGTTCAACTTTATTATTTCCATCTTGTCATTTTACTAGATTCCTTCTGTGAACATGTGCCCAGTGAATGCTTAATCACTTAAAACATTCATTTTGAAAATGTAATTGGAAAAGTATTAAATACCCTTTTTTCTAACTTTTTTTTCATTGTTGTTTCTCCTTTCTAATAGAACAAAAACGCCGCAAACTTGATAGCCACTCTTCTCCATCACATTCCTCAACAGTAAAGGTTAGTATAGCCTGAGGAAGGCAGCGTCCATGTTAGGCTCACCTGTTTGGAATACCAGTGTCCCGACTTCCTTCAAGTCTTGTGCCTTCACTGGAGCCACTGGAGGTTTTGTATTGCATTACACAATGCATTCCTTGTCTGTATTGGTGGACTTTTTTCTGTTGCATATTTTTCTTACTAAAACTTCAAGGACCTAGCACTAAATTTGTAAATAGTGTTTGCAAAGTGCAAGAGAAATTTTACCCAGAAGTGCCTTATTGTTTTAAGCAGTCCTTTTTTTTTTTGGAGTGCAATGGTAGCTACAAGCAAATGAGTCTTGGCAACAGAATGGAGCCTATTTTTTTCTGCATTCATATTGAAGAATATATAGTACTGAAGACTTCCTGGATGATACGGGATAAACAAGATACCTCTGAATTCATCAGGCTTCTTGATGAGCATCATACCGATGTGTGCCTTTCTAAGAAGGAATCTTGAAAGGAGTTCCATTTTAAAGTCTCCTTGGTGATCAGTTCTCCTGTAGTTGTATATATTCAGTGAGCATGCAGCTTCTGTTGTGTCTTCCCTTGGAGGTTTGTTTATACCCATTGGGTTCCCAACATGTTGAACCCACCGTTACGATAAAAGCAGATGTGGCATCCAATCCTACCACCCAGCAAAGAGAAACCTCAGGCATTCAACTGCAGCACAAAATCGTGGGTGTAGCCTTCTTGAAGACTCAGGGTAGCCATTCCTTGCTCCATGTTTAATTTTAATTCTAAATCATCTAAGTTCATGGAATCTTTGAATTTGCAGTACGTTGAACCTTTAAAACTGTAAGTTACTAATTCTTCATCAAGAGCACTGTGGTGGAATACCGTGATTACTATTTTTTTTTCTGTGGGAGGCATAAGGTTCACTCTTTTTATGAACTTTGGAAAAAAGCGTGATTATTTTTTTATATCCCCCCAAGTATAAACTGCTAAGTATTCTTGATAGGACGAAAAAAATTATGAATAGTAAATATCGTTACCTTTTAAGTGGATTTTAAAAGGACATGTGGAATAAGAGTTCTTCCACAGTAACCTCCATTGTTTTTTAAAGTTTTAGTGGGGAAAAAAATGAATGTAATATTTTCCCCACACTCTTAAGCCTCTAAATGTGCTTTATTTTAAGTGGGGGTAGAAAAAAAAAGATTGGCATATTATTAAATTATTGGGAGAAAGTGGGGGGAATTTTCACTTGTCAAATTGGGCATGAAAAATTTTATCTTTTGATATCTCACATAGTTTTTTTCTGTTTTTTTTTGTTTTTTTCTTTTTTTTTTCTTTTTGTTTTTTTTTCTTTTTTGTTTTGTTTTTGTTTTTTTTTTTGTTTTGTTTTTATATTGATATTCACGTGATAACATCACTAGATTTATTCCCAGAAAAGGAGTAGCTGGTTTGTTTCAAGGTTACAACCATACTTCCAAGTTTCTCGGGATTCTGAGAACTATTCCAGCTCACCTGTCATCTCCATTCATTTTCTACAGGACAGCCTCAGCGAGCTCAAGGAGTCATCAGCAAAGGTTTGAGTCTTTTAAATTCTCTTACTCTTATCAATTAATGATTTAATCAGTTGGGCACTATCTCCACTGATGTATATTGTAGTCTGTCCATACCTTTTCATCTTGTTGCAGTTCATGTTTTTCTTAGAAAGTCTACCCAACCTGCTGGCCTAGATGACTGAGTATACCAAAGAGTTCTTTATTTCAGTGCTTAATAGACACTCTATTCCCCACCTGTATCATTGAGGGAAGGAAAGAGAATAAGTGTTTATTAAGTGTCTGATATGTGCCAGACACTGTCCTAACGTCTTTGCAAATATTATATTGTTTTATTCTCACAACAACCCTGGGAGGTAGGTGGTTGTTATTATTCCCATTTTACAAGTGAGAAAACTAAGGCAGACAGAGGTAATTGAATAATTGGACTACCAATGTCTTGGTTATACATTATGTATGTCAGGATCAATGTGAAAATACATCCTCTCATGTAAAATTAGATTAAGCTTTAATATATTTTAATATACTATAATTATATAGTAAGCTTTAACATAATATGCTTGCCACTAAAATGTGTTAATATTTTGCAGGCAAGCCATTCAAAAAATATGCCATCATTCTTACTTGCTTTTGGAGACAGATATTTTTAAATTGGCACACACTAGACTGGCAGTGCTCTGATTGGCTCTTAAAACACATACATTCCAGAGAACCAAACACTTGCAGGAGACAGCCTATCTCCTCACTTTTTAAACATACAGTTGATAGTCTTTTATTTTTCTTGAATAGCAATATGGGAAGGCCAAGGGGTTTAATTATAAAAACATTTTTCAGAAATAACTCTCAGCCCAGTTGTATTTAAATACCACTATTAACTCCTTGGTATCACTCTTGTGTATTCTTTAATTCTCTGTAACTAAAAGTGAAATGATTTGATCCATGCATTCCAGATTATGTTTTAGTGCTATAGTTTGGTAAACTTTTTCATGCATAAATATTCAGCTTAAGGTCTTTTAAGGGTGCTTCCTCTTACTAGTGGATCATTAGGAAAGACTTTAGACTCCTCTTTTGAAAGAGGGCCTCTTGTCCACGTTGGACCTAACACCAGCTGCTTTTGGATTTGTGGCTGTAAAATAAATTAAATGGCTATTCTGATACTGAGCAGATGAAGCACCTTGATCTTGAAGGGTTTTAATTAGTGTGGGTGTGTGTCATAAAATGGTGCTCTAAAAATATGGTCTTCAAGAGAAGTTTCTTATCCTTGGGAGACTTACTTGAAAGAATTTAATGCATCTTCAGAGAAGTATAAATGTTATGTTAGTCCAGAAAAATATTTTTTATATCATTACTTCAGTAGTATTGTGGGTATTTTAAAAGTTACTTGTAAGATTAAGTAAAAGTAGGTTTATATCGTTGTAGATTATATACATCTATATGTTCTATTGGGTACTTTCCCAGGAAGGTTTAAGAGATGACATTGGTGACTTGAGAGAGAGAACTTTGCTTCTAAAGTAATGAAGTTAACTAAAAATTTTTTTTTTTACTAAAAGACTAATATATCACATTAGTGTATTGCTTTATATTTTTTCAAAGAAATTTCACTTACATTTGATCTCATTTCATCCTCACAGCCTTTCTTGGGGGTGGGGTAGGACAAGTACTATTCATTTGACAGATGAAGAAACAGAGACACGGATATTTGTTAAGTGTCATATAGCTAAGTTAATGGTAGAACCAACTCCCTAAACTCTAATGCTAAACACATAGCAGTTTGTGGTTTTTTTTTTTTTTTTTTGGTAGAAGAATGGCATAGAAAACTGGACTTTTCAGGAGTCTTAGCTCTGCTCTTTAACTAGCTGAGTGACCTTGAGCAAATTGCTTATGCTCCCATGAATTTAAATATTCTTATCTGTAAATTGGTTTGAAAAGAGGGGCAGGTGGCACTAGATTTGGACTAAGTGATCTTTAGTATCCTTTTCATTTAGCCTTCTGTGATTCTATGAAGAAGTACAGTTTTTTCAAAAGGATCTTTATTTACTTAGTCTCCTTTCCCTCTTCTTTTCCCTTTCTCCAACCCTTCTCTCCCTCTTCTCTCTTTAGGTCATAGGTTTTTATCTAGAATATCA
This sequence comes from Phalanger gymnotis, assembly GCA_028646595.1. Classification (NCBI taxonomy): domain Eukaryota; kingdom Metazoa; phylum Chordata; class Mammalia; order Diprotodontia; family Phalangeridae; genus Phalanger; species Phalanger gymnotis. The sequence goes on from CM053628.1 coordinate 38,372,751, forward strand.
TAGAAGTACCTTGAACAAATAGTTCTGGGTAGAATCAATGCTTCATCATGTATATTTTCAAAACTGGGCCTAAACTTTTTATAACTTCTAAGAATTTGGTCTCAACTCTAATCTCAAAGGTGTTGTAATGAATATTATAATATTTTTGAAAGTTATGACTTAAGGAATTTTAAAGAATTATGTTAAGTTTTCCATCAAATGCTTTCAAAAAATACTTCAGTAAGATTTTAGTAATCCCCCAAATAGGTGACTTCAGTCCTATTGGGTGGGTTTAACTTCTGAATTTCAGAGTTTAGAAAGTCTGTTTCCCTATCCCTTTTTAGTGCTACTTTATGAATCTTACTCTTAAAATTCTTCTCCCTTTCTAGTTTTTGATCCTTCAGTTTTGCTTTGCTCTCTTTACACACACAGTCAATTCTTGTCATTCGCCGATAGTTAAGCTCTATAAAGTTGCTATGAATGCTGAATTAATGAATACTGAACCATTGCTCCTAGGGGAAATACAGAGTTAGTTGCTTGCAATTCTCATTTACTTTATCACTTTCCAGATAGCCTCACATACAGATTGGCAAATTTCTTCTTCCTTTTTCTGGATATACTAGATGGCTGATTTTTTTTTTAAAACTTTGAACTCATGGCCAACAGTACTTATAATGAAGCCTTAATGAAGCTTATCTAACAACGTATTTTTTAATGTAGGGCACATCACAGCCTTTTTGTGTTTAGGAACACTAGATAGCACTGTGCTTGAGAGGCACTTCAAACAGTGAAATCACCAACAAAAAGCACAAAAATCTGAAAAATGCACTTAGTAGACCATTAAAAAGGACACTTGCTTACAGTATGAGTGCTGAAGCAAGAAAGCAAAACATTGTTTGACCTCAGCTGGGAACATATGCATTGGAGGAGTCAAATTTTTCACTGCTGTATGTATCTGAGGGTGACCATGAAAGTACAATGAGTATTGGTTTTCTGGTTACAAATTTTAGCAAGTCAGCAAATTCACAAATATGGAACCTGCAAATAAATGAGTATTGATTCTGTGTACGTACATATATACATACATACATGTGTTCATTCTAAGCAGCTCACCTTTAGAGTTTATAAACCATTATGAAACGGAGGTCATATAATTCAGTTTTTTGGTGGGGAGGAGGAGACTGTATTTACCTTTTTGAGTAAAGCTACTTAGAGGTAGAAAATGTAGCTTAGTCTCACTTTCATGATTATGAGTACCTAGTACAGTTCCACACATATAGCAGGTGTTAAGTAAATATTTTGTTGAATAAATCACTTTCCCTTCCTGTTCTCCCATTTATTCCAGTACTGATCAGTAATATTTATATCTTATTAATTCTAGTGGTGACACTTGATGACAGGAGTCTAAAAGTATGCTTGGCAACCCAGCCAACTTAAAATTCAGGAGGGTTGGTACTCTTTTTAATTGTGCCAGTCTTCTTAAAATTGGAAGCCACAATCTAACTCAGGTTTAAGCATGTATGATTAGTCTGATTTTGTATCCTTCATCCTAAGGTGCAGAGCAAGAAAATCCTGTTTTCAAAAACAAACTTGGGCGGGGTAGCTAGGTGGCGCAGTAGAGCACCAGCCCTGAAGTCAGGAGGACCTGAGTTCAAATCTGGCCTCAGACACTTGACACACTTACTGGCTGTGTGACTTTGGGCAGGTCACTTAACCCCAATTGACCTGCCTTCCCCCCTCCAAAAGAAAAACAAAACAAGACAAAAAAAACCAAATTTGGGGAAAAAAATCCATCCAACATGATTACACTTAGATCTTGATCACACTAGGGTTATGTGTGTGTGTGTTTTTTTTTTTAAAGGATGACAGCTCTTTCCCTCCTAACCTATTCACTTTGTATGAGAGAATTTCTCTGGGGAGGCACGATTATAAATTAAGAATTCTATATTCAGCATTGCTGTTGGTAACAGTAACTGGACCACTCGACCAATTATTTTAAAAATGAAACATTTGAGCCTTATTTAATAATTTCATTGAGAAGGCAGGAGATTTCTTTACTTTGAAATTCAGCAATATCATTTTTGTTGCGTTTTGGTGGGGAAGATCTCGTAAAGCCTTTTGTTTTTCTTTCATTTTAAAAAGATTGCTTAGACTACGTTCTTATGTATTTATATTAGTTAGGTGGCACAGTTGATAGAGCACTGGGCCTGGGTGACCTCAGTTCAAATCTGGCTTGAGACACTTATTAGTTGTGGTACCTTGGGCAAGTCACTTAACCTCTGTTTGCCTTTGTTTCCTTATCTGTAAAATAAATAATAGCACCTAATTCATAGGGCTGTGGTGAAGATCAAATGAGATACTATTTGTAAAGCACTTTTACAGTGCTTTAGCATAGTAGGCACTTAATAAATGCTTGTTTCCTTATTACTTTATAACTAATTGTGCAGATGATAATGTTCAGCACTGGAAAATGCTAATGAGTAGTTTCAGAGCTTGTTTCTTACCTTTTTTTGTTTTCCATTTTCCTTATCCTTAATATTTTCATCTGTTTTGGTAAACAACTTTAAAAAATGAAAGTTCTTTGTTATTTCGGCACAATGTTTTAAAAGTGTAAGTGTACTTAATGTATTTTACCATTACTTATGTGTTGTTTGAGCTAACTAGTAGGTAAGGATTCTTTTTGGTCCTAAGATGTCAAAAAGCTTCTTTGAATGGATCTCAGTTCATTAATGTAGGTATGCTCTTTAACAATACAAACTGCAGCCCACCAATGCCTTTTCCTTAGGGGAAAAAAAAGTATTGATTCTCACCGTCCTTCTCTACCACATCTTGTAACAAAGAAAAATGTGTAAGCAAAGCCAACTGATAATATAGTAACCTTGTTGGACAGCGTGTATGACATTTTGCTTCTGATCTCTCACGTCTTTACTGAGAAGAGGGGGTAGTGTATTTTATCATCTCTTTAGGACTGATAGTCATTACTAGAGTTCAGCCTCTGGTGTGGTGTTTTTATATTAATGTAGTTATGTATTTATTCTGCTTGTTTCATTATTAGTTTATATGTCTTTGTTTATTTCTCTGAATATCTTGTAGTTGCCATTGCTCACAGTGTTGACAGTATTTGATTCTCTTCACATGATTTATTGAGACATTTTCTAGTCTATGGGCCCTGTGGTAGCAGCAATATTCTAGCCCTTTCTTCTCCTGCAAATTGGGCTAGTTTTTCCTTAAAAGACATTGAGACTTTCCCCAAGACTTCGTTAACTCAACAAACTAAAAGCTCAGACTATTGATGTTACCTCCTCATTGGTCCAAAGCAGAGGTTTCAAACATGTGGCCCGTGTGGCCTGAACCAGATTAAAATATAATTGGGAAATATTTATTGAAATAAATGAAAATAAACGAAACATAGATAACATTACATTTTAAAACTAATTCATTGTACAGCTTTCAAGGATCTCTATGTATGGTTTAGTGGCTTCTGTTTTTATTGACACCACTGATCTTTGAGTACAAGATAGTCTCAAGAAACTCCAGGGTGCTCTTGATAGTTGGCTGGTAGATTACAACTCAAGTAAGGGAAACAACCCAGGATGTCCTCAGTGCCTATTTTTGTTTGAATATCCTTCTGCTCTGGCTAAGCAGATCCTTTTGTTAATATTGTTAACTTTGTTGAATGACCTACAAGGGTCTCATTTGGTTCCAGTATTAAACCTAAACTATTATTAACACTATGCGATGCTTCATTAGATAGAGCTCTGGGCCTGGAGTCAGGAAGACTAATCTCCCTGAGTTCAAGTGTGGTCTCAAACACTTAATAATAATAGCTGTGTGACCTTGGGCAAGTTACTTAACCCTATTTGCCTCAGTTTCTTATCTGTAAAATTATCTGGAGAAAGAAATGGCAAACCACTTCAATATCTTTGCTAAGAAACCCCCAAAATGGGGTCATAGAGAGTTTGAAATGACTGAAAGACAACAGCTAGAATACTGGCCTGAGTGAGGCCTGGTCCAGAACAGGTATACCTACTCTATTTCTAACTTTTTGTGGCCATGAAGTGTGTGTGTGTGTGTGTGTGTGTGTGTGTGTGTGTAAATAGCCTATCTTTCTTCCAGTGGGATCACTGGATCAAAGGACCTCACAGGTTTATTGATTTGTGCCAAAGTTCCAAATAATTTGTTAGAATGATCGGACTTAATCACAATCTACCAACAATGTAATACTGTGCCTCTCATCTCATAGTAGTTCCTCTATCATTGACTGTTTCTGTCTCTGTCATTCATCTACTTTTCTAGGTGTGAGGTAAAGCCTAATAATTTTTTAAATATGTATTTCTCTTATTAATCATTTAAGGCATATTTTCATATGGTTTTTGATTAAAGTCAAGTCAATAGGTATTTATTTTCTTTTTAAATTCAGTTTTCTCTTATTTTCAATTCCAAATTCTCTCCCTTCCCTCTCTCCCATCCATTGTAAGGGCAAGAAAAACAAAAGAGATATCTATATACTTCTATATTAGTCAAACAAAACGAATTCCTGCATTAGCTATGTTCTCCGTGCCCTTCTCCCCTCTCCCCCCCCCCCCCCCCCCAAGAAAAAAGTTTCTATTAGCTCTCTATCTGTAGATGGCATGTTTCATTATGAATAATAGGTACTTATCAATGGTCTCTGCTAATAAGTGCTGGAGGTACAAAGGCAAAAAACAAAATACTTAATCACAAAGGAGCCCACAGTTTAATGAGAGAAGTTTTGTAATTATGATTATCATTTTTTCTTTTGAAAATGGATCAAGTTAACTGTGTACAAAGCACTGTGGTAGGGATACAAAAGCAAAACGGTCCTTCTTCCCCAAGGAATTTACATGCTGGGTGGAGTGGTTGCCAGAGTTTAGGCCAGTGCCTGGTACATAGGAAGCACTTAATAAATGCTTGTGACTGACTGACTTCAATGTTTTCTCGATATTATTGCAGCAGTCAGATTGTTCATCTGGCCCGCCTCTTTTTCTAGTCATGTTTCTTAGATAATCTTTTTTCCACTCTTTGCATATAGTCAATGAGCATTTATTAAATGCCTGTTAATTCCTTCATTGAACTCATTCTAATGGCACAGACACAAGGGTACATATAAAAATATATACAGCATAAATATAAAGTTAATAAATAGGTATAAACCATGTACACGTAAAATAGTCAATACAACATAGTTTGGGAGGACCTTGGCATTTGGAATCAAGAGTTGTAGAAGTTGGAACTTGAGCCGCATCTTGATGGAAGATGGGGATTATACGAGACGCATGTACGAGGGGAAGTTTACGGGAGAACTATTGCAAAGTCACAGAAATGGAAGATGGAGTGTCATGCGTGAGGTACAGGGAAAAGGCCAGTTTGGCCTGATCTTAGAGTATGTGAGAAGGAATAGTATCAATGGGACTGGTAGGTTAGGGCTTAGGTTGTCTTACACTTCAAAAGCTAATCAGAAGAGTTCGCATTTATTTTAGAAGCAATGACTGAAGTTTGAGTTAGGGACTTAAATGTGGTCACATCTTTGCTTAAGGAAAATGACTGGAGTGGTGAGACTCTTTAGGCAGGGAGAACAGTTGCAGTAATCTAAGTGAGAGCCTTGAACTATAAGGTGGTAGTTGTGTGAGTGGAAAGAAGAGGTTCAATATGTGAAAGATGTTCTGAAGGTAGAGAGGATTTGGATGTGTGAAGTGAAGGAGAGTGAGGAGTCCATCATAATGCCAAGGTTACGAACCCATGACACTGAAAAGATGTTGGTACCTTTGACAGAAGTGTGGAAATTTGGAAGAAGCGATAGTTTGGGGGAAAGGTAATAAATTCAGTTTTAGACACATTGAGTGTCACGTGTCAGTTTGAGATATCCAGTAGGTATTTGATGGTAAGAGAGATTGGAGCTGGATGATATTTACATTTGAGAATCACATAGATAGCTAAACCCATGGGCACTGATGAAGTTACTAAGAGGGGTGGGGAAAAGTTAGAGAAGAGGTCCTTAACTTTTTTTGTATCAGGTTGTATTTTGGCAGTCTGGTGAACACTAGATTAGACATTAGTGAAAATAAAGATTTTTTTTTCCCCCAGCATCCATGTCCTCACTTTAACCCCAGGATAAGACTCTCTGGCATAGAGAGAGAAGAAGGCTTAGAATTGAACCTAATACAGTGCATCTACCATGTTATTACCTTATCTTTTGGATTACCTGCAGTTTCGATTAGTTGCTTGAATTGCTATTTTGGTTAACCTTTCCTTAATTTCTCCTTTGGATAAGAGTACCAGAGTTACTTTAGGGAATGCTGTAGATCAGAATCGAAGAATTTGGTAAGGTCTTTGTTAGTGGACATTTACTCTAATTCAAATCTTGATAGTTCATCCGAATTTCAGCAATGCATCTTTTTTTCTTTTTAAAATTTATTTTTATTTTGAATTACAAATTCTCTCTCTTTCCCCTCTCCCACCCATTGAGAAAGCAAGAAAAACAAAATCCATTACCTATATGTATAGTCACAAAAAATAAATTCCTGCATTAATCATCTTGCCCCTCCCCACTCAAGAAAAAACAAGAAAGTATGCTTAAATCTTCATTCTTGAGTCTATTACTTGTCTATCTGGAGGCAGATAGAATATTTCCTCATGAGTCCTTTGAAGTTTTGGTTCATTGTATTGATCAGAGTTCTTAAGTCTTTCAAAAATTGCTTGTCTTTACAATATTGTTATTGTTCTTCTTGTTCTGTTCACTTTATTTTGCATCAGTTCGTAGAAATCTTCCCAAGATTTTCTGAAACCATTCTCTTTATCATTTCTTACTGCACAACAGTATTCTACCACACTCACATACCATAACTTGTTCAGCCATTCCTTAATTGATGGGCAGCCCCTCAGTTTCCAATTCTTTGCCACTGCAAAAAGAGGTGCTACAAAAGTTTTTGTACATATGGGTCCTTTCCCTCTTTCTTTGATCTATTTGGGGTATATACCTAGGAGAGGAATTGCTGGGTCAAAGGGTATGTGCAGAGTTTAATATCAGCAAATAATTTTAACAAAGCTGCTCAGATAGCCATGTGGGAATGATGGAAAAATGTCAGCTGGGTTGATAAGTGTGATTATTAGATGGATTCATTTATAATTGGTTAACAGTGATATCATTCTACAAGAGAGGTCTGTAGTGTTACATCTTGGATTTCCATCCTTCTTGTCCTGTTTTCATTTTTATTGGTGAGTTGGATAAAGATACAGATGGATAACAAACAAAAACCACCAAAAAAAAATCAGCTCAACTTAGTTTAATTGCAGTGACTGTTCCATGGTCCTGGAGAACAGATGATAAAATAAATTTCTGTGGTATGCTACATGTTATTCCACAACAGTCTCTTTGTCAGGTTTGCTTAACTGTTTACTTTTGTTACAAAGGGTAGTTTGGTGGTGGTAGTGGGTGGGCATATGGGGGTGTGTGTGTATGTGTGTGTGTGTGTAAGTGATGTTAAAAGAAAAAAGGAATCAACAAAACTTTTTTTTTTAAAAAAAACGATTTTTCAAGTTTTTGCATGCTACTTTAAGGCTCAGTAAGAGGACTAATAGAATATATAACAAAATCAGGATTAATGGGTTGGGACAATGGGTTAAATCAAAATAAATATAAAATACTGTAAAGTTTTGTGCTTAGATTAAAAATAATTACCTTCACAAGAGCAGGATGGAGGAATTACAGGCTTACAACTGATGGCTGATATGTGTCATACATATGTGTCTTAGAATGTGTTAATTTATAGTGCCTGGAATAAGGAAGTGTACTTAGCGCTTATTAGATCTCTTCTAGAATATCATTTCCAATTCTGGGCACCACATTTCAAGAGGGGCATTGACAACTTGGAATGAATCTAAAGGACGTTTACTGGGGGGGTTGAAAATTGCCATATTAGAAAGGGTTGAAAGAATTAGGGGTGTTCATAGTAGAGAAAAGAAGACTTGGAGGTAGTACAGATATATTTCTAAATATTTTAAGTGTTGTTATATAGAAGAAATCAGACTTATTCTGGATAACTCCAGAGAGCAATTTGAGTTGAACTCCTATCAGTGGATGGAAATTATACCTAAGCAATTTTTTTTTTGCTCAGTATAAAGAAGACCTTATCATAATAGAACTCTACAAAATGGAATGGCCTGTCTCTAGAGATAGTGAATCCTGAAGTGTTGGAGCAGAGGATAGGTGACTACTCTTCAACAGTGTTAGAGAGGGGAATACATTTCTTTGTAATGTTGAACTGTACCATTTAATGAGTCTTTGAATTTTTAACTGATGATTTTGAGATAAAATAATAGGCCATCGTTTAGATGTTTTCCAGTAAAATAAAATATATTGCTAAATTACAACAAAAGTGTATAAAGTCAGGTCCTATTTATTCATGGTTAAGCTTATATAGGAGGCACTTTGATTCTGCATGTATTTTTGTTCCTTTAGCACGTTTGGGAGAGGGAAAGGCAGGAGGAAAACGGTAAATTGTCATTTTCAGTATTTGAGTTGTTTCTCCATGCTGAACTTAATGGGTGATTTTCTGGGTTTCTTAAAGCAACAAGAAAAGTCTTTTGCAGCCATTTTTATGTTTATTCTGGAGATCTAACAGCTTTGTGTAGTAAAGACCCAAAGTTCTGTATATGGTTGTTTTTCCAAGGGGCATTTCATGAAATGCAGGAGGAGGTTAGTTGTCACTTGTAATCATTTAAAAAATTCTATTCAGTGTCAGTGAATGATACTTCTCTTTACACTAGCATAACATGTATAGGAAAATTCAGTCAGTATCTTCATGTTCATTTTTTAAAACTGATATTTTAAATTGGGTCTTACCTAAGTCAACATATGATCATCTTGATAGTAACACTACCAACAAAAATTTGTAGTATGGGAATTTAATGACTATCTTTAGTTGTAATATATGTAGGTTAAATAATTAGTTTACATGAAAACTTATAAAATATCAAGAATTGAACACTTTGGTAAATTATGCCAAGGTTCTCTTCAGTTACTTTTAAGTAATCTAGAGAGACCTGGCTAATTTAATTTTGGCTCTAAATCCAGCTGTCTTCCATCAAACAATTTTTTTTTTTTCAAAATACTGGAAACCTCTAATCTTTAGCAATATTTCTTCAATTTCACAGCACTACATTAATCACACTACTCCAATACTGTCCAAGAGTAAGGAGAGAGAAATGGAAAAGAAAGATTTGGACAAGTTAAGGGAAAGATCCAGAGAGAGAGAGAAGAAAGAGGACAAGGACAGGAAAGAACGGAAAAGGGTTAGTGACCTTTTTTAAAACGTATTTGAAAAACATACATATAACTAGAGCTTAAAAATAATTGCTTTATCTCATAGATCATTATTTTTTTCTAAAAATTGGTGAAATAGCCATTGTATTGTATTAAAATACACTTCAGAACTTTTAATCTTTTATAACAAGGAACTTCAGCCTAGTAACTTGATATTGGCTTTACTAATTTAAAAAGTCAATTTCAAGTAAGTTAAAATATTAGAACTGTTATAGAGTGGTAGTTATTATTGATAGTTTGTAACAAGTTTTATATGCTTACACCATAATTCATCTTTGCTTTAGGATCATTCAAACAATGAACGTGAATCACAGGACTCCACCAAGAGGCGTAAAGAGGAAAATGGAACAAGTAGGTAGATTTTTCAAATTCATTTGTAAGCATCCCCAGACTGAATAGAAAAGGGCTTTCATCATTTTCTTTGCAATTTTAGCTGGTGCTTCAAAACATAGTAAAAGTGAAAGTCCATCAGATTCTCCTCGTTCAAATGAGAAGGAAAAAAACAAATCTAAGTCTTCAGGCAAAGAAAAAGGCAGCGATGCCATTAAAATGGACAAAATGGAGAAAAGCTCTTCTGGTAGCAAAAAGGTAAATTAAAAACAAAAGAACAATAAATTTCAAGCTTAAAAATAAGTCCCAGGATGACTTTAGGGAATTTAAAAAAAAAGTTTGCTACTCAAATAGTCCTTTTTAATTATTTGTTAAAAATGTTGAGTGTCTCAAAGGAAGCAGCATTATATTTTTTTGGATTAATTTAACCATTACTGTGCCTGTGAGATTGCTAGGAAAGTTAGTCTGTAAGGAGGCGATTCCTAAGATTCTTTTTTGGTTTTGTATACCTACTCACTTTTCACTCACATGTAACATTTCCTTGTAATTCTTTCTTCATATGGTATACTTCGCATTTTTAGTGTCTTCTCCAGTATTTATATGTATTACATAACTGACCTTTACCATATCCCTTGAGTTACACAGTCAGGCAGTCTTCAGTAATTATCATTTAAAATAAATTTTGTTAATGTCTAACTTGTTAACTCTGACGTAATATTTATGTTGGAAACTTTTGTTTATTTACAGTAAAGAATATAACGCATTTCAGAATTCAGTAGAAAAGAGAGGTCATTCTCTTACATAGTGCCATATAATTATATGTACTCTTTTAGCAAGGTTTACATAAAGGATTTGTGGTTTCAGTGAACCAACCTGTGAGTTCATCTATAAATCTATGGGTTAGTAAATAATTCTCAAGGAGTTGACCAAGGCACCCAGAATTTAACTGACTTTGCCTAGGGTCATGCAGCCTAAGTATCAGGTGTGAGGTTTTCAGCTTATGTCTAATTTCTGTCCTCTGTACCAGAGATGTCAAACATGTGGCCTCCCGTTACTCCTAAGTGTAGCCTGAACCAGATAAAAGTGTTAATTGGGAAATATTTAAAAGATAAATAAGAATACGATAAAACATAGATTACTGTTACCTTTTAAAACTAAGTCAGCCTGCAGGCATCCTTATGCCTAATTTAGTGCTTCCTAGTTCTGTTTGAATTTGTCACCAGTGCTCTAGGTCATGCTGCCTGCTTCATTCACTGAGATTATATAGTAATATAGTTGGGTGAATGTTTTTTTGCAGTTGCGTAATTTTTTTTCAGTATTGCTTGACTTAGCAGTTTTATGCTAAGCTTTAGGTGAAAGTTTATTAAAGTTAAGCTGCCTTTAAAGTGACAAAGAGCTTTTAAGTAGCTTTGGAAGAAAATATTCTGTGACTAAAATCAATGTGGCTTATGGGGCGACTTCCGTCTTTGTCCTTTACCGTAACTTATTCTAACACTCCTTATAGGACTCTCGTCATGATAAGGAAAAAACAGAGAAAAAAGAGAAACGGGACAGTACAGGAGGAAAGGAGGAGAAGAAGCAATATCCTGTATGTGTTTAATGATATTGTCACTTGATGTAACAGCACTAATATTGTTACAGTTTTTCAGAAATTGATTCACTTTTAGGTATGTGCTGCCAATTCAAAAATATCTCCTTCCAACCATGTTTACAAGTATATCAGCTTGGATGCTTGAGGCATAACAAAACCTTGGGAAGTTCTGTGGTCCCCAGAAGTCTGTTCTGTGCAGTCAAGAGAAGTGGAGATAATCATTGAGGGTGTTCACTGTTTCAGGACAGTGTTGTCACTACCACTTGGATGATAATAGTTGACATTTATGTAGCACGTTAAGGCTTGCAAAGTTCTTGTTATCTCATTTGATCCTCACAACAACCCTGGGAGGTTGGTGCTGTTATTATCTTCATTTTACAGGTGAGGAAACTGAGGCTAGGAGAGATTGTGACTTGTCCAGGGTCACCATGGCTAGTGTTTTGAAGGCAGGATTTGAAAGGTCTTTTTGACTTCAAGTCCAGCACTCTATCCACTGTGCCACCTACCTACCTGGGAAGAAAAGGAAGAGGAGAAAACCCTGGGTGGTAAGGGCAATTGAAGGGAAGGTTTATAGAATGCAGGTGGAGTGGAGTTGGTTTGTAGGTTGGGACTCCTGGAGTGGTCAGATATCCTTGTTTGGTGAGAGACAGGTCACTTTTTTCCAAACTTGTTTTCCTTAATGATAAATCTACTCATAAGTCTTCAGACAAGCACAGATAATGAAGACTTTCAATCAAGGTGAGAGTTTTCTGTCCTCCTTTCCCTTTCAAAATAGAAACATAAAATCATATTTCAGTGAAGGTTTTTTGTCTTGAAAAATAGGACTTATTTAACATTCAATTTGAGGTACCACTGATTCTTTTGAGTATAAATGTGAAATAAGATTTGTCTTAGTCTTAATGCTGGTTTTTTCAGATTGGGTTTAACTTCTCAGCTTCATCCTATAGTTTAAAAAAAGTTTTTTTTTAAGCGCTAAGATGTATATAGAAAAGTCTAACTTCACTCAGTCCTGGTTTTTACCGTCTCTGGATATCTACATTCCATCAAAACTTTGGTTTTCTTGGAAGGGATATTTTATACATCCAATAGTATCTACCACTTCTCATGGATTGCCAGTCTTATCACAGGTCTAACATTTAATTCTTTATTTTTGTCAGAATAATTTTAGCTCTCCTACTAGACTTTAAGTTCTTTAGGATAGGGACTGTATCTTACTCTTCTTTGTAACTAACCCTCCTCAACACATAGTACAGAACCTTACATGTAGTAGAAGCTTTAAAAGTAAATATTTGGTAATAAGAATTTCAATATTAAATCTGTGGTTGATTTGGGTTCTGGAGTTTAAAGCAGTGTTTTAGTAGGTTATGAAGACAGTACAGTAATGCCTTAGTTTTCCAGCATTGTTGGGGAAATGAAGTGTCCCACATAGTGGAGTTTCCTTTCAATTAATATGTTCTCTTAAGTTTAGAATCACTTTTCCATTCTGTTTGAGTTTTCAGTGGTACTGCTGCCATCTTTTCTTTATTTGATCTTTACTTTAGAGGAATTGGATCATCCTAATGGCTGTTTCTAGCAGTCCTTGGGCATTTTGTCTTTTGTCTGTCACCAAGTAAATGAGAACATCTCACCGGGTTGGTTGTGGGTCCTTGCTCCTCCATTTCTTTTTGACCTGTAGTAAACCTCCGAACCTGTTGCTAATTTGTATATCTATCCAGGGGATATTCAGTTGTCTTTTTAGAATTATCACAGAATCTGAGTTGAAAGAGACCTTCATTGGCCATCTAGTTCAAAACATAAACAAAAGAAAGTACCTGATATGGGGTCATCCAACTTCCTCTTGAAAAGGAAGGAAGGGGAACCACCACCTCTCCAGGCAATTCATTCTGCTTTTTGACAGCTGTGCTTGTTAGGAAGTTTGTCCTGATAACAATCTTTAGTTTACTACTTTGTAACTTCACCTAGTACTCCTGGTTCTACTCTACAGGACCTAACAGAACAAGTCTAATATGTTCACCAAATAATAGCTCTACATATGCTAGAAGGCAGTTAACATGGCCCCCAGAGTCTTTCCTTCTCTGGGCTAAAGATCTCTGGGTTGTTATAACTGATTCTCATATGGTGTAGACTCAAGATCCATCATCATCCTGGTTGCCCTCCCTTGGACACTACTTTAACAGTGTCCCTAGACCATGGTACCCAGAACTGAACACAATCCTCCCGATAAGGTCTGACATGGGCAGAAAATTTTATAAGTGCTCACACTCTTAATGCAGCCCAAGATCAAATTAGCTTTTTTTTAGCTTCTGCATCACATTGCTTACTTAAATTGAGCTTGCACCTCTTCAGAGTATCTGCTTTCTTAACTATGCCTCCTTGGTCTTAGACTTGTGAAGTTGATTTTTTTTTTCTTTTGTACCAAGGTGTAAGACATTTATCCCAATTGATTCATCCTAATGTCCTGATCTTTCAGGATACTTTTAGATATTGCCAGCATCCACTTTGTTATGCTTAACATTGTTATGACTAACATTGCCAAGGTGAAACCTCTTTATCTACTTATATCCTCTACCCTTTCATTTTTCTTTCTCCATTCTTGCTTACCAGATATAAAACTCTTGCTCTGTTCTGTCCATTATCCCCTCATCTGTCACTGCTAAAAATTAGTCTAGGTTCTCATTGTAAGCTCCTTGAGCACCCAAATTTCATTCCTTCCTATCTTGTCACATGACCAAGCATTTACTTGCTGCCTATTAATGTATTCAATGTTGTACTCAGTTCTTTGTGTCTAAAATGAAGTACAAATATTGATATGGGCTAGATGTTCTGCAAAAAGCACAAATAGGAATTATCAGCTTTATGCAAATGAAATGGGTAAATTCAGGTTTAACAAAATTTTGTGTTTAATGTTAAACTCAAGTTAAAAACTTGAATAGAATTGAGCTAATGGACTTTTTTCTAAACCAGTTTTCAGACTGCTCATTTGAAGCACTGTCATTGGTGTTCAAACCTGCATCTGACAGCTGTCTAGGAAGTTTACTTAGGTTTTGTTACTTTGGACTTCATATTTTGTCCCCATCTTTTTTTGGAAAAAAGCAGAGAAATGGTGACACCTTGTTTTTGTCTACTTTGTTCTTCAGGTTCTCTTTTAGACATTTTTTAATCATGTAAAGCAAGTTCCTTTTTTATTGAGCTTGTTCTCTTTATTTTTGGCAAGTTGATTGTCCCTTTTGGGTGTTTTATTTGAGAATATTCTGCATTTTAAAAACTATAATTCTGCTACACCATTGTTTCATATTGTTATGATACACATTGGCATTGTAAATAGCTCTAATGGCTTTTAACACTGAAACAAAAGGAAAAAAATGTCGAGTATGATTCCCATCTCCTCCACAACCCATCTTATCAGTGTAACTTCTTTGTTTCTTTCAGGTGAAATGGAAAGATTGTCATCTTTGACCAGAAATGTCTTTTCCTAAGTAGATGGCACAGAAATTTGTGAACAAAGAGGACCCATCTACATCTCCTTAAGTTATTCAGTTTTCTGCTTTATTTTCCCCATGCTGAAAACCTAAAAATTGTTGAGTTGTGCATTTCTGTATTTTAACTTGTTGCTTAGGTTCTTACACATTTATTTTCAGTACATGGCTGAAAGTGTTACTTATTCCCTATTTTTTTTTAGCACAATGTGCTGCAAACAAACAGTTGCCATGGAGCAAATGAGGAGGTTACATGTGTACTAGAATTTCAGTTTAGATTGTCTAAATACTGCCTGGGTTTAGTCATTCTGTCAATTTTCAATGCATTCTTTTTATTGTTGGAAACAAAATAAACAGCTGTTTAACCATTTTGAAGTTACCTCATTGAAAACTGTTTTTATTTATTATTATTTGGCCTGTTTTTAATATCAATGACTAAAAAGTTGGTAGCACTGTTTCATGCAGTCCTTAGGAATTTTATTATTTTTATCTTATGTACAACATTAAGACTTGTTTTTGAAAAGAAAGTAGTCACTTGCCCCATAACCTTTTTCTTTGTCCATAATGTTTTTAAATTGGAAGAAAAGAATTCCTCAAAAAACCAAATTTAATTAAGCTTTCATTCAGTTCTACAGCTACAGGAGCTTTTTATCACTAAACTCTAGTCCGAAAAGTTTCATAATGACATTAAATTTTTTTTTTAATCTACTGAATTCTACCGGTGTAACCTTTTTTCTAAATAAACAATAGTTTTCTCAATGAGTTGTAAATCATTGTGTGTATTGTTCCTTTCTCAGTAAAAGGTGGGTCCATGGACATCCACACACACCCTTCTCTTTGACCACTCTCCCATCCTCTCACTTCAGTGGAAAGTATCTTTTAAGCCTGATTGCAAGGTCATTTTCTCATTTGACAGACTCTGGAAATCAGAGTAATTTGAAAGTTTGTTAATCTATTATGGGTGGTGCATTTGTTCGTATGCTTTTTGGGACCAGAGATGTATTTATATTGAAACCTGTTGAGAAAAGAACAACAACTTGGTACAGCAAAGTACCAAGTAAAACAAAGGCATGAAATATTAAGGTTAGTTGTGTTAGTAAAATGAAATTCTAAATCTTGAAGGGAGATGTTTAAAGGATGTTTAAAGGAATTATGACTTGGACAGAATTAGGTGCAGAAAAGCCTATCTTCTGGGACATAAGGCATAAACAAAACAGCTTCATATTGGCATTGACATCAAATAACAGTGGTGATTTCAAAATCACAAATAAGTGGTCTTGAAGTAATTTCAGCAACAGCTTTGGATTTCTCTGACATTGAATGTCTTTCAATCTTAATCTTGAGTTTGGCTTGTACTCCATTGCTACTAGTTTCCCTGCCAAAATAATCACCATTCTGGATAAGCGATTAACATCTCTTCATTCTTAAAATTTACCAGCAGTTATCAAATTCTTTTGCCCATCACCTTTTTGGTCAATTGGTAATGACCTTCAGTAGTATTGGATGTGACACAAACTGGGAGTAAATTGAGGACAATGCATGCCTGAGGTGAGGGATTTCAGTGAAGGCACATCTATTGTGACTGTTTGCCTTCTCTGAGCAAGGGCTGTGCCTCTGAGGACTGCACCTCTCCTCTAGGATTGGGTATATATGGGTCCTTGCCAGCACTCAGGGTGGTGATAATGGGGGTGGGAAAAGTATTGGGTCAGTCAATTAACATTTATTAAGCATTGACTATGTGCCGGGTACTGTGCTACAATGCTGAACCAGGCCTCATGACTGAAAGTGACTTATCCTGCAACACTTCTTCCTTAATTAATTGGTATTTTTAAGTGAAGTCTAGCAGAATGTCCCCATCAGGAACAAAACAATAGAAAAAATACATGAAGACAAGGGGATCTAAAAATGTGATCATGTAGAAGTGGGATATAAGAGGGAGACTCAGATTTGGTACTCCAGAAGCTCTGCCTCTTGTAAGGGACAACATTATTCCTTGATGTTCCTTTATTGTAAGTGAACGAAGAAGTAACTAAATATTTTTTGAATGAGACAGATTTTGAAGAAAGTTATCTATTAAGCACCTACTGTGTGCAAAGCACTGTGCTAAGTTCTGGGGAAAGATAAATGAGGGAGACAAGGAGAACAAAGTGAATTAAAATTTATTGGAAAGGCTACTACAAAAGTGTGTATGCTAGAAGGTAAGGATGAGGGGAGGAAAGATTCTGAACCACAGTTTATACTTGGTCAGGTAAAGTAGTCCAAGGATGTGTGTGTGTGTGTGGGGGGGGTGGCAATAATTTCTTTGTTTTTAACTACCTACCTGTCTACTTCAAGGAAGTGGTGAGTTTAAACACAAGTGATAAAAATCAATACAAAATAGAGAAAAGTGGAAACCTTGAACGATCTAGCAAAATGAAAGTGGCAGAATGGGTAAGAAAACACCCAACAACTTCATGTATGTAAGAAGCACATCTGATAAATAGATATACACAGAATGAAAAAAATTAAATGGAGGAAGGTAGAAGAGAAGCCATCTATGGAGAGAGAAATTTAGTTAAGGGGAGGGGATAGGTATGGAAGCAAACATCCTTAGTTGAGAAAAGATGAGATATAAGCCTATGGTAAAGTCTTCAGGGAGAAAGGATCACTTCATAAACTAGAAAGAAAGATGAAGAGACAACAGAAAGGATCACAGCTGACCTGTATAAAGAAGGTGGAGACAGTGGAACCTCTCTGGATGGCCCTTTTAATTTCAATGAACTTGGAAGTTGGAAGAGGTTCAGTCATGCTTATCGTCCAGTATTAGCCCTATAATTTTATGGTGGGGGAGAATAAGGAGAGACGATTTGGGTTCTGCTTCCCTCTGTCTGCCCCATGACATGGTGAAAGAGAAGAGCAGAAGACCCAGACCTATCTGCTGACAAGAGCCATGTACTTGCCAGGGGAACTGCTACCCATCTCTATCCTTACCTTCTTGACCTACCCTGCCCCATAGGCCACCAAGGTGAAGGGACCAGACTCAGGCTTGGCCCATGTTTTTCTGCAACTTCCCTTGGAAACTGAACTCTCCCCATTTGCCACCCACTGTTTTCCCTAAGGCTTTTCTTGTTTCGCCATCTGTAAAAATCACTTGGTATTAGGAGAATACTTATGTGCTACATCCTCATGTGTTTTCACTCCTGTTTCTCAACCCTACTTTATCCATGCACCAATCCAACATTGCCTACTCCTCCCACTCTGTCCTTTGGAATTCTCATTCCAAGGTAAAGAATTCCTCTTTCTTTCAAGTTTTTTCCATCTATTAGCCTCCAAAGGCATCTTGCTCCCCATTGACAGCACCACATCTCCAGTTATTTTTTTCTGGCACTTTTCTCACACCTGCCACGTTGTTTTCCATGGTCAATTCATATAATATCTATGCTCTTTTGAAGTTTATTCAATCAAAATTTTTCACCTTAAGTAATCTAGTGGATTATATTTAAGAGCAGAAAAAAAACAATTTGCTTGGGTTCTGACAATAGCTGTGTAATCCTAGCCAAGTAAATTAATCTTTGTGCCTCAGTTTCTTCATTTTAGGATTAGGATAATATAATTAGGATACTAATATTTGTACTATCTGTTGTGCAGGTTTATTATGAGGAAAGTGCTTTGCAAACTTTAGAGAACAACGTTATTGTGAATTATTCTTAGAGGCAGTTGTGGTATAGTGACTATATAGTGTTAGGTGGACCCCCTGGCACTTCTTTATGGGAACACATGGACAAGACTCACCCAGTATGAAAAGGTATCAGTGGGCTAGTAATGGACTCAATCACATCGATGAGAGCGTGGAGCCATCAAAGTATCCAAGAAATGAGTGTAAATGTATGCCAGAGTATTGAATAATACTTGATCTCATTAGATGGAGAACAAACTTTACCTTCCTTTTAAGATGGCTTCCTGTGATGCTCTTATCTGGTTCTATATATCTCTAAGTCTAGTAGCCTGGACTTGGATGGCTAGCTTCTCCCTGAACGATATATAATCAAGTAGGAAACTGTAGTACAATACAAAATAAGTCCAAGTTACCAAAGTTCTCTTAATTGCCAAATCCAGTAGTCTTTCTAAGTCCTCACCTTTTAACTATTTGCCGCATTTGACTTGTCGACCACCTCCTCTTCTGTCTTCTCTGGGTTTTTATGATGCTATTCTTTCCTAGTTTTCTTCCTACTTATCTGACCACTCCTCTATTACTTTTGCTGAAAATTCCTAGGAAGTCTTTTCCTTTATTCACTTAACTCTGGCTTCTGATCTCATCATTCAATTGAAACTGCTCTCTCCAATGTTACCAGTGATCTGTTAAGTGTCAAATCTAATGGTCTTTTCTCAGTCCTTATCCTTCTTGAGATCTCTGCATCCATTGACAGTTGATTACTCTCTTCTCTTTGGGTTTTTGTGACACTCCTCTCCTCTGGTTCATCTCTTACCTGTCTAACTGCTCCTGCTCAGTTTCATTTGCTGGATCTTCATCCAGTTGGCACCTACTAAATGTGTGTCCCTCAGAGATCTGTTCTATTCTCTTCTGTTCACCTTTTATGCCATTTCACTTGGAGAACTCATCACCTTCCAAGGATTCAATTATCATTTCCATACATACGATTCTCGGATCTATATATCCAGCCCCAACCTCTCCTGACCTCTAGTCTTGCATCTCCAGATGTCTCATAGAAATCTTAAACTCAACATATCCCAAACTGAACTCTAACTTTCCCCATAAACCCTAACCTCGTTATTAATGTTGAGGGCACCACCATCTTCCCAGTTCCCTAGTCTCACTATTTCAGTGTCATCCTCAATTCACTCATCCCTATATCCAATCTGTTGCCAAGACCTGTTGTTTCTGTCTTCCAAACATCTCCCATGCATATATTCCTCCTCCTTTTCTCTGACACTGCCACCACCTTGGTGAAGGCCCTCATCACCTCACATTTGAACTATTGCCATAGCCTACAGATTGCCGTCCTCGCCTCCTCTCTCCTTGGTCCAGTTCAGCCTCCACTCAACTGTCAAATTGATCTTTCTAAAGTGCAGGTTTATGTCACCATCCTATTCGATAAATTCCTGTGGCTCCTTATACCCTCCGGGACCAAATATAAAATCCTCTATTTGACTTTTTAAAGCCCTTTTATAACCCAGCCCTTTCCTAACTTTCCAGTCTTCTTGTTCTCCTCCATGTACTCTTCGATCCAATGAAATGGTCTTCCTTGCTATTCCTTGAACAAAGTACTCTGCATTGTGACTGTGGGCATTTTCATTGGTTGCCCCCTACATCTGAAGTTCTCTCCCCCTGCCATTTCTTCACTCTCTGTCCCCTAGCCTCTATGGCTTTAAGTCCCAAATAAAATTCCATCTTCTATAACAATCTTTTCCCAATCCCTCTTTAGTATTACTGCTTTCTCTCTGTTGATTATCTCCAGTTTATCCTGTATGTGGTTTGTTTGGGCAGCTATGTGGCACAGTGGATAGTACTGGGCCTGGAGTCAAGACCAGTGTTCAAATTTGGACTCAGACACTTCCTAGCTGTGTGGCCCTGGGCAAGTCACTTAACCATGTTTACCTATTTCCTCCTCTGTAAAATGAGCTCGAGAAAGAAATGGCAAACCGCTCCATTATCTTTGCCAAGAAAACCACAAATGGGGTCATGAAGAGTTGGACACAACTGCACAACAACAAAGCTAGCTAGTTTGTATGTAGTTGTTTGCATATTGTCTCTCCCATTGGACTAAGCTGCTTGAGATCAAGGACTGTTTTTGCCTTTCTTTTTATCCCTATGGCTTAGCACAGTGCCTGGCACATAGTAGGTATTTAATACTAACTTTGCTGGCTCATTATCCATATTATGCCACTTAACTTTGTGTATTCTCTAAGATTTCTGTCCTATGTCCTTTTCTAAACCCTCTGGAATAGGAGTTTTTAACTCTGTTTTTTTCTGTCATGGACCCCATTCGCAGTCTGGTGAAGCCTATGGCTTCAATAATGTTTAAGATTCAGAGTTGAAGAAAATGCTAGATTTTGGTTAGAAGTTAATGAGAGTAAAGATGTATTTTTTTTTTCCCATTCAGGTTCACTGACCCCTTGAAATTTATTCACAGATCCATTAGGGGTCCTTGTTTTTTTGGTTTTTTGGATGGGGGGAAGGCAGGGCAATTGGGGTTAAGTGACTTGCCCAAGGTCACACAGCTAGTAAGTGTGTCAGGTGTCTGAGGCTGGATCATTAGGGGTCCTTGTATCCTAGATTAAGAAACCCTGTTCTATAGTATCTCTTTTGGTAATCTCATCAAGTTCTTATGTGTTTAACTCTCATCTCCATGTAGGTGACTCCATATATCTATATATCCAGCCTCACTCCCTCCCCCTGAGCTTCAGTATGATATCACCAGTTGCCTATGGCACATTTCAAATGGCTGTCCCAGAGATATCTTAAGCTCAATACATCCCAAAATGGACTTATTTCATTTCCCTCTAAACTTGCCCTCATTCTAAACTTCCTCATTTCTGTCAAAGGTCTCCCATCCTTCCTATTTTACAAGCTTGGCATTAATCTTAACTCCCCTTTCCCGCCTCATCTCAAATATGTAATCAGTTGTCACATTTTGCCATTTCTATGTCTACAACATCCTTTACCCCTTCTCTCTGCTTATGCAGCTATCAGCTTACTTCAGGCCTTCATCACCTCCAGCCTGAATCATTGCAATGGCCTCCTAATTGTTCTCCCTGCCTCAAGTCTCTCCCCTTCTCTGTCCTACATACCACTGTTGGTGATTTTTCTTAAGCACAGACCTGATCATGTGACCCCCCCCCCCATTTGACCAATTCCAGTGGCTTTCTTTTGCTTCTAGGATAAAATATAAACTGCTTTTTAAAGTTCCAATACAATCTTGCCCCAAACTATCCAGCCTCAGTAGACATTATTCCCCCTCACTCTGTGGCAGCCAAACTGGCCTCCCCACTGTTCCTTACACATGACACTTCACCTCCTAATTCTTTGGGTACGGAAGATCCCAAGTGTAGAGAGAGTACCCATGTGTGGTGAGAGCTGTTGTTATGTGGCTTGAAGGGAGGCAGAATAGACATCTCTAGACTCTTCTACCCTTCTCCAAGAGGGAAAAGGAACTTGGATAGAATTATATTTATTTGCATCCTTAAATATTATTAGTCTAGGGGGGAATATGATTGAGTTCAGTCTAACTTCTGATTGCTTTGTCATTATTGGGGGGAAGCAGATGCCAAGTTTCATATCCAAGGCTTGACTCCTTTCCTACCAAATACCAGTTCCACAATGAATACACATAATGAATAGCAAAGAAACTCATTTGTCCACATCATAGTAAAAGAGAAATCAGGGAAGATATACATAGGAAAATATATTAGACTATACAGAATGAAAAAGCTCTCCTATTGGGAACAAGATAACTCAGCTCGACCAAGAGAGATTTCTTTGGTCTCACCCAAAGGGAAATTCCTTGCAGTCTTTAGACTAGTAAGCTGGGAATAGGAACATGGTGGAGATTGCCAGCTCCTCCCATGTCTTCCCAGAATCTTTTCCTTCAGCATCCTGAAGTGGGGTTGGCATTGTCCAACTTCCCTCTCAAAGCAGGAAGCCAGAAATGCTCATATGACTCAATGCTCTAAGAAGACCTGAAGCTCCAGGTATCCCAAAGAGGACTGCTACTTGAAGAGTCCTCCAAGGAGACTGAAGAATCCTGGAACTCTCCTCCTCTCACCAATTCTGCCCTGCATAAGGCAGGGCTTTCACCTCCACCAACAAGGAGAGAGTCCCATACCAATGGGCTTTGACACAGGGGTTAGTTACACGTGCATTTGGGCTAGCTGTCCCATGCGCCTAGAACATCCCCCCTCTTCCTCTGTTTTTCCTTCAAGACACACCTCAGGGGCCACCTTCTGCATGAAAGCTTTCCAAA
>CM053628.1:38395927-38415657 GCA_028646595.1 Phalanger gymnotis
CCAGTTGCTTGTGCCCCTCCTCCCAAACTACCTTGCATTTACCTGTGAATATATTTGTATGCATTCTCTTTATATTTATTCTGCATGTACTTAAATCTTTGCCCAGGAGAATGAGCATAGACTTGGAGCTAGAAGAGAAGTGTCTTTCTAATTACAAGGTAAACTGTTTTAAATAGGGATGATTTTATTCTTTGTATCTGTATCCTCAGCACCTAGCATGATGCCTGGCACATGCACAGTAGAAGCTTAGTAAATGCTCGGTTGATTGATTACCTTGGACTTAGTCCCAGGAGAGATAACAAGAAATCCTTTGAACTTCTTTTTGAGGCAGGTGAGTCATTGGAAAAAACAAAACAAAACTTTTTCTGTCTAGATGCTCCAATCATATATTGAATTGACTACAAGGGCCAGGGCCTGTATTAGAGCCAAGTGGTGATGACCACAGAAGTGAAAAAAGTGGCAGCAGTCCGCATTGTTGTAAAGATCAGAAAATCCATTAGTTCATTCACATTACCCAGAAATAGAGAAAGTAAAAGTCCATTCATCTAAAAGCTCTCCTTAGCCATATATTAAGTACATAGGATAATAACTAAATGTGTAGATGATATTGTATCATTATTAATTATTACATGTCTAAACCTATAATGTGTTATTAAATATACCATGTATATATTCAATAATATATCATGTGTTATAAAATGAAATGTATTAGCATATCTGCATAAATATATTCTGTTGTGTGTTACTAGATTATTAAATATTGTATTGCATGTCTAAATATACTACCTTCTGTGTTACGAAATTATTAAATATATTATGCGCACATATAACTATGATATGTCTTGCATGATCAAATTATTAACCATATATATATATATACATATATATATATACATATATATATATATATATATAACCTTTTAATGGAAAGCTCACCAAGGCTGCCTCTTTCAGTTAAAATGAAGCTTCTATTATTACAGTTCTTTAATATCCCATCTCTCATTACCTCCCAGAAGCATGGTTTAAATGTTTAATTCCTTAAAAAATTGGTGCAATATTTTTAGACACAACACGTCAAAGCCAAAGTTATTTGATTGGGTCTAAAGAATAGATGCTAATTGGTGCTAATTGAGGATGTGTTTGGATGTGTTTCCATGTGTTTACACAGACACCAGTAGACATGGCAATTAGGAATGCCAGGGTAAGGACTACAAAGAAAGGGACGAGAAAAAGGAGAGCTGTTGGCTCTAAGAGAAGACATGAGCTTAGTAGCCTTTTTCTTGTCTGATTTAGAGTATATCCATAGCTTGTTGAGTCAACAAGCTAAGAAACTTTCATTCCCTGGAGAGGCTTTAGACAAGGTGCTGCTTGTGTGGGTGGAGAGGACATACTCCTTTGTTTTATAGAGGCTGGAATTAGGAAGGTGAAGGGACTTGCCTCAGGTGGCCCAGAGGATGGCAGTTTGAAATGGGGGGGCGGTTGGGGAATGGGGAGGGAAAGTAAATAGGGTCATAGATATAAAGGACCTCAGAAGCATACTAGTCCAACTCCATTTTACCAGTGGGGAAACTGAGTTCTGGAAAGTTTAAATGACTTGTCTTCTCTCTTTAATCTCATCTGAGCTCTGGTCCCTCATCACCAATTGCCTATTATATATTTTAGATTAGATGTTCCAAAGACACCTCAAATTTAACGTGTCCCAAAGAGAGCTCATTATCTTTCCTCTCAAGCCTACCCCACTTATGAACTTTGCTACTTTTGTTGAAGGCACCAACTCAGTTTAGCAACCTCAGTGTCATTCTTGACCCCTCATGCCCACCTCTCACCCCACATGTCTAATCAATTGCCAACTCTTGCCGTTTCTACCTTCATAACATTTCTCACATCATCTTCCCCTCCACTCACATAGCCACTACCCTGACTTCAGGCTCTCATCACTTCATGACTAGACTATAGAACAGCTTCCTCTTTACTCTCCCTGTCCCACATCTCTCTTCACTGAAGCTCATCCTCCCCTCAGCTGCCAAAGTGATTTTCCTAAAGTTCAGGGCTGACCATGCCAGCCTTCTTGTTCAATAAACTCCAGTGGCTCCCAATTCCAGGATTAGATATAAAATCTTATGTTTGGCATATTTAAAGCCCTTCCCAACTTAGCCTCAACCTACCTTTCCAGGATTATCTATTATTCTCCTCCATGTACTTTTCTGTGCAACCAAATTGGCCTTCTTGCTGTGCCTTACTCACGACACTCCATTCTCTATCTCTCATAATTTTTTTTAATCTCATCTTTCCCTAAAGAATTGTTTGTATGACCTAATAATTTACATGGGCCATTTTCTCATCATTCCCTATCTCTCAAACATCTCCATACCATGCCTTCTCCACTTGGGCCATCATCACATCTTCTCCACTGGAACCTTGAAACCACCCCGAGATCTTGGTGAGCTTTTGCTTTATCTTGTCCTGATGCAGACCTATACCTCACTTCCTGACCATCTCCATACCATCTGCCTCTCCCACCTTTCCATGTTCCTTTTATGCATTGTTTTTCCTCCATTAGACTGTAAGGTCACTAAGCCCAGGAACTGCCATGCTTGCTTGCATTTGTGTTCTGCTTAGCACAGTGCCTGGCAGATAGCCTTTTTTTTTAAAGGCAATTGGGGTTAAGTAACTTGCCCAGGCAGGATCACATAGCTAGTAAGTGTCTCAAGCCTATTTTGAACTTATGTCCTTTTGACTCCACGATTGGTGCTTTATCCACTGCAGCACCACCTAGCTTCCCCACAAATAGTGCTTAAATAAATTACATATCTATCTATTTCTATCTACCTACTTATCTTTTTCTATCTACTAAGATAATCTATATCTATGTTTTTTATGTATCTACCCACGTATTTATCCATCTCTTTCTATGTGTATATTTGTGTACATAGCCATCTCTTTACCTGCCTATCCATATCTCTCTGTCTACCTACCTATCTTTTTATCTCTTTGTGTCTTCGTACTGGCTTTCTTCCCTGCCTGGAATTCATTCCCTCTCTCTCTGCCTCTTGGATTTCTTCGTTTCCTTCGAGACTCAATTGAATCTACAGGAGGCCTCCTCCAAGAGGCCATTCCTGATATCCCCCAATGCCAGTGCCTTTCCCTGCAAGGTTACCTTGTTTCTGCCTTGCATTTACATATATGTATATATGTATACAAAAATATGTCTATATACATACATACATATATATATATATGTATACACACATATATGTTGTCTCCTCCATTAGAATATAAGCTCCTGGAGGGTAGGGACTGCTTCATTTTTGTCTTTCTCTCCAGCACAGTGCCTGGAACATAAAAGGTGCCAGATTTGGAATCAGAGGACCTGGGTTTAAATTCTAGCTGTGACACTTACTCTCTGGCCTTGGGCAAGTCACAACCTTTCTGAGTCTTAGTGGTGCAAATATAAAAAGAAGGGGTTGGATTAGATCACAGGATCGTAGATTTGGAGTGGAAGGAACTTCAGAGATCATCAAGGTCGATACCTTCATTTTACAGATGAGGAAACTGAGGCCTGGAGAGAGTAAGTGACTTTTCCAGGCTCACACATCTGATAAGTGTCAGAGGTGGTGTTCAAATCCAAGTCTTCTTGATGATGACCACTAAGAGCCCTTCCAGCTCTAAAGTTATGTTCCTATGAACCTCACACACTTTCTTTTCATATCTATAATAATAGCCATGTGTGCCCACTTGCCTGCAAAACTTCTCAGATAGTTTTTATGCTTACCTAGTTACCTTGTCTGACTTGAGGCAGAGAGCCTCGTTGTCCTTTTCTCAAGAGAAAGAGCTTCGTTTGGAGGAGTCTGAACACTGTTCCCTCACTTTTTAGAGCTGGAAGTTTGCAGATGGAGAGTCATTAGAGATGTGACAGAAGCCAGCTCTCCAGTCTTCCTTCCTGGACATGACTAATGAAATTCTGACTCTGCCTAGGGGCCCAATCATGGTTCTATTTTTCTCTTTTCAAACTGAGAAGCGTAGATATTCTATGCAACCACTGCATTAGGAAAACAGCAGAGTTTCCAAGGTGAAAGGGGGGGCTTATTCTTCTATGTTTAAATCGTACTCTGCCTTTGTGCATTTCAAACAGAATCCAGCAGACCAAAATTCAATTTGCACGGTGCTTCAGAGGACTTCTGTCCAAAATGTGCTCTGCTTGGATGTCCATTTCAGTTGACATCTGATTTACATTTTCAGGCTAAGCAAACCCTTCAAGTGATGAGTGGGCACTCAGAAGAAACAACACTATTTCTCCCATCCTGATTTCAGTAGCTGGGTGTAATTTTAAGTCTTGCTCCTTAGATGATTGTATGATGTTTCTTATTCTATGCATTGTGAGTTAGAGATGGTGGTGGCATTTGGAGCCAAGTGATATATGAAAGGTAAGCTATGGCAGGTTTTTCCTGTTTCTTTGCAAAGTAGGTTTCCTAAATCTTTCCCTCCCCTCCATTGACACATATGTAGTAAGGGTCCCTTTGGAAACAGTGGATCATAGGATTAAAGGATCCCATAAAGTCTAACCTCTCTCATTTTACAGATGAGAAAAGTGAGGCATGAAAACTTGAGTGGCTTGTCACATGTCTAGTAAGGGTATGAGGCAAGATTTGAGCCCAGGTTCTCACAATTCCGGGTTCAGTATCCTATCCAACAAAGCATGCCACCTCTTACTCTTGGAGTCCCTTGTTATTTTTTTCAGGTTTGATATGGAGTAATCCTGCAAATTGCAACTTGAGCCCCTAACAGAGCAAAACCTTATTCACAGACCTGGCAAATGGTACAAATCAAATAGCAATGTATTTTATTAAGACAGAACAGCAAGGTAAATGACAAGGGGGAAAATAGAGCAATCCTCCCCCCTACACAAATTGGATTATAATATAATCCTCAATGCATCAAGGGAGGGAAAAACTATTTCCTAGCCTCATATACAGGTGGAAAAGGACTAACTCCAGGGCACATGTCAGTGGGGAAAGAACTAGCTCCCTGAAGACCATTCATGCGATTGGTGATCAAAACGGATTTCGTTATTGAAATGGAGATCTCTGAAGCTCATTAGAGTTACATTCATCTTGCCTCGAACTCTGGACTCTGACTCTTCAGTGCCTGTCCTGTACAATCTCTGGAGCCCAAACATACTGTATTTGGTCTGCAGTTTTAGGTTTTCTACTCAGTAGACTGTATCATGTGACATTAGACTGCTTTAGCTTGGCCGTCCAACCATGACAGTCCAGAAACACCTAAAGATTTCTTAAATGTTGTGCTCAACCCCCTTTCTATGTGGATACCCATCAGGTTACTTTGGTCACCCCTTCCAAAGTCCGCATTTCCTGATACAATTCTTGAATCCTAGCATAAATCTTGTGGGATTTTGAAATCTTAGGGCTTGCTTTAATGAGGACTAACTCGTTGCCTTTTTTTTCAGTGGGAGAATCAGGTCAGATGGGATCCATTATTGGCATTACACTTCTTGGGAAACATTTCCCGTTCCTTCAATTCCCAGCAGGTATAGAGTTACATCTGTTTGTATACATCAATTAAATTACAAATAATGTCATTACAGGCAATTACCTGGATACATAGTAGATAACTTTCCAATTAGAATTGCATGTGGTAGATCACACACATAGGCCAGAGGTAGAAACATAATTCATAAATCAGGTAAAGTTGCAAATGATAAATCATATGCCAAGCATAATATCACATGTTGAGGTTGCATGCAAAACATATTATATACATATATCATCAATAGGTGTTTAACTGTATAACTTCTTCTCTTGTTATTCTTGGAGCATTATACATCAGCCTGGTCATTGTCCAGATAGTCCAGACACTCCTGTGGTGATGACTTGTAGCTCATTAGAGTTAGTAGTTTCAAATGTCTTGACCTACAGTCTCAATCCTTAGCTATTGCATCTTTAAATCCTAATGAATTAGACACCGTAGGTCGCCTTCTATTACTTTGGGGCTTTCCAAGAAGCAGGAAAAGAGGCAACCTATGGATTCAGTCTCCTCCCCTGCCCCCACCCCCCGGCTGGGGAGTGGTGGTCTCTTTCAGGCTGGGGAAGCATTGGCAGGCTTACTTCATCCTCAAGAGGTTACTCTCTTCATCCGAATCATGATCTAGCTTCTCTCCGTATTATGGAAAGTTTATTTACACATCTTGAACTGTAGGCCCAAGACTACTCTCATTAGACTATATAAAACCAGATAGAGAACAAACGGTGTCTTGTCTAGGATCAAAACTCACCATAGGGACTCCTAAGGGACTTATTAGAATCTGGATCTTGGGTGGGCCCAGGACCCTTGTCTGATGACTAAATTATCTGCTAAATCCTACCTTGCTTAGCCGACTTTTCTGGGACTCAGATTCCTGCCTTCCTGATCTATGGCAGCCACCTTATCCTTCCAGGTCTATTTGTCCAGGCTCTGGCATCACTAGGTGAATTCCAGAGGTGCTGGTGGGTGGGCCCACAGGAGATAAGACACTTGAGAACCCAAATTGGCCATCACTAGAATTATTGACCCTGCTTCCTGAACCTTGACATCATGCTTGTTGTTAAAGCTTGGTTACGAGATTCTTGCCTCTGGTCCCCCACCCCCCGTTCTAATTCTGTTTTTTGGTTGCTAGTTTCCCACCATTACCTTCTCCACTTCTTGGCATTCCTTGGCACTGTTGGATCTAGGTCTATCTCACCTTCCCAACCCTGACTCCCCTTCAGGACATAATTCCCGGTTTAATGTGCCCTCCACCCCACCCCAAAGAACCCTGCTTGTAACGGAATCATCTTGCAAGCAAGGCAGTAGGCAGAACTTCATCCTTTTGAAGATGGCCAGGACATCTGAAACTACTGAGGGTACAGAACTGACAGGTCACCCCCCACAGGAGACCTTCATCAATTTGTCCAACCTGGAATTTCTTATTTACCTGACCCCAAGATACATGTCAGACTCCTCCTGTCAACCCTTGGTCTCTTCTGGACAGCGCTGGTGCTACTGCCCACAACCCAGAAAATCACTTGTCAAGTCCAACATAATTGATGTAACACATGGCCCAGGATCTCAGCTCTGAGTTCACACAGACCAGCTTGGATCTTGGGACTTTCTCTTTCTTAATTATCTTTTGGGAATAGAATAATTTGGATCCTGTCTCCCTAGGGCCCTGATACTGAGACTAACAGAGCACCGAACAAGTTTGATAAATAGAGAAAAAAGCAATAGAAATAGCACCCCAACTCCATCCCAGGGTCAGCAGCCTCTCTACCAACCTAAAGCACTTGGTCATAGTTCAACACTTCTTGAATGAGCCTGAGACTTTGGTGAAAGGGAACCGTATCCCTGAAGATCCTCTGTCTCTCCCTAATGCTGCTGCTGCCTACTCTGTGTTGGGTGCCCTAACTCCTGCTCAGCAGTGTGGATGGTCTGAGCTGTTAAGAGGATAATGGATTTGACCTGGAAGGGACCTTCGAGGCTACCGAGTCCAAGAAGTGAGGAAACCGTGTCTCATAGAGGTAAAATTACCTGCCCAAGGTCACACATAGGATCATAGCACTAGAACTAGAAGAGACTTCAGAGGCCATTTAGTCCCAATTCTCTCATTTTACAGAGGAGGAAACTGAGGCCCAGAGAGGTGTCTGAGGTGGAATTTGAATCCAGGTCTTCACAACTCTTCAGTCCAGCATGCCACTATGCCATATGGCCACTGTTCTGCTCCCATGTCTCTTGCGGTTGATTCAGGATGGAACTCACAAGGTCTATATCACTGTTCCTTTAGGAATTCCTTCCCAACCCCATGAAATGCCTTGGACTTTACCTGTAAGGGGAGGGGGAGGTAAGATACTCAAGCGAGCTGCTTGGTGGGCAGTTTTCTCTCTTCTCACATGGTGAATAATGGCTCAGTAAAATGCTCTATGCTTGCCCTCTGCAACCATCGGCAAGGGGAGGGATCGTCTGTTGAACTGGGCTGGTTGAGGGATAGTTCTGTTACCCTTCCCTGCGTGCACCTGGGGTCTGTACCTATCCCATGCAAAAGGAGATGGGGCTGGGGAAGCTTCTCAAGTGAGCTGCTCTACAGGAAACGTCATTGCTCTTCTGCCCATGGGCCTTGGACTTGGCTCCATCCTGATCAAGGCAGGGTGGGGGTGGAGGGGATCTCTTATTGGAGCTGCCTGCTACAGAAGGTTTTGCATTGTCTAGTGATTTATTTTTATTTGTTTGCATCCTTTGTCTCTTCTCTCCATGGTGGTGAGAATGGCAGTTAGCTGGAGGGTGGCAGCTAACTGCATTGTTTTTACCACTTGCCCAGTGTAATTAACAGTCTACAGGATCCAACAGTCTAATAGTCTCTCACCAGTTTCAAGGCTTCCTGATGACACCCAGTGCTAATTTATTGGTGAAAACAGGGGCCAGTAATGACTTGGATAATTGAAGCCAACAGATAATTTAGAAGTCTCATAAGAGTCCTGAGTTTCCAGCTCTTCATCTACCATACTTTCCTCTAGAGCTGCAGATGAGAAAACAAACCTTAAAAACCCTTCTTAAGAATTAGTGGAATGGGAAGCCCTGGTGGGTGGTGGGTTCCCCTCCACTAGATCATAGGTTTAGATCTGGACGGGACTTTTGAAGCATCCTAGTTCAATTCCCTCATTTTACAAGCAAGGAAACTGAGGCCCAGGGAGGTCATGCAGTTAGTAATTGGCAGAGATGAGATCTGAACAAATCCCGACTCCGAAACTTTCCCCTTTCCACTTTAACACATTGACTCTTGGGGGCAGCTAGGTGGCACAGTGGATAGAGCACCAGCCCTGAAGTCAGGAGGACCTGAGTTCAAATCTGACCCTAGACACTCAACACCTGCTAGTTTTGTGACCCTGGCAAGTCATTTAACCCTGATTGCCAAAAAAAACCAAAACCAAACCACATTGACTCTTGAGGTGAAGGATGGAAGACCATTTCAATCAATCAATATTTATTAAATATGTACTAAGTGCCAAGTACTGGAGGATATGAAAGGGGGCAAAAGATAGTCTCTGCTCTCAAGTAGCCTACAATCGAATGGGGAAAACAACATGCAAACAAATATGTATAAAGCAAACTATATACAGGATAAATGGGACTTAATTAACAGAGAGAAGGCACTAGAATTAAGAGAAGTTGGGCAAAGCTTCCAGTAAAAGATGAGATTTTAGTTGGAACCAGAGGTAGCCAGAGAGGTCAGTAGGCCGAATGGAAGAGGGGAGACATTCCAGGCATAGTATATAGTATATTGCCTGGAGCCAAGACTGAGTGTCTTGTGCAAAGAATAATGAGGAGGCCAGTGTGAAGGCATCCAAAACTGAAAAGATAGGAGGGGGCAGGTTATAAAGGGCATTTTGTATTTCCTCTTGGAGACAATAGGGAGTCACTGGAGTTTATTGAGTAGGAGAGTGACATGATCAGACCAATACTTTGGGAAAATCACTTTTAGTGGCTGAATGGAGGATGGTTTGGACTGTGGAGAGACTTGAGGCAGGCTGATCCTATAGCAGGATATTATAATGGTCCAGGCATGAGGGCCTGCACCAGAGCGGTGGCAGTGTAAGAGGAGAGAAGTGGTGGGGGGCAGGCATATATGAGATGTGTTGCAAAGGTGAAATCAATAGGCTTTAGCCGCAGATTTGATATGGGGGAGGTGAGAGATAGTGAGGGGTCCATGATGTCTCATAGGTTATGAGCCTGAAAGACTGGGAGGATGGTGTGGTCCTCTAGAGCAAGAGGGAAGGTAGGAGCTGGGGAGGGTTTAGTTAGGGAGGTTATAGAGAGGATTCTCATTTAGTGATGGGTTGGACTATACGAACTTTGGGGTAAAATTCTTTGTTGGGTATTCTTTGATTCTAAAGCAGGCTGGCTTTAACTCTATATCCTTTGTTCATATTCCTAAAGCATAGTTCTGACTAGGTCATTGCCCTGCTCAATAAACTCCAATGGCTTCCTATTACCTCTGGGTTCTAATACAAATTCCTGTGTTTGGCACTTAAAGCCCTTCAGGACCTGGCCCCAACATTCTTTTCCAGGCCCATTGTTTATTACTCCCCTTTATGTACACTATAATAAAGCCAAACAATTGGTTTTCTTTCTTTTCCTCACCTATAACATTCCATCTCCCATCTCCAAACCTTTGCAAGGTTGTGTTCCATACTTATATATAGTACTCCTTTCTCACTTCTACCTTGGACCATCTACCTTCAATGACCTGCTCAAATTCTACCTCCTAAATGAGGCCTTTAGATCTCTTCTAGTGCCTCCACCCCCAAATTAACTTGTATTTGCTCATATGTTTTGCCTAGACATATGTGTACATGTTATTTCCTTGACAGGATATAAGCTCCTTAGGATCAGGAACTATTTTTTGTCTCTTTGTGTCCTCAGGGCTTACCACACTTAAGCTGGCACTGCTTATTCCATTGAATGATTTTCTTTAGAATTCTAATGGACAATGAAATCACCTAAGGAAGTATGGGGAAGATGGAGGAGGTAAAGGACCAAAGATTTGTCTAATTGGGAATTGAATGAATTTAGGGGTGGGAGGGCCAAAAGTTCTGCAAATTCTCTTCCTGGGAGAACCCTGTATCCCCAGTGCTCCTGGACCCAGTTAGTGTGGTTACAGGAAAGCTGGATGGTGACAAAAAGGGAATATGATGCAGTGTGGCAGTACCTTGAGGGTACAGCAAGAATACTCAATGGTCCATAGATTCTGACAGCATAAGGAAATGTGAAGGAGCAAATTGCTGTAGGGTTGGGTAGATGGAGACCTGGGGGAAAAAGTTCTTGAGGGACTCATTATCGAACTCTCTTGATCTAGTGATTTCAAGGGAAGCAGTGTAGAGAAATGCCCTGTGGGCATTTGGTTCCAAGAGGGAGACGATCCAAGTGATTTGGGGTTTTGCTGCGGCTTTGGACATCTTCACCTCACACTCCAGGCATCCTATTACCTCCCCACCCCCTTTATGCTGAAAGGGAATTTTAATAAATGAGACCTTTCTTGAGATGCTTCCTGATCTAATTCAATCTGACAAAACATTAACTAGGCGCTGGGGATTCTAACCCAGAAGAGAAACAAACCCTGCTCTCATGGAGGTTACATTCTACTGCACAGGGGAAGGGAGGAAGGGGATGCAATATGGAAAGAAAACATACATGTACATACCTAATAATTTTTAGGAAATAGAGACTACTGGCAACTAGAAGAATCAGAAAGGGAGGTTTCCTGCGGAAAGTGGAACATGAGCTGAGCATTGAAGGAAGCCAGGGGTTCTAAAAGGTAGAGGTGAGGAAAGGGACATGGGGTACTTTGTTGTTGTTCAGTCATTTCAGTCAAGTTCGACTCTTTGTGATCCCTTTTGGGGGTTTTTTCTTGGCTGGAGTGGTTTGCAGTTTCTTTTTCCAGCTGGTTTTGCAGACGAGGAAACTGAGGCAAACAGGATTAAGTGATTTGCCCAGGATCACACAGCTAGTAAATATCTGGGGCCAGATTTGAATTTAGAAAGATGAGTCTTCCACGTTTAGCCAGCGCAAAAGTAACATGGAGGCAGGAGACCTAATCCAAGTTCAAAGAATAGCAAGCAGGCCATTTTGGCTGTAATATAGAGTGGGTAGAAGGGAGAAATGTCAACTAAACTTATCAATGTCTCTGGGGCCAGATTGTGATGGGCTTTAAATGCCAAATAGAGAAATTTGTACTTGTCCTATATACTAGAAGCAGTACAATTGGAGTGACTACTTGAACTGAGCAGTGACATGGCTAGACCCTTGCTTTAGGAATACCATTTTGGTGACAGTGTTGGGACGGATGGAGAGACTGGAAGTGAGGAGTTCACTTAAGCTGTTGCAATAATCTACATGAGAGGAAATAAGCACTCATAGTATGGTGGTGGCTCATTACATGGAGAGAAGAGGACAGGTACTAGAGACATGGAGGAGGTAGCTTCGGTATGGCATGGCAACTTATTGGTTATGGGGGTGGTGGTGGAAGGATTTGAGGATGAGGTTGCAAACCTGGATGACTGGAAGAATGGTGAGAAGTTAGAAAAAAGGAAAGGCTCAGAGGGTAAGATGATGAGCTCTCTTTTGGCCATGTTGAGTTTGAGACAGGACATCCAATTTTAAATGTCCGATAGGCAGTTTAACATGTGGGTCTAAAGCTCAGGAGATACACTGGGATTGGATATATAGATTGCTATTTAAAGGAATCTCTGTAAAGTGAGCAATCATCTCTTAACAGTTTTTTGGTGTAGACAAGAATTTTCGGATAACTCTTGCTTAAACTAGGGGCGTATCTGTGCTCCTATTTAATATGAATAGCTAACATTTCTTTTGTGCTTTCAGGTTTGCAAAGCGTTTCACGTATGTTATTTCATCTGATCCTCCCTGTGAGGTAGATATTATTATGGCAGCCATTTCACAGATGAAGAAATTGAGACAGAGGGACTTTAAGTGACTTAAGCAGGGTCACACAGCTAGTAAGTGTCTAAGGTGAGATTTGAACTTGGGTCTTTCTGATTCCAAGTCCACAGCTCTATCCAGCATCTCAAGGTAGTCCGGAATGAAAAAGTTCCAGAGAGGCAGTTTTCATCTAAATATAAAACGAAGAAGAATTTTTTATATTCAAAGCTATCCTAAAGTGGAATGACCTTCCTAGTAGGCTAGTGAGTTCCTTCTACCTTCAGGTCTTCAAAGAGAAGCAGGATGTATGTTGTCAGGGATATCATAGGGAAGATTCCTATCCAGGTTTGGGTTGGATTATGTTCCTGCTGAAATCTTTCATCTTCCGGTTTCTCTGCTTCTCTGAAGGTCATGGAAAAACAGCTTTTTAGATAATATGTGGTTTTTTTAAATGGGGCAGGTTCAGAATATTCTTGGGTTTCCAATTTCTTTAAGTGTTAACTTTTCAGAAATGGTCAAAATTATAGACTTAGACTTGGAAGGAACCTCAGAGGCCATCAAGTCCTACCCTCTCATTTTACAGTGGAGGAAACTGAGGTCCACTGAGGGGAATTGACTTGCTCAATGTCACCCATGGGATCATAGCTATAGAACTGGAAGGGACCTTGGGACCACCCCCTTCATTTTACTGAAGGGTAGTCCAAGGTAGGGAGATGAAGGGACTTACTCGAGGTAAATGTTTGGTATTGTTTTAAGTTCCGAAAAATGCGATGAATTAGGCTTAATTTTGACAACCATAATAATATGATACTATTGAAAATTATGCAAATGAGTTTTTGTGCCTTCAGTCTGTGATATCAATGAGTTTAAATAAAGATATCATAGTGGGGCAGAAATACACTGATTAGATGAACAGCATTAAGCAAACAATTGCATTATGCTGGGCGCATGGGAATTTGACTGAGAAAACAGGCTCCAAGCCTCCCCTTGTTGTGTTAGTCCCCATTTTGAGCAATGGTTAAAGTGATTTAATCATTGAATGAGTTGATAATTGAATGAATGAGATAGCCAATCACAGACCTTGCTTTGGAGATTCAAGCCAACAGACAGATTTCTCTTCACTGGTTTTATTTAATAGTCTATATAACTTCTATTTTTTTCTCCATTCTCCTTAATCACTTTCGCTCTATTTGATAAGGCCCTTGCAGGCTTTCTGCAAATATTTCCATTTTGACAGCACTGTAATAATGCTGGGGCACATAGAGAATTATAGCAACCCCAATCGAGGAGAAAAATGGCTTAATAAGATGAAAATGCAGAGTACCTATTTAGAAAATCAAATTACTGGATAAATGAAATGTGTTTCCATTTTGTTTCTAGCTTGTCTATACAATGAAACCCATGTCAGGTTACAGGATGGTCTATATTTAGAAATCTTGAAATGTTCTTGTTTATTCTTTTTACCAGGGCTGGTCTAATGTGGAATCAGAGGCAGTTTGACATAGGGGAAGCCCTGGCCTGGGAGTAAGAAGAGCGGCATTTGGTTTTGGGCTCTGTGTGACCTGTGACTTCCTGTGTGACCTTGGGCTCTTTCTGAGGAGGAGGGACCTTCTGAGGATGAAGCTGCTTGCCCTCT
Source organism: Phalanger gymnotis (assembly GCA_028646595.1). NCBI lineage: Eukaryota > Metazoa > Chordata > Mammalia > Diprotodontia > Phalangeridae > Phalanger > Phalanger gymnotis. Next base: position 38,410,023 of record CM053628.1, read on the forward strand.
CAGAATGATGCTGAATTGCAATGGGTTCTGTTAGGTGAGAAACTATTGGTCAACCTGATAATAATAATTAAGAAGTCTGCTCTCTCTGGGGCATTTGTATCAAGGAAGAACCTTCTGAGACTTGTAAAAGCAGATGACTATGACCCACTTTGAGTGATTTAAATACTGTTCAAAGGAATCTAGAAAGCATCACAAGCAAGAAACTGATGGCTTCAGGGGCACAGACAATGTTTTTATTCCTGCCACTGACCAAAGGAAACAGTTACAACAGACTAGTATAGAATCAGGAAGTGAACAGTAGGTTAAAAAGATGGTGTCCAAAAATGGAATTTCAATTTCTGGACCATGGATTAAAATGATGGAATGACATATACTTGATCAGAGAAGGAGGGTAATATGGGCTGTTAATATTTTTACTGGGTCAGCTATGTGGCTCAGTGGATAGCGTTCTGGGGCTAGAAACAGGAAGACCCTTCTTCCTGAGTTCAAATCTGGCCTCAGACATTTACTAGCTGTGTGATCTTGGGCAAGTCACTTAACCCTGTTTGCCTCAGTTTCCTCATCTGTAAAATGAGTTGGAGAAGGAAATGGCAAACCACTCCAGTATCTCTGCCAAGAAAACCTCAAATGGGGTCACAGAAAGTTGGACATGGCTGAAATGATTAAAAAATAATATATTTACTAGGAGTCTTACAAATCTAATCTAAAAAGCTTTAAACTGAAAAAGAAGTGGGAATACATATACTCATCCATACATACAGACACACATATCTACATAACTACATACCTCTATCTATACAATAACTACCAAATTGGAGGCAGCAGAGACCCACAACTTTGTAGGAGAGAAGAATAAAGCAAGAAGCCAGAAATACAGTCCATGCCCCTGGATCCTTCTTTGTCTCCTTATGGATTCATTTCCCATGAGCCATTCCTTAGGTGCACTCTATGGCTCTGTCTTCTTCCTCCCTATGCTCTTTTGGTGATCTCATTGGTGCCTATAGGTTCAGTGATCACCGCTTCGTAGATGATTCCTGTATCTAGATAGCCAGGCTTAGTCTCTCTCATGAGTGCGAGTTTGCATCGCCAAACTCTCTGCCTATTGGAGGTTTTTGAAGTAAGTATCCAATTCGACATGTCCAAAACAGAAGTCATTATCCTTCCCGCTGCCTCATCAAAGCTTTTTCTCTTCTGAATTTCCCTAATACTATTTATTGAGAGCACTACCATCTTCTTGGTTGTCCACACTCACAATCTTGACATCATCCTCAGAGAGTCCTCATTCACCCCAAGTTTCATCTGTTGCCAGATCTTGTCACTTTTATCTTTACAACATCTGTCCAATCCCAGACACTGCCCTGGTTCAGGCCCTTGTCATCCCTTTCCTTTTTTCTCCACACCATTCCATCTCTCTCTCAGTGGTTAACACCAAAGTGATTTTCCTAAAGTGCAGATCTGTCCATGTCATCTCTAGAGCTGGGATTTCAGAGACCAACTAGCCTAAATTTCTCATTTCATAGAGGGGGAAGCTCCAGTTCATATAGATGAAGTAGCTTGTCTACTTCGTTTTCATTGAGCTGCAAGGGCCGTCAGAGGCTCTCTACTCCCATTGCCTCATTTTACAGATGAGGAAACTGAGTCACAGAGCGAAGTGTCTTGCCTGGGGTTACGCAGCTAATAAGTGTCTGAGGCAGAATTTGAACGCAGGTCTTCCTGACTCCAAATCTAATGCCCTATCCACTTATGTGTAGGTATTATATCTCCTCAGTAGACTGTGAGTTCCTTGAGGGCAGGGCCTCTTGTCAAGACTATATGGCAATGATGTAAAAGCCAATAAAACTTATTTTAAATAAGTTTAATAAAGTTAAAAAGTTAATAAATAATAATAATAATAATAAATAATAATAAAAGTTTAATAAAGTTAAAATAAGTTAAATAAAACTTACTATAAATAAAACTTATTTTAAAAGAATTAGCTGAATTCAAATAAACTTTTTTGTTTTCCTTGTAGCTAAACAAGATGGCTTGTGGTTGACAAATTATTTTCTAAGTCCCCTATCTGTTCCATATTGCTTTCTTGGAGCTGAGAATTTGCCCTAATGAGAAGATATGAAGTTTCCAGAGTTGGGGGCAGGAGCTGCTGTGTTCGTGCCTAGGAGGGGTGTGCTTAGGAAATGGAACTGGGAGAGCCGTCTGTGTGTGTGTGTGTGTGTGTGTGTGCTCGCGTGTAACCTTCAGCCTAAAGACAATTGTTCTTCCTGATATGTGCTCAGCTTCCACTGGCCACAGAATGTCACTGTTGCTCTGAAAGAAAAAAAAGGCCTCTATTTGGTCATAGAAGGTCCTGTATAGAGAGCTGGGCCAAGGAAGTTGGTAATAGGATTACTTGGCTTGGAAATGCCCACAATAGTCTCTTTCTATTAAACATGGACATGAGGAGGCTCTTCTCCCCCTCCTCCCCCAATGAGCCCTTAATCTTCCCTATTCCATGCTTCCTACCAGCCTAATTTTTTAGTCCTCCGTCAAAGGAAACCTCATCCAATTAGGCCAGTTTGAGGCAGCAAGGGGGTGGGTAGAGTTCTAGACCTAGAGTCAGGAATTTGAATCACTCCTCAGAGTCTTACTAGCTATTTAAGTCACTTATCCTCTTTGCCTCAGTTTCCTCTTTGGTGAAAAGGGACAGGATTGTTGTGAGGGTCAAATGAGATAACATACTTTGCAAACCAAAGTGTGGTTTGATTCTTTGCTGCTTGCACTAATTTTGGCCTGACAACGAACACCCAGAAAACACAAGTGCTCCACCTGCCAGCCCCACACCATCCATACGTGGAACCAATAGTCACAGCAAATGGAGAAATTTTGGGTACTGTGGATAAGTTCATTTACTTTCCAGGGATATACACATTGCCAATGAGGTTGATGCTATGAGTTAGATCAGTGTTTGGGAAGCTCCACAGGACAATGTGAGAGAGAAGAGGTATTAGATTGCCTACCAAACTGAAGGTCTATAGAGCTGTTGTGCAGACCTCATTGTTGTATGCCTATGAAACCTGGACAGTCTACCAGCGCCATGTCAGGAAACTGCATCACTTCTGTTTGAATTATCTTAGGAGGATTCTGAAGATCACCTGGCAGGATGAGGTACCAGACACTTAGATCCTTACTTGAACTAAACTGCCAAGCATTCAAACTCTACTGCAGAGAGAACACAATTCTGATGGGCTCGCCGTGTTGTTTGAATGCCAAATATTGACTTGCCTAAAAGACTATTTTACAGAGAACTCATGCAAGGAAGGTGCTCACATGGTGGTCAGAAGAATCAATATAAGGTGACTTTCATGATCTCTCTGGAGAACTTTGGAATTGTTCGTGTGATAGGGGAGATCATTGTTAAAGGACCACCCAGCATGGTGTGCCCGTGTCAAAGAAGGTGCTGTGCTCTATGAGCAAAGCAGAATTGCAATGTCTCAAAAGAAATGTGTGATGAGCAAATTTAGACACATCTGCATCCTAAATGTTCATATGGACTATTTGTGCCCGACCTGTGGTAGAGTGTTCCAAGCTGGTATTGGTCTGATCAGCCAGTTGGACACACTGTACCTTGACTCCTACATAGTAATGTCATTTTGGCCCTTTTCGAGAATAGACAACCAACCAATCAACCCTTCAAGTGCTCGATAAAGACTCATTCCCATTCTTTGTTGCCTCCTAGCCTCTCTTCTCACATTCACTTAAGACCTTCTCTAGTTACTCCAGCCCAGTGTGATCTTCCCATTTCCTGACCTCCTATTCTAATCGAATCATGGAATCTTGACGCTTGGAAGAGAACTTCTGAGGTCCCTAGGACTTAGGAGCTGGGCCATCTAAGTCCAACCCATGCCTAAAAAAGAATTCCACTCCACAATATACCTGACAAGAGGTCATGTAGCCTTTTCTTGGAGACCTTCAATGACAGAGGAGCCCACTTCCTCCTGAGGCCACCCATTTCACTTTGGGGTGAATTGTTAAATTCACCTAATTGTTAAAAATGTTTTCTGACATTGGGTCAATTTTTTTTTCCCTCTGAGTCCTTGCTCTCATTGCTTCCAGCTATGCCTCTGGGGCAGAGCAGAACCAAGAAAATCCATATTCCACATGACAGACCTTTAAACATTTAAAGAGATTTAAAGAGATTCCCTACCTCCAAATCTTTCCTTCTACCCTAAAAGGTCTCAGTTCCTTCAATCTATCCTTATGTGGCATGGTATAGACATCTTTCACTATCCTCGTCAGCATCTTACATGTTTTCCTGATTGTCAATGTCCTTCCTAAAATGTGGAACCCAGCACTGAGTGGGATCTGACCAGCACAGTGGCACTACCATTTCCCTCATTTTGCCCACTCTATCTCATATGAGGCCTAAAGTTTCTATAGTATATGCTCTGGAGCTACTCTCCTAGCCTCCCACCCCCACACTGCCCCCAACACCCTCAAATTTCCAAGCTGAGTTCCCAGAACAAGAAGGATAAGAGTTTAGGGATAGCCTTGAGGGAATATAAGGTGGGTTTCTAATTTTATACCTCACAAGCCCCAGAGTCCTTCTTCCCATGATTATTCATTGGTATCAGTCAGCTAAACATAATTACTTTTTGAGAGGGGTATTTGCTAATGGGGTATCATTAGAACAATTGATACAAAATATCCCCTCAGAAGTCTGCGCCACATTCTCCTATGTGTGTGTGTTTAGTCCAGGGGAAAATGGGCTCAAGATTAGGGAGCATATGTGGCTAAAGGTTAACTGGAGACTACCCAGGTTCTTTTTATGGAGATCTCAAGATGTTCCCATTAGGGAGGGGAATACAATATTTATTATTATTGACATCGTACCTAGAGACATAAATCAATCACAAATCAGCAATGGGAAATTCACTCAAAGCAGGTGAAATGAGAGCTAAGTTTGGCAATACCTTGATTTAGGTGGCCAAGGTGGGATTTTGACCACATTAGGATTTATTATACAGGAGCATGGTGGAAAATTAGGGCAAAAAGGGATTCAGCAGCCATGAAACTAGAGCCCACGAGGCAGGATAAGGAAATAGAATGAACCTGAGGTTGGCACATCCAGGCTGACCTTCTAGGACAGCAGGAAAACAGTATATATGCAACTAGGATGAAAAATTTTAAATTAGGAAAAAAGCCACCTAAGAATAAGTGCAATTCTCTCCATCTATCAAGAGAAATTACTTGAGAAAAACCTGCCTGATACTTATCACTAAACTTATTTCCTCATCTATAAAATGAAGGTTTTGGAAGGCCTTTCTTTTTTTTTTATTCTCTTTTTAAATTTAATATATTTAGTTTTCAGCATTGATTTTCACAAGAGTTTGAATTACAAATTTTCTCCCCATTTCTACCCTCCCCCCACTCCAAGATGGCATATATTCTGGTTGCCCTGTTCCCCAGTCAGCCCTCCCTTCTGTCACCCCACTCCCTTCCCATCCCCTTTTCCCTTCCTTTCAAAGTAGGGCAAGATAAATTTCAATGCCCCATTGCCTGTGTATCTTATTTTCCAGTTGCATGCAAAACCTTTTTTTTTGTTTTTGAACTTCTGTTTTTAAAACTTTGAGTTCCAAATTCTCTCTCCTCTTCCCTTCCC
>CM053628.1:38416157-38501085 GCA_028646595.1 Phalanger gymnotis
TTTCCCCTTCCCCCTTTTCCTTTCCTTTTCCCTTTCCCTTTCCCTTCCCCCTTTTCCCTTTTCCCTTTCCTTTTCCCTTACTTCTCTGTAACTTATAGTCTTAGATAATTTCTTGAAGTACTGAGAATTTAAGTGAGTTGCCTAGGATCATACAGCTAAGATGTCTCAGAAGTAGGATTCAAACTCAGGCCTTCCTGATTCCAAGAATGGATCCCTATCTACTGTTACACTGCTTCTCATGGTCATTAGGCCTCATGATTATAAATGAGAGTTATTCTTATTTATGTATAAATACAATTACATATTATATATAACACAGAATAATATATTGTTACTAGTTCATACCAAACATATACAAAGTCTGAGAAAGCAGTTGATATTATTGCCCAAAACTTACCCAAGTCCATGAAAGCACCGTCTGGTTATTTTGGACATTTAGGTCAAGACAAAACTCTGGAAGTGAAAGTGAACAGATTCTACTAGCCCAAGAAATGTGAGACCTGTGTTTGATAATAATAATGAAACTGATTCACACCCCTTAGGAACCAATGGCCAATGTATTCACACCATTCTGGGGACGTTGTCAATACATGTCCTAAGGTAGAGAGGCAGCTGTGGGGGGAAGATGGTTTGAACAGGGGGAAAAACCCTACTCTTGGAGTTAGGAGACCCTAGTTTGAATTTCAGCTCTAACATTTACTAGCTAAGTGATACTGAACAGTCACACAAACACCCTAAACTGCAGTCCTAGCTCTCCTTTGAACTTCGTCTTTCCTCGGATAGGGCTTCAAAATTCCCAACAACCCTTACCCAAAACATCCTCTCTCTCATCTTTAGCTTTAGCTCTCCTAACACTTTTTTTTTAAAGATCATGTCTCTCCATCTCACCCAGGCTGGAAGTGCGGAGGATACTCATGGGTCTGATCGAGGATACTCATGGGTCTGATCGGCCTACTCTGATAAGAGCAGGAGTTTCTACCCTCCTTAGGCAGCCTGGTGTCCCTTCACCCCCAAAGGAGGGGGAGGCTCATCACATCATGAGCCTAGTGCAGACAGCTGAGGAGATTTATCCCTTCTGTAGCTTAGAACTTCTGAGCTCCAGAGATGCACCAGCCTTAGCTTTCCCAGCAGCAGGGATGGCAGGTGTGTGTCACCATACCCAGTTCCTGACACTGTTCTTAAAGATCTGTGCTAGGTTTTAATATTTATATTATGTAACCTGCTCTCTTGTTCTTGTTCTTCTTGTTCTCCTCCTCCTCCTCCCCTCCTCCTCCTCTCCTTCTCCTCCTCCTCCTCCTTTAAACAACGTTAACGAAAGCCAACTAAAATGAACACTTCTATGTACATTGTAGAAGGCAAGAAGAGGATTGTAAATGAAACTGCAGATCTCTCTTATGTAGAGCTTGCTTTTCTTTTAAAGCATATAATGAATTAAACCTGCAGCTTCAAAGCTGTGCTGCTGGTCTGTGATTCTTTCTGGTCTTTCTGTTCACTTCTGTGCCTTTTATTTTATCTTATTTATTATTTTTTTTAAAGATCAAATTGCATAAGACAAATACAATAGATTTGACATAGATGAGAGCAGAACTTTAACAAGACTAATTCACAACAAAGCTGCAGTTCACACCTCTGCATGTGAACTTTATTAAAGTATGAGATTGGTTTTTTGATATCACATTATTACAAGGAATCGTTGCATCAAAAAAATCAAAATCTTGGAAAAATTTTAAAAGACTGACCTAAAAAAACATTTGGATATGTCTGATGGTCTATGATTTTGCAGCACTTTGTGCAAAAAGATGAAGAAACACTTGATCAAGGAGGAAATGAAAAATTGCCCAATTCCCTCTCCGTGGTCCTGATCAACACCTTTCATTCCCACACTGCTGAATACAGACACTTATTAGATTGAAGCATAGCAACAGAATACTCTTCTGTGCATTTAAAGATGTTTTCTTTTCTTCCTCTTTTTGGCATCTCTATCCCTATATATATATATATATATATATATCTCTATCCCTATATATATATATATATATATATATATAGTGTGTGTGTGTGTGTGTGTGTGTATACACACACATATATGTTCAAACAAAACAAATTTCCATATTACCTGCCCTTTCCCCCATCTTCTAGTTAAAGTCTCTTCAAAATCTATTTGCATCACATCCCTCAAAGGGAGATATTTTGTAATGTAAGCAAGGTATTTCAAAAACCTTAATCATTAAGGAAATGAGTGCTGTGATCATGAACAGGAAGGGAAAGGTGCTGTGGTTGGATTTTGTTGCCCTTTTGAGTTGCCGTAGGTTGTATGCTATAGCATGAGTTAAAGATTTTCAGTAAAAAAGACTGTCAAGTTTAAGGCCAACTTGTCTCTTGACTTTCTTTTACACTGATACCTAATAGGCCCCTTTCAGAGAAGACATAGAGTTGATCTCATTTATATGAGCCCAGGTTTCAATGCTTGTTGAAGGACAGTCAGTGGGAAACTGGTTGGTAAAAATGTTTTTGCAGTTTGGCAGCCTCCAGAACAGACAGCTGAATGATTTCCACAAGAGGCCCACCTATCATCAGAGGAAATGAATGGGGGGAAGGATGGACTATAGATATTGCTCCTGGTATGTCTCTCACATGTGGGGCCCTTGAGAATAGCTACCCCAGGTTCCATGTACTCTATGGGTTCAAATATACCTAAAATCATGGCTCATGAGCCCCTTCTAATTGTTTACTATTTTTCTTTAGTCAGTGACAGGACACAATGAGCTCAAAGCAGAGATATTTAATAAAATAGCATACTAAAAAAACTTGTAATTCAACATTCTCTTGTGGGTCATACAGTCCCACAAATACATACACCATGAGTGGGTAGAGTGGGCATGCATAAGGCTCAGGAATGAAGGACTTAAACATAGGCAACACCTCAACTAGAGTACACCTGTGGAGGGGCAACTCAGGCCTCTGACATTATAGTACCACCTATGCCTTCCGACACAATGGCATTGCTCTCACTGGGCCTGCTCCCCATTGGATGTAGCATCAACATTGAGTATATTGTTCTGTTGTTCCCTCTTGGTCTGGTGATTACTAGGCATATCATTTCCATGGTGATCTATTGGTGACTGCTGTGTTGGTAGATACTATGTGTGTCTTATCTCCGATGGCTATTGCTCCCTGATCTCAGCTTCAAGGCTTTAGGCCCCTACCAGCCATCTTAGTTTGAGTCTGCTTGATTATAATGGCTAGAACCTTTCCCAGGTAAAAAACAAGCTGACAGATATTCACTTTTTAAATAAAATTTTATTTTTAAAAAATGAACAAAAACCTGTTTTCTCTTTTTTCCCATCTCCCCCCCACCCCACTGGGGAAAAAGAGAAAAAACAAAACCCTTGTAACACATATGCATAATTAAGCAAAATAAATTTCCACATTGGCCATATTCCAAAAATATGTCTCAATCTAGACCCTGAGTCCATCGCCTTTCTGTCAGGATGTTGATATCATGTTTTGCCACCAGTCCTCGGGAATCATGGTTGGTCATTATGTTGATCAGAGTTCTTAAGTCTTTCAGAGTTGCTTGTCTTTACGATGTTGTTATAGTAGAAATTGTTCTCTTGGTTTTGCTTATATCACTTTGTATCAATTCATGCAAGTCCTCCCAGGTTTCTCTGAAACTATAATTTCTTATGGTACAGTAGTATTTCATTACATCCACATGTCATAATTTGTTCCTCCAGTTGATGGACACCCTTTTAGTTTCTAGTTCTTTGCCACCACAAAAAGAGTTGATAAAAATATTTTTGTACATATGGGTCTTTTCCCTCTTCCTTTGATTTCTTTGGTGGTATAAGCTCAGTAATGATATCACTGGGTCGAAGAGGAAGCACAGTTTGATCGTTTTTTGGTTATAGTTCCAAACTGCTTTCCAGAATGGCTGGACCAATTCATAGCTTTATCAAGTGCATTAATGTGCCTGTTTTCTCATAGCCCCTCCAACATTTGTCATTTTCCATTCTTTTTATCATCTCAGCCAATATGAGGAGTGTGAGGTGGAAGCTCAGAATTGCTTTAATTTTCTTTTCTCTAATTAGTGATTTAGAGCATAATGACAGCTCCTTAGTCATAGCTACCATACCCAGCTAACGAGAGTCAGGCAGAGGGCTCCTGTGTTAAGATTAAGTTTTTCTTTTCATCATTCTTACCTGAGCTGAGATCTCACATGCTTCCACCCCCTTCCAGATACTTAGGGTTAGATATACCCAAGATCCTCTCTGATTTAGCATGCAAATTAATTTGAACCAGAATAAAAAGATAAAGAGAATATATCATAATATGTACAAAGTGAATAGAAGGTAGTTTGAGGAGGGAGAACACTAGCAGCTGGTGTGTGTGTGTGGGGGGGGGATCAGGAAACGTTTTATGTAGAAGGGAGTGCTTGAGCTGAATTTTGAAGGAAACCCAGAATAATAAGAGGCAGAGGTGAAGAGGGAGAATGTTCCAGGCATGGGGGACAGCCAATGCAAAGCCATGGAGATAGGAAATAGAGCATCATGGGTGAGGAAGAGCAAGTAGTCCAGGATGGTTAGATCATAGATTCTGTGGAGGAGAGTAATGTGTAGGGAGATTGGAAAGGTAGGAAGGGGCCAGATTGTAAAGAGCTTCCAATTCACACCTTTCTTGAGCATATGCCATGTTCCTTGATGAAAGATGAAAAGCCAGGAGCCCAGATAAACTGGATCATTTGCTCTCTGACTGATCAAGAGTTGACTGTATTATTGTGGTCCCTAGGTCAGGATACATGTAGATAACCTTTTGAATGAGGACAAATGTATGACTTTAATCTTCCCTTGAGGGCTTTCTTGTGTAGCAATGCCTAGTTAGGACCCCAAAGGCAGCTGTTAGCTTTACTCTGAAAGGTGTAAATAGCTTACCTGCAGGTACAGGTGAGCATCCCTGGTCAAGAACTCTTCCCCCTTAGGATTTCAATGAACGCTTTCATGTGTAAACACTCCATTCTGTTCAGCATTTAATGGCATTTAACATTTGCTATGTGTGATGCAATGGAAAGGCACACCCCACCCCATTTGTGAGACTCTTTCCTCCTCCCTTCCATAAAGAGACATATGTATACATCTGTAGGGGTCTTGTTTGTTTCACGATGATTCCTGACATTGCTGAAAGGAATAGATCCTAAATGTCTTTGCAGGTCTAGGCTGTATAACAAATGACAAGTCTACAATCAAGGCTCTGACCAATTAATAGGTTAGATTTCAAAGTGAACATCCAGGAGCCAGAAATGGAGGTAGTGCCCTAGAAGGAAGTAGAAAAAAAGAGAGATGGATAATTAGACTGTGCTGTCTCTGTTTTTGGATGTAGGGCTGTATATTAGCATTAGACTACATGGGTCTGGGAGATGTGCCCCTTGGGAAACTGAACTGGCACAGATGGGAAGAGGGGGTGCCTACAGCAGCCATGTATCATTCTTTTTTTTCCAAGTTTATGAAGTTTAATTCACAAATTTTGTAGAAAAACAGTAGAAAACACATCCATGCTATATGAAAATTCAGATCTGCACAAATTCTATTTACAGGCAAAGGGAAATGGGGACATTATTGGCAGCAGCTGCAGCTCCCAGTCTGGGGGGCTTTGCTGACACAGTTCTGGGCACATTTGGCACATCCTTCTGGGCAGCAGGAGCAGCAGGTCTTCTTGCCGGAGGTACACTGGCGTGATTTGCATTTGCGGGAGCCTGAACAGGTACAAGAGGCACCGTTCTCGCGGTCACATTTGGGGTCCGTGGCTGGCAGGTAGATGTCAAGGAACGCAGTTCTCACAGGAGAATGAACGGAAGTAAGATGTACTCCCCATGTATCATTCTTACCAGGACTTGTTAGTTATGGAATGCATATCCTTGGAGATGTCGCTGAATTAGAATGGCACCAAGGATATAGAACTGTGTGCGTTCAGTTATTTCTATGCTAAGGGAGGTAGAGGTGCAGAATAGCAATGCTTGAAGGTGTGAGAGGGGCCTATCAGCCTGCTCAACCTGACGTAATGCCTTTCTATCACCCAAGGGCTGTGAACTGGGCTCTTATCATCCTAAGCATTAAATGTGATGGGTAGTATGATGTAGTGGAAAGTATATATGATTTGGCTTCTGGATACGTGGCTTCGAGTCCAGGTTTGACACATACTAGTTAAGTGAGCAAAGCCAAGTCAGTTCTCTGAGCTTCATTTTCCCCATCAAATGGAGAAAAAAGCACTCATCTTGTAGGATTGTTTCAAGAATGAAATGAGAGCACTGATTTAAAGCACTTAATAAACCTTAAGGCGCTACATGTGATCAGAGGGACCTTAGAAGCCATCAGCCCCAACCCTTTCATTTGACAGAAGAGGAAACTGAGGTCCACAGAGTTTGAGTGACTTGCTCAAGGTCACAGAGGCAACAAATGGAAGATCCACAGTTAATATTAATATGAAATTGGGATAACTAGAGGCAGTCACAGGATGAGAATTTCCTCAAGCCATATTCTCTGAGTCTCAGTTAACTTCTCTGAAAAATAAAAATAACATTTTTACTCTTTCCTTCACAAAGTAAGCACTTTGTAAGGAGAGCTGTTACTGTCTTTTGGATTTATTTCACTTCGGATTTTTTTTTGAGTCAAGGTGATTAAGAAATCAGTCAGAAGGAAATGGAAAGAAAAAATGAAATAAAAATTACCTTCTTATTAGGAGCTGTAAATACTAATGGCTGCTATATATAATATGGCACATCTTTGCACAGTATACATTTCTGATGGTGTGGTATTCATTTCCCACACTGCAGCATTAGTGAGGAAATTGGGATCAGGTAAATAACACCAGCAAGTAATGATTGTCGATATTACCACTAGTAATCTGTTTTCCTGGAACAAACCATAAATGTATTCAGTTTGGAATTAATATACTCTTTTAAATATTCTCCATAAAAATGACTTATGAGATTAAATCCATTAGTTTAATGGAATATCACAACCATTATCCGGAACTTGTTTATATTGCAATCAGTAGAATGGGATGTTGTCTCAGAATAAGGAAATGAATGTGAGTGCCAAAGATTTTCCCCTTATTTAATTTTAATAACTGTAAATCATTATATGCGACATGTGTTTTTCATATTTATGCCCAGTTATACACACATAAAGCCTGTTAGAAGGAGTAGAAGGGAGCAAGGATCATAGTAGTCTAGGCTTAGAGCTGGAAGGGATCTCAGAGGCTTCCTGGCCCAACCCCTTTATTTTTACAGAGGAGGAAACTGAGGTTCCTAAAGGTTGTATCCAGTGCCCCTCCTTTCCTCTGACAGTGCCACCACCATTGTGTAGGCCCTTTAGCATCTCCAGTCTGGACTAGGGCAGTAGCTTGCTGGTTGATCTCCCTGTCTCAACTTCCCAATCCTCTTTAATTCTAGCACCTTCCCTCTAAGATGATCTCCAACTTGGCCTGTATGGATCTTGTTTGTACAGAGTTGCTTGCATGTTGTCACATCTCTAGACTATGACCTCTGTGAAAGCAGGGACAGTCTTGTTTTAATTTGTATTCTCAGCAATTGGTAAAATGCCTGACTGTTTCAACAGTCTGCCTAGCAGCTGCTGTGGGGGGTGTAACATCAATGACAACCATCTCACAGCACGCTGCAAAAGCCCATGTTCTTTTGATCTGCTTTACTAAGGAAAGCAGCATTAAGGGGTTAATAAGCTTACTTTAATCCGGCATACAAATACCATTTACTTAGTTCATGGGAAAAAGCCAGCACCCTGAACTTCAGAGCAAATACAAATTACAAACATCGACAGACAGACCAAATACAATTCATAGTTACCAACATCTAAGTTCAGCCTGGGAGCTCATAACAAGGGCTGGCCCAGAGTCACGTGCGCCACCACTGCTTGTGGGTCAGAGCTCTGAAAAAGAGAAAGCCAACCCCTGGTTTTATATCTTTTTCAGGATCAAGGGTGAGTCACACAGGCTACTCACCCACGTGACCTAAAATTATCACAAAGAGGTGACTTAAACCCCATGGTCTAAAAGCCTCTGATGTCCCAAACATGCCACTCAAACCCATGTAACCTAGGCCTTCCCCTGAGGCAAGGAGGTCACCAAGGACTCCCAATCTAATCAAGGATACAAAGGCCAAACTCTTCAAGGGCACTTGGTTGAACTGAGTGCTAAGAGCCCATTTTGATTGCCAACACACTGGCACTAGTAGGCACTTAATATTTACTGATTGACTGATTCTCTCCACTCCAGTCTATCCTCTACTCAGCTATAAAATTGATCTTTCTAAAGTGCAAGACTGACCATGTCACCCTTCTCCCCAATTTAATGAACTCTAGTGGTTTCCTACTACCTTCAGAATCAAATATAAAATCCTCTGTCTGGCATTCAAAACCCTTCATGACCTGGCCCTTTCCTATCTTTCCAGTCTTCTTATTCATCTACATGTACTCCATGACCCAGCAACTCTGGTCTCTTTGCTGTTCCTTGCAAGAGACATTCCATCTGCTGACTGGGCATTTTTACTATCTGTACTCCAGGCCTGGAACTCTCTCCCTCCTCATCTCTGTGTCTTGGCTTCCATGGCTTCCTTCAAGTCCCAACTAAAATCTTACCTTCAACAAGAACTCTTTCTCAAGCCCTCTTGGTATTAGTACTCTCCCTTTGTTGATTACCCCCAATTTATTCTGTATATATCTTGTTTGTACATAGTTGTTTGCATGTTGTCTCCACCAGTAGTCTGTGCACTCCTTAAAATCAAGGACTATCTTCTGCCTTTCTTTGTATCCCTAGCTCTTAGTGTGATGACTAGTACACAGTAGGTGCTTATTGACTTGCCCAGGGTACATATCTGGCAAGTGTCAGAGGTGGGATTTGAACTGAGGTCTTTCTGACTCCAAGCCTAACGCTTTACCTGCTCAACCATGCTGCCACTCTCAGGATTGTGTTATGTTCAGGTTGATTTCTTGCTTAAAATGATTTTTAATTAAAAAATTAAGAAGCATCTATTTTCTCTCTCCCTCTTCCCTCCTCCCCACTGGAAAAAAGAAAAACAAAGCCTTTCTAACAAAAAGGCATTTGCTAGACGATTTCTCCCAAGGACTCATAGCTCCAGTCCTCCCACCTCCCATCCCTTCCCAAGAAGGCAGGTTATGCTACTGCAATAGGATATCTTTGGAGGGAGTGAGCAACAGTGTAACAGGTTGACTTTGGGGGAGTGACTCCTTCATCCCTGGAGGTATTTAAGTAGTGGCTGAAGGACTACCTGTTGGGTGGTTATAGAGGGCGTCCATGCTTCAAGCATGGCTTGGGCTAGATAGCCTCTGAGGCTCCTTCCAGCTTGGAGCGTGTGATGTAGAAATGAAGAGGAGATTTGTACATTTGGGTTAGATAGAGAATCAAGGCAAAAGAAGAAGGTTAGGAGACATCCTTGACAGAGAGCATTCAAAGCATGTTTGATGTCTATTCACCAGGATGGGTTTCAGGAACAGGAACAGTAAGGCACTAGAAAGAGCATCCAAGGATGACTGCTTTCTCCTCAGGGGGCATCCATTCAGAAGGGATGAGCTAGCCAGTAGGGTTGACCTTACACATGGACAGTGCATGCAGCTACCTGGAAGTATGATGTAAGGCTCTGCTTTTGAGGAAACCTCTGCCTTTTCCTGATGACCTGCCAGAGAGCCAGAGGCCAAGTATTTCCCCTTCTATAGGTTCATTGAGAGGTACCATGGTATACTTGGGGTTAAAAATACCTGGCTTCAAATCCTGCCTGACATTTGTACTAGTGTCTAGCTCTAGGATCTATGTGGGTGTGAACACAGACAAGTTATTTCATCTTTCTAATCCTAAGTTTTTTCCATCTGTAAGATGAAGATAATAATAGCTCTTCCCTCACAGGATTGGTGTGAGAATCAAAATAGCTAATGACTGTAAAGCACTTTGCAATCTTTTAGGCACTATAAAAATGTCAGCGACCAATAGAGAGCTGGACTAGATGGACCATGAGATTCCTCTCTGCTCTAGAACTATGATCCCATGACTTCAGGTGAGAAGACCTGGGTTTGAATCTTGTCTATGACACTTACTGGTGTAACAAAATAAAGGTCATTCTCTCAACCTCAGTTTCCTCATCTGTAAAATGGGAATGATGATTTTCGAATTTCCTGCCTCACAGTGTTGTTGTGGGAAATAGCCTGTACATATGTGAGGCTTTCTTGTTATTGTGCTGAGTCCCATGGAGTTGGGGGTGGGAACTGATAATACATGAGCTCATATTGGCCAAGAATGTTTTGGCAGGGCTGGGCCATTAGATGGTTTTTCTACCTGACCACAGAGACTTATGGGGATGAATAACAAGGGGCAAGTCTGGGAGCCCTTGTCCTGATTTGAGGAGAGGGGAGTGGCATGAGAATTGTGGGCTTTTGCAGAGAGGAAAAGGATAGAAAAAGGAGATGAAAGAGGACTAGAGCAGGGGACAAGGTTTAGTTATTGCACAATTTTGATGAGGGCTGGCCGTTTTAGTTCAGGTAGTTTTTTCCCACTCTCCTCTCTTAAAGCGTATGTGCATGCATGTGTGCATGTGCATGTGTGTGTGTACACGTGTGTGATACATACTGGCCAATGGATAATGATTTTTCCCTTTTAAATAGACATCTTAGCATTAGAGATAGAACATTGGCCTTGGAGTCAGGAAGACCTAGGTTCAAATCTTGCCTCATATACTTACTGGCTTTGTGACCCTGCACAAGTCACTCCACTTTCCTGAGGTTCAGTTTCCCTCAGTTGTAAGACAGAGACAATCATAGCACCTAACTCATAATATTGACTTGAGGATCAGATGAGATAACAACATTAATATGCTGTATAAATGTCTGCTATTATTAGAATGCTGGTCTTGGATCCAGAAAGGTACTTTAAGTACCACTTCTGACACATACTAACAATGTGACCCTCTCAGGTCCAGGTGACTCTCTAAGTCTAAAACTCGCTAAGGAATTGCTTACTTCCACTGGCAAAGAGACATCCCTCATTTGGGAGTTCCATGTATCAGTGAAATGAGAGGTCCAGTCCATATCCTTCCTATTTTTTGGAGCAGATCTGTGATTTCATAGGAAACTCCCAGTGAGGAAATTCCCTCTACCAAAGCAGACCAGTGACTGCTCTGCACCTTCCAATCTTACAGAAGTACCCCCTGAGGACAGAGCAGCCATACTCTTGGATGCTCTTTCTAGTACCTTGCCCTGTCCCTGGTACTGAAATGTATCCTGGCGAATAGATATCAAACGTATTTCAAAAGCTCTCTGTCAAGAATGTCTCCCAACATTCTTCCTTCTCCTTGATCCTAGATCTAACCCAATGACATGAATCTCCGATTCATCACTGTATCACACACTTTGAGTTGGAAGGGGCTAGAAAAGAGAGAAGGGAATATGAGAGAGATATGGATATGGAATCCTCATGACTTGGAAATGAATTGGAGTTGAGAGCTGAGGGAGGATGATATAAGCCCCAGGGGAAAACGGGAGGCTGGGTGAATGGTAGAGCTGCAGACAGAAATAGTGGGTTAGGAGGAAAAATCATGAGATCGTTTTGTGACATGTTGAGTTTGAGGTGCTGGTGGGGCATCCAGATAAAACTCAGAAGTGAGGGAGGAACTGGAGAGGGAGATTTGGGCACCATGTGCTTAGACACTTTGGCATTTTGAAGTCATGGGAGTGAATGAGAGTGCCAAAGGGAGAAGAGAAAAAAGCCAAGGACAAATCCTCGGGTAACATCCACCTTAAGGGACTGGGAAGTGGAAGAGGAACAAGAAAAGGGAAAAGAGATTGAGTGGTAAGAGCAGTAGAAGGACAACAACTAGGGTATCTTACCTTGGAAGTCTAGAGCATAGTACAGAAGTTAGAGGTTAGAGGTAAAGGGTTAGAGGGCTGGATTTAGAGTCAGTCAGCAAGTATTTATTAAGCTCCTGATGGGGTGCTTGTGCTTGGACCCTAATTCTAACAGCCTCTGCTTGGGTGTCTATGCCTGAACCCCAGTTCTAAAAGACATTCTGTCCCAGGCAGTTTCTCTCTAGCTAAAGGGCAATGTGCCCCAGCTTATCTCTGCTCCTTCCTCAGTAAGCAGCTGTGTCTATGTATAGATTGTTTCCCGGATGCTGATAATTGACTGTACACTGAGACATGACCATATTTTCTACTTACTGACCTTTCTAATATGTATCCTAGACATAATATTTTGTCTAACAAGACATTAGATGAGAAGCTACATAGAGATTCCTCTTTATCCCTGACCGATAGTTAACTTAGTGATGTTTCACAGTCGAAACCACATCCCCAATAGCCCCCTCTTGGGCTATTTCCCAGTGAACTCTGGGTAATATGCCTGCTCAGTAGATACAAAAGTGCATATTCCTTTAAGAACTGACCACCCCTTAACCACTCCCTAATCCTACCCCAAACACCTAATTGACATGTTTCACCCCTAAATCTCTTATAAATGCTCTTTTTGCACCCCTCTAATGTTGCAGGTTCCCTAAGAACTCTTGTCCGCTGTAAAGTGTAATAAATCTTTGCCACTGTGATTTAAAGAATGCTTGAGATGGAGAATTCATTCCGGATGGCCCTGACCCTCTCCAGTACTTGGGTCCTTGAGGGGCACTCCCCCTCAAACAGGAACTCCAGTCCTGGGAACTTTAGTTTTGGGATCCCTGAATCCCTGGGTTTTTCTCCCTCAACACTCCTACTATGTGCCAGGCTTTGTGCTAAGCCCAAGGATTCAAAGAAAGGCCAAATGGTCCCTTCTCTCCAGGAGCTGAAGTTCTGATCAGAGGGCAGGGCAGTATGCAAATAACTATGAAAGTACAAAATACGTACAGACTAAGTGGATGGGAAGGGGGAAGAGGGAGGGCTGGGAAAGGCTTCCTGCAAAAGGTAGAATTTGAACTGAGTCTTGAAGGAATCTGGGGAAGTTAGGAGGCTGAGGTAAGGAAGGAGGGCATTCCAGGCATGAAATATAGCCAATGCAAAGTTACAGAGTCAGGAGATACGAGGAATAATAGTAGGAAGATTAGTATAACTGGAAAATAATGAATAGAGTAGAGGGAATACAGTATAAGAATACTGGAAAGGTAGGAAGGGGTCAGATTGTGAAGGGCTTTACATGGTAAAGAGAAGATTTCATATTTGATCCTGGGTGTGATAGGGAGCCACTGGAGTTCACCGGGGAGGGAGGTGACTTGGTCACTTCTGTGCTTTTAGAAGATCACTTTGGCAGCCAAGTGGAGGATGGACTGGAGTGGGGAGAGACATGAGGCAGGGATGAGAAGTACAGGGGCCCAAACTAGCGTGGTGACTTAGTAAGAGGAAAGAAGGTTGACAGATGCTGGAGATATTGTGGAGATAAATCAATAAGAATGAATGAAAAAACATTTATTAAGCACTTACTATGTGTCAAGCACTAGGGATATAAATACAAAAGCAAAGATAGACCCTGCCCTCAAGGAGTATACGTTGTCATATGAGGAGACAACATACATAGGAGAATGTTGGTCAGGAGGGGAACTTGGAAAATTACAGGGACAGTAAGTGGGACAATAGGGATGTAGATTGACACACCCCAACCAGGAACAACAGTAGAGTTGACTTGATCATGAATCTAGGACTGAAGGAGGGCAGGAGGGAGGAAAGGTTATGAAAGAGGCAACAAGGGTGTTGGTGAAACTGGAAAGGGAAGATAACTGTAGAGTTGGGAATAAAGACTGGAGCTTCCCTGAAATGATGGATTGGGAGAGGCAGTCCTAATAAGGACAGTTCTAATCAGTACTAATCAGGCAGTACTAATTAGCCCAGGGCAAAAGTTCTGGAGATGAAAGAGTTGGACTCTCCAGGGCATAGTCTCTGGTGGGGCTGGCAAGGCAGTTGGTAAGGCTGTGGAAGAGAAAACCAGAGAGTAAGGACAGATTTGGTAGAGACAATGTTTGGCAGCTGATTGGGTGTGGGGGCTGAATTTGAGTGAGGAGCCAAGTGTGATAACCAGGTTGTGAACCTGAGTGAATGGGAGGATGGTCATGTCCTAGACAGGAATAGGGAAGTTTAGAAGAGGGGAGGACTTGGGGGGAAAGAGTATGAGTTTTGTTTTGGACACGTTGGGTTTGAGATGCTTGTGAGATGTCCAGATGGAGAAGTCTAACAGACATTTGGAGATGATAATTGAACCCATGGGAGCTGAATGAGATAGATCACCGAGAGGGCAGAGACGGAAGAGTGTAGACCTCTTTTTCAAGAAGTTTGGAGGTGAAGAGGAGAGAGGAGTCCTAAGCTGAGACCAATATCTGATAAATAGCTCATTAGCCCATCTGTGGAAAATTAAGCAACATGTTGTCTCTTAGGTACCAATGTGGATGGTCCTGCAAGCTAGTCAATAGGGTGACATGGCAGTCAGTCAATAAGCATTTGGTAAGCCCCTACTACATGCCAGGTACTATTCTACATATATAATTTTGTATTCAATATTTTTAGACATGAAAAATTGCTAGCATTGACAACTTCTCCCAAAGCCCTTGGAAGATTAGGGTGTTTTGGCACAGTTTGGAGGCCTATAGATACATAAAAGATACCATGTGATTATGCAAGGTGTAGCACATAGAACCGGGGGATTGGAAGCCCCAGGATCTCACGGATCCTTAGAAATGAAAAGGCCCAAAGAGACCATCTACTGCAACCTATGCTTGACCTCTGCACTATCCCTCCAAAGTAGTCAGCCAATTTTGGCTTGAATACCTCTGATAGATAGGAACAAAGGTTCAATATATGTCCAAAGCTCCACCACAGCATTCTTTGTGGTGGCAAAGAACTAGAAAGTAGGCGCCCAGTGATTGAGGATGGTTACAAATATTCTGGCCTATTATCGTGCAGTAAGAAATGCTGACTAGGAGGAATTCCAAGAAATGCGGGAAGAATTGTCTGAAAAGATGCAGAGTGAACCAAGCAGGACCAAAAGAACAATGACTGTTACAATGTGATGAAACAGATGGCTGAAAGGAAGCTGGACATTAAGTCATGGAAAACTCAGTGAAGGTCCTGGAGAAGAGATGCTTAAACATACCTCCTCCCTTCACAGAACAGAGGTGGGAGACTACCAGGACAGACAATTGCATCTATTGCCAGCTGCAGACACTGTATGAGATGCTTTTGTTTAATTGGTTTCTTTGTCAAAACAGAGGATTCCATCCATCTGGAGAGGGGGTTGATGACAAGGTCATCAATGAAAGTTTTTTTTTAGAAAGACCTGCAGTGAAGGAAAATTGAGGTCCTCTCCATGAAATCCACCCAACTTTGAGAGAGTTAGTTCAGCTGAGTGTCCATCTGCTTCTATGCAATAGCTACTGACCATTACTACTTGTGCCCTCTGGGGCCAAGCAGAACCAGCCCAAACCCCTCTTCCACATGATGACTTTCAATGCTTCCCTTCAGTCTTCCGTAGGCAAAACATCTGGATATGGCAGTTATCATTCTGCTCACTGTACTGGTTGAGCTTTTTCCCTGGAGGCTCTCTAAGATTGTCAATGTCTAGTCTCAAAAACGGCACCCAGGACTGTACACAATACTCCATGTGTGGTCTGAGGGCAAGGATCAGAACTCCCTAGTTCAGGACAACATGTTTCTAATAACACAGCTAAAGATAACATGAGCCACAGCTTAGCACAGTGCCTGGCACATAGTAGGGGCTTACCAAATGTTTGTTGATTGATATCAAAATACCTATTATATATGGTAATTGTCAGAATGAAAACAGGCTTATTTTCCTCTATTTTGTGCTGAAATTTCCATCTTCTCTTCAAGGGATATTCCATAGCTCTGAGAGATGGATAGAGATAGAGAGTGTAACGAATAGGAAGCTGGCTTCAGAGTCAGGAAGCCTGGGGTTCAAATCTCACTTCTGACTGACTCACTTCTCACTTCTGGCTGCATGATCCAGATAACCTCTCAGCGTTCCAGGCAACTCTATAAGACTATAAATTGAAGAGCAGGTGCTGATATGCAGTGGGAGAGGGGGTTTCCTCACTGAAATCACAGGTTTGGAGAAAATCTCTATTTTCCAACTCCCCAAAACAGTGTTTGTAGGTTCCATCAATATATTTTAAATCCAGTGTTCCATGGTCAAATGAGTTTGGGAAACCCTGCTCTATGTAAATGTTCAGTTGTTCCTTGGCAAATAATTGATGCCTCTCTGGGTCCTTTAGAAGGGACCAGATGCTCTGGCCTTAGGATAACAATAAATCATAGGGTTCGGGGTGAATGCAACAGACAGTTAGAAGAAGAGAAAATACTTCTTGGAAAATAGAAGCTACTCCTGGCTGTAAATTCTTCAGGGTCTGTGTATCTCCAACATTTGCAAATGCAGGGTGCTATGCCTTTCTCTAAGGACAGGAAATCAGGAGTAAGTTCAGTTGGTATCAGTTAGGCAGTACTAGAGAGAATATGATGACTGCTTCACTTGGTCCTCCCATTCTGGTGCCCACTGGCCTCTGGAGTAGCATGAGCCATGAATTTGAATTGGCACAGGCACCCAGTAATATTCCCATGTGCCATGATGATAACACAAGGGGAAGGGACCTGAGGCCAACCACCCAGGTGCCACAGGTGTTTTGTGCTTCCCAGTCTCAATTAATCTCTTCCTTATACTTACTCCACTTGCTCTCACCACACGTACTGCCAAATAATGGCTGGTTCCAAGATAAAATGCACCAGCTCTCTTCTATCCTATGATCTGGCTCTCCTAAGTATCCTGGCAGAATTACCAGTGCAATACACTGCCTCATAGAGCTCCAGCACTGCAGGGCCATCCCAGAGGGTCTCCTGTGTGCCTCCTGGGCTGCCACTGGAACCTCAGTGGGCCCTATTATTTGACATTGTGTTGTCACACTCACTTTCCCCTATACTCTTCTTCCTTGAATGCTACTACCTTGCAGTAATAAGTAACGAGAAGGAGAGAGAGAGAGAGAGAGAGAGAGAGAGAGAGAGAGAGAGAGAGAGAGAGAGAGAGAGAGAAATTTGTTCTTCATTGTCTTTGGAAGATTTTTTTCTTTTTGAGCTCATTAGCACCGGCATTTCTGGGCAATGACTACTGGAGCACTGATTGACTTGCTTGGATTTAATGAATATTTATTAGCAAAATGCAAATAGACCATTTTGCTTCTAGATGAAAGCTTAGGGAAACCACTGCAGGGGTAGCTTGGCTGAGCCTGGCCACATGTGCTGAGAGAAGATTATTTATGAGGCTGTCGGGACTGATTCTTTAGTACCCTTATACTTTGTCTGCTGTGACTAAGCAGACAAATGAAACTGTCTGCTGCCCCATGGTGGGCAGGAAGTTTGGCTGTGCTTATGGGCTCCCAGAATGCCAATTGTTGATACTGCTGGGTTGTGAACAGCTTCCTGGACACAATACTGGCTATGATTGGCTAGCATTTGGTTCTATTATGCAGAGAAAGTGTAGATACTGGGAGGCATAGCTGGAACAATCTTTGTGCCCAGATTAAGCAGTCAGAAACATACCCACAATTTAGTTATTGGGAGATGGGGGTGGGCAGAGACTCTGAAACACCATAGAACCTCTGCTGGGGAGACTAATGTGGGGCAGGGAAAGTAGGGGTGAGCAGGGCCAGGGCCAGGCTAGAGATGACTTCACCCGGG
This sequence comes from Phalanger gymnotis, assembly GCA_028646595.1. Classification (NCBI taxonomy): domain Eukaryota; kingdom Metazoa; phylum Chordata; class Mammalia; order Diprotodontia; family Phalangeridae; genus Phalanger; species Phalanger gymnotis. The sequence continues at coordinate 38,433,884 of CM053628.1, forward strand.
GTGTGGCTGCACAGGGAGGAAGGTAACTCTTCATGGAGATGTTCCTGTCCAGCTCAAGTCCCATCTTCTCAATGAAGCCTTTTCTGACTACCCCTGCCTTTGATAATGACTCACTCTTCTGGCCTACTATAGTACTCAGTAGGCCCTTATGAAATGTAGTCTTTAATGCTGGTGTATATTTTCATGTGCATGTATTCTCTTTCTGTAACCTAACTAGAAGCAGTTCTCATACCTCTTGGTATATCCCAGAAGTGCCAAGGACAGGCCCAAGTGCTGCATTGGGGCTTACAACACTACTGAACAGTGGTGTCTGAACCAAATTGAATTGTAATTGGGAAATGTTTTAACACAATAAGTAAAAATTCAATAAAACAAAGATAATGTTAATTTGTGGTTTGCTAAGCCAATATGTGGCCTGCAGGGATCCATTTGTGTGGGGGCCAGTTGTATGGGGAGTGTGCAACTCAATGACTATGGATGGATTGGTCCACTGTGTACCATCTTATCAGGGGCAGGACTGATGGGCCTCACTTATTGGGCAAATACTGAGTCAGGGAAAGCGTAGTCCTTGCCTGAGAGGAAGAGGAAAAATAAGTAGAGGACAAGATTTACAGTATGTGGAGGAATTGATTGTGTAACTCAATGCATTTCTAGAAAGCTTTGGTCTTTCATAGGGTTGCTGGCATCTCTTTCACTGACATAATGGTATGGTTCCTAACCTGGCATGCTGTTCCTATGGGATTATGGATTTAGAAGTGGAAGGCACCTCAGGGGTCATCCAAACCCTCCATTTTACAGATGTGGAAACTGAGGCCCAGAGAAGTAAAGTAACTTGCCCAAGGTCATAGACATAGAGTTACAAGGGACCTCAGAGGCCATTTGCTTCTCATTTTACAGAGACCTAGTGAGGGGAAATGACTTCTCCAAGGTCACACAGAGAGCAAGTAGTAGAGCTGGGATTTGATACCAGAGCCTCTGTCTCTAAATATAGCCCTCTTTCCATTGTGTAAACTACCTCTCCTGTTGAAGCCACACTGGTACTGCTGTGAGCTCTGATTGAAAAAGGAGACAACTGTCAGTAAGAAAAACCACTCCCAATTCTAGAATCATTAGACCCTAGGTCTAGAGCTGGAAGCGACCTCCAAGGCCATCTACTCTAAAACCCTCATTGACAAAGGAGGAAACTGAGGCCCAAGGAGCAGAAGTGATTTGTCCAAGGTCATCCATAAGGTTCTAGAGCCAGAGCTGGGAGAGACCCGTGGAAGTGCTGGAGCAAGCTTGAAGAGGAGCTGATTGTTAAATTTTCAGCGTGAGCATTTACACCTTGGGCTACAAAACAGGGCTTGATATATTATGATGTTGATTGTCTAAACCTTAAGAAAGTGTCTGAGAAAATATTGATAATGGAGATGAAGCTCAAGTGTGTGTGTGCTATCCATTTTTTTGAGAGCCTGTTGTTAACCATTTAGACTTGGAGGGCCTACCAAGGCCATCTGGCTCAACCCCCTCCTTTTCCAGAGGAGGAAACTGAGCCCCAGGGAGGGGAAGGGACTTGCTCTGTCAGGTTCTCTTCTGATGAATTGAGTGAATTCAGGGCCCCATTAACTGGGTACATGGGCTTAGATGAGTGGGTCACATCAGCCCTGGGAGGGAAGAGGGAACTGAGTGAGTGGGATTGACAGAGGGTAAGGGGCAGAGTACTCCATAACAAGGTACTGCCCTGGGCTAAGAAACAGACAATTACACAGGGGCTTGAGGCAGACTCTGGCAATGTTGGGGTATTGTGGCAAAGAAGCTACTGGAAGGGAAAGGTGGAAGTGAGGGAGGCACTGAAGGTGGCATTAAGGGCAAAAACCAACTTTGTGCCCTGAGTCCAGGGACTAGCCTGTTTTTCAGTGTTCAGCATGACACCGAAATGATATTGAACGGGGGAGCAAATGATGCTCCTCACACCAGGCTATGCTCGGAGTAGGGACTGGTCTATACTTGACGGATGAATAGTGGATTGGCAGGGCCTGTTCAGGACCACCTGCCTCTTTCATAGTTGGAGTGCTGGGCTTTGAGATGGGCTAGAAGATCACAGATTCCAGCTGGAAGGGATCTGAAGATCATAGTACTAAAGCAGGCAAGGTCCTCAGAGGCCATCTGGGTTGAGGAGGAAATCAAGGCCCAGGTTGGGGAAGTGATTTGGCTAAGGTCACATATAAGATCCTAGACCTAGAACTGGAAGGGATATCAGAGGCTATCTACAATACCCTCACTTTACAAAAGAGGAAACTGAGCCTCAGAGAGGTTAAGTGACTTGCCCAGGGTCCTACAGCTAGTAAGGTTCTGAGAAGAGATTTGAACCCAGGTCTTCCTGACTCTAAGTCCAATGTCATACCCATGATACACCACACTGCTTCAGGATGGGCCATGATAACACCTTTTTTGGAGCCAAGTTAGTGTGTCATTGCAATAAGTTTTCTTCCATTTCTCAAAGTCTGAATCTCTCCCTTTCTACTGGTTCCTTCCCTGTTACCTTCACTTGACTCTCCCTTCCCTTATCCCCCTCTATCTCTCTTCCCTTTTCCCAGCCAAATCCCAAGCTGGGTGGTTCATTGCCTCCTCTTCCCTTCCTCTCCTTCAGTCTTTGTCTGCCTTCATCACTCAACAGAAACTCTTCTTTCCAAGATAACCAGTGATCTCTTAATTGCCCATACTGAGGGAACCTTTTCTCAGGTCACATCCTCCTTGACCTCTCTGCAGCCTTTGGCACTATAGAGCTGTATCTCTTCCTGAATCTTCTCTCCTTCTTCTCCTGTCTGCCTGTTCCTTCCTTGGCTTCTTTCCTTGTTCATCTCCCCTACTCCCACCTGTGGCTGTCCTTTGGGGCTCTAGACCCGGGCCTCTTCCTTCCTTCTCTTTTCTCTCTACACTCTCTTGGTGACCTTCTCACCACCCCATGGGTTCAAATGGGTCTGTATCATGTTCCTTGGACATGGCATTCTAGCTTTTGTCTCTCTGTCTTTGCACAAGCAGCCCCTCCTATGTCTGTAAAGCTCTGCCTCTTTACATCCCTTCCACCTCTTTGAATCTCTGGGTTCCTTTAAGCCTCAGCTCTGGTGCCATGATAAATCCTTGCCTGATTTCCCCCTAGTATCCATGTCTTTAAGGACCCCAGCACATTTCCCCTCCCCCCTTGAAATGACTTTATATTTACTTTTTATATATTTTGAGATGCAATGTGGATCAGTGGCTAGATAGCTGCCCTTGGAATCATAACAATAAATCAGTAGACTCCTTTGGCGTCTACTGGCTCATACAGTATACTGTATATGTGTATAGATGTATATGCACAGGCTCATACAGTATGCTGGCTCATCTGGCAGCAGCTGTTGAATAAGTCACTTAACTTATAAGTGCCCCAGGCACCTCTTTGAGGCTGGAAGGTGTAGCTCTGTCTTAGTAGGGAGGCTCTCTTTCTAGTCATTCCTTACAATATTGAAATATCAGATCTGGGATAAATGTTTTGTATTTACTTCTCTGAGGCAGTGTGATACTGTAGTGGCTTCTAGAGTCAGAGGACTTGGATTCAAATTCTACCTCTGATATTTGCTCTCTGTGTAGCCTCAGACTTCCCTTCTCTTGATCCCAGTTTCCTTGTCTATAAAATGAGTAGGTTGGACTAGATAGATTCTGAGAGGCCCTCTCGATTCAGATTTAGGATCCTGTGGGTCCCTTCTTTTTTCCTCCACCCTCAATAGAATGTAAATTATTTTTGTCCGTGCCTGATATATATTTGTTGGTTGAATATTGAACGAATAAATGAATGGTTCTTCTCTGTCTGGATGTTTGAGCACCTGTAGGTTTGGGCCAGGGGGAGTAGGGAGGGAAGAAGCCCCTATCTTTGGCGTCTCCCACTAGGGGTCATCCAACAGGCTGGGTGTGGATGACCATTTGTTGAGGAATACTTTATGTATGTGTTTGGAGGAGAATTCATTCATGAATGGGTTGGCTGAGATGGCCTCTGAGCCATCAGCCAATTCTGCCATTCTGTGATTCCATGACTGATATTAGGCCTCACTCCCTTCCTTGCTGGGTCAATAATGCTGAAATAATAACCACTGCCATCTCTTTGGTACTATGCTTATGAAGACATCTTCCTCATAGCCACCCTGTGACATGGGCGGTGCAAGAGTTATTCTCTCTATTTGACAGTTGGGGAACTGGAGCCCTGAGTGGTGAATGCCCTTGCCCAAAGTCACTCAGTTGGCAAATGTCAAAACCAGGATTTGAGCTCTGATCTGATGTAAGGTCCCATGCTCCTTCCATTAAGCTTTGCAGCCTCTCGTTGGTGGTGTTCGCTGCTTTGACCAAGGAGGAATTGTACGTGTTCTTTGAAAGTTGTATTGCGCTGTCTTGCTATGAGGTGGTGTATGTGTGTGTGTGTGTGTGTGTGTGTGTGTGTGTGTGTGTGTGTGAGATCATGATGAGCTTCAGTTCCCATATGCCATTGCATAGGAACCTCCCAGGGACAGAATTGAACGGAGGAGTTCTGAAAACACAGTATTGATCTGGATACTTCTGAACTTGGTGAGCAGAGAAAGCCTTTGAATCCAGCTGAGAAGGTTCCCTAGAGTAGAGAGAGCCAAGAAAATGTCTCTAGTGACCTGTAGAGAACTAGACACCAGGAAACCATCATCACTGGCTTCTCTCCTAAGTCTTAGAGCTCTTGAATTCTTTTCTAACCTTTAGAAGACTGACAGGGGAAGGATGGGGCCAGGAAGGGACTTTACTTGGACAGTGTGATAGATGGTCTAAACACTTCCTCTCACCAGCCTACTTTCATTGGGGCCACTTGTTAGGAGTGTTACCAGGTAGGGATGATAAGTTTTACTCAGAGAGTTTGCTAAAAAGCATTAGTACACTTTGAAGAGATGGGACCCAGATGATATATTGGGATAGAATAGAGGGAGTCCAAAACACAAATCATTCTCTGACTCATGCTGGGGAAGGGTAGGGTATTGCCACTGGGTACCCTGGATAGCCAGGAGGTAGTAGAAAGGTAGTTAGGGATATGGACAACCAAAGGAGATGTGTCGATTCCTTGAAGACAAGATGTCTCTTTCTCAAATACCCTTAGGTAAGACATGGTGGTGGGGGAGCTCTTCAAACACTGCTTACTCAAATGGAGAGGATTTGCATAGGCAAACAAAGCATTCTCCCCTCCCTTTTCCCATCATGGTCCCCCTCACCATTTCCCCCAAGGTTCATAGATTTAGATCGTAGAGGTCATCAAGTCCAACCTCTTCATTTTACAGATGAGGAAACTGAGGCCCAGAGAGGGGAAGAGACTTGCCCAAGGTCACACAGCATCTGAGGAAGGTCTTCAGCCTCCAAGTCCAGCATTGTGTCTATTACACTATGCTGTTGAATTCCTAGCCATCCTTTAAAATTCGTCTCAAATACCTCTTCCATCACGAAGCCCTCTGAAAGCTGTTACATGGCCTTCTGCTCACTTTGCTTTGATTCTGACTGCTCCAGGAGGCCTAATCACTGGAGCGTTGCCCCTATTCAAATAGGATACATGGACTAGAGCAGGTATAGTCTTTCCTCAGGCATGCCTGTAGTTGTCAGGGAAAAGAAAAAATTGTTTTCCCTTTTCCTTAGAGTCAGTTGTTTGGCACTAGGCTGGCCACACTAAGAGAAATTACAATGTCAAAGAGCACCCCAGGGCTGCTTCTCAGGCTCGGGGTGATGTCACAGCTTCTAGTGATTCCATGCGAGCTTGATATGATGGAAAATGGTTGATTTGCCCATCGGCTTGACACTCACTATGAACTAGGTTTCCATTTATGGCCAGGGCCTTGAGAGCTCAGGCTCATTGGAAAGGCCTCCATGTCCCTGAAGCCATTTCTGAGTCATCAAAGGGAGATAAATGTGGTGAATCTAGTTTTTAGCATTACGTGTAATTTTACTTAGGGTCATAGGATTTAAAGCTGGAAGGGGCCTTGGAGACTATTTAGTTCAGGGATTCTTTATCTGAGATGTAGGAACTTGTTTTTAAAAGATATTTTGATAACTATATTCTGAATAACTGGTTTCCTCTGTAGTTTATTTTATGCATTCCAATACCTTATTATGAGATGGTCTCACCAGACTGCCGAAGGGATCCATGACACCGAAAAGGTTAAGAAGCCCTGATCTGGTTCAACCTTCCCATTTGACAGATGGTGACACTGAGGCAAAAGGTCACACTAGCAGTTGGAGGTCAGATTCTCTGCCTTAAAACCTAGTGCTCTTTCTACTATACCATGATGGCCTGAAAAATCATGGATCTACCCACCTCACCCCTTGTATCCCTGCTCTAGGAGATAGTCAGGGGGAATTGTTGGGCCTGGATAATTCATCATTTGGTAGCTAATGACGAGACTTTCCAAGCTTAGCTGGACTGGACACTGGGCCTGCGCTTGAAGCCTTTCTAGCCAAGCAAGAACTACCAGTTTGTCCTTGGCAGAATCCCGTAGTCTTCGGGATCCCAAGGTCATTGCTACACCATTGGAAGACATCAGAGGAGTACTCTGATGGAGACTTTTACATGAGGACCATTTTCATTTCCTCAGATGCTAGTGCCTCTTCCCCCACATGACCATTTATTTACTTTGCTTGTAGTTTAGATATAATTACAAATGGACATGTTGGCTCCCCCAAGAGAATTAAGCTCCTTGAGGGCAGGGACTCTCATTTTTGTCTTGTATCCCCAGTGTCTAGCAAGGTGCTTAGCACACAGTAGGCAGTGAGTAAATGCTTGCTGATTGATTCCATTGTATCCTAATTCTGTGAAGTTTGGATGATAGGTACACCTGATAATATCCTAGTCACCAGAATGTTCCATTCCTCACCTGGGCTGGATGACAGAGAACAAGTCATGTGCCAATGGAGCAGAGGGCTAGCACAGATAAATAAAGGCCATGGATAATCCCCAAACTACTTACGTTTGGCTTCAGAATATATTCTAAATGCCAACCTACATTTATATAAATAAATCTAGGTTTGCCAACCAGATCAACCAGATTTGCCCACCAGATCAAGGTAGTAGTTACTCATTTTAAGAGATGCTTCCCCTTAGAAAAGGATGCAGCATCACATTCCTCTAATGAATAAACTTGTCTTGTGGGTTTAAAATAAGTTTTGATTTCCTCATCTCCACTTCTATACTCCTATGATACCTTGAAGTAGTAGGAAGGTTCCCATCACTGGTGTATAAACCATGGCTTCTGTCTGAGGACTAGCTGAAGTAAGCTCAGACAAGCTCAGCCACCGATGGACTTTGCTCATAGGAGCATAGATTAAGAAGGGCCTTCAGGGACCATCTACTTCAGCCCCATCATTTTACAGAGGAGGAAACTGAGGCCAAGGGAAGTTAAGGAACTTGCCCAAGGTCACACGTGGGATCCTAGATTTCAAGCTGAAAAGGATCTCAGAGGCCCTCTAGTACAGCCTCCTCATTTTACAAAGGAGGAAACTGAGGCCCAGTATAATTACATGGCTTGCCCAAGATCACACATAGGATCGTAGATTTAGAACTGGATGGGTCATTAGAGGCCATCTAGTGTACAGCAACTCACAAAGACTGCCACCCAGGTGGACAAGAGCTGTGACATGGTTTGGTGACTACTAATACCCACAAAAGTAGAGATCCTTGAAATATTGGAGCCAGTGCTGATTTACTTGAAGCTGACAGACACTATTCAGGGACATCTTCATGGCAAAAGCTTTGCCTTCCTCATTCTGAGCGACTCAGGCTATTGTTAAGGCAGACTCTTGTTCTGAAAGCAGACCCTCCTTGGGAGGGGAGGGGTGGTTGGCCCAGGGTGAAAACTCCAATTACCATGTCTGATCTACAAAGTAGAGAGAACCCATTCCCATTGAGAATTGGGAGTTGAGGATGCTACCCTGGAACGCTGATTTCTAACTGCTGTGAGAAAAAGGGCCATTAGCAAATATTCTGTTTCATGGAGATCAGTAATTTCAATGCTTTAACGTTTTACCCTGTAGAGGAGAAATGGCTCGCACTGGTACCCTATTACGAGCTCCCTAGCACTGAAGTACTATGGGAGCTCACTAATTCTTTTCCTTCTGAGCAATGCCTGCCCTTCTTCTTTGAAGATGGCACCATTAACAAAGCTCCACTCCATGTGAGTATAGCTATGGCCACAAAGACACAGGGTCAAGAGTTTTGGTCACTTTTGTGAGAATTGGGACAAAGCTGAAGAACAGTGTTTGGGGATCTTGCTGCCAGGACTGGTTCTGTGCGCAAGAACAGGCCTACTTACAGGGGTATTGAAAGGCCTCTGAACAACAAAATCTCTCACACTGGTCTGTCATAGCATCCAAAATTAGTCACTCTTTTGAGCTTTAGCATTGTAGACCATTGTCAGAATACAAATTTGCCATCTGGGGGCGATGGCACATCAAGCTGGAGGCATGGCTAGTTGGACCTTGCTTGATGGCTTTCAAGGTAGCATTGTTCTAATTACTGCTACTGTAGCCCAAAGAAGTTGTCCAGTCATAGGGGAATCTTTGAAAGTTGAAGGATAAAAAGCAGCGGAAGAACTATGGCCAACAATTAATTAGAATTTCAGAGCACAGATGTCCATAGCCCAAGCGGAGAGCAAACTGCAATGAACGAATACTACTTAATACTTAAATACTTAAATACTTAAAACCTACTGAGCCTCTTTCTTTCTCTCTTCCTATTTTCTTCCTTCTTCCTTCTCCCATTCTCATACATTCTTCTCTATTTCTCTCCCTCTCAGCAACGATCTCTCCTTTTCTCCTTTGCCAATTTTTCCCTCTAAACCCATTTGTCTTTTTCCTTCTCTCCAACCTCCCAGTCTCTCCCACTATTTCCCCATTCCTCTCTTTTTACTTCTTATGGAAGGATATTTGAGAATATTTGTTACATTTATTCAATACGGTTATATGCTCATGAGTTTTATATGTCTTGATCTCAAAGGAAATCTAACTACATTAAGCTGCTTCTAGCTTCTCTGTGTGGCCCTTGATTGATTTTTTTCCCCTGTGGGCCAGAAGTACTTGATAGGATAAAGATTTTCCACCACCACCACATTAAGCCATGAGCATTGTAGCACGAATGTTTCTTATCTTGTTAAAGACAGCACCGGAAGGTCTGGGGCGCTAGACAGATAGATTGTGACGAAGCAAGAGAGCAGGAGAGTAATTTGTAGAGCTGGAAGTGACCTTAGAGACCATCCAGTCCAATCTGGCTTTAGAGCTTGAGCATCATTTTGGTATGGAAGATCTGGGTGGGCCATGGAAGGGACAGCTAGAATGGGGGCCTCAGGGCCTTGAGCATTGGCCACAGAGAGGGAGAAAGGGCTGGAGAGAGTCACATACTGCCCGTGTGTCTCAGACGCCAGAGCCAACCTGAAGCCTTTGCTTTAGGCAGCTAAGTATCTCACAAATCTAAGCTCAGGGGAGCAGGCTTCCTTTTGTCAGCAACTGATAAGCCATGGTTCAGGCCTGAGGGCCTGCCTTGGCCCAAGTCGGAGCCAGGGGGTGGGGAGTTAGTGGGTGGTTGACTGAGTAAGTGAGTGACTAGGTAGGTGAGTGGGTGGTTGGGTAAATGAATGGGTGGCTAGGTAGGTGAGTAGGTAGATTAGAATTCAGCGCTTGTTAAACTGTGGGTCGTGACCCCGTGGGGTCACGACCCACAGTTTAAGAAGTGATGAAGGGGTCTCAAGTAGAGAAAGTTTAAGAAGCCCTGGATTAGATGAGTGAGTGGGTGGGTAGGTGAGTGAGTGGGTGGATGGGTGAGTGAATGACTGGTGAAATGACTACATGACTAGCTGGGTACGATGAGCACGAGCATGGGGAGTCTAGAGAGCGGAATTGTTCCAGGCGACTAATTGGACATCAGAACAGAGAAGCCGAATTTTCTTTATGATTTTATTTACAAAATGTACTAAAACTGTTTGTACAATACCCCATTACATTGAGGCTTCGGAACTTTTGCCCACACATGCAATTTATGCTTTGATAGCCATTAGTTTGCTTGGAAATTTTTTCGTTCACTTGAGTGCAGTTTTAACGACAAAAGGAAAAGAACCTCTAAAGAAATCGAATCCTCAAGTCTCTACTGCGTGAACTCTCATAGCTTAAAGTTAGTAGCCAAGAAGTTGAAGCAATCGATACTTTTAAAAATTTTATACATGCAAATTTAAAAAAAAATAACAAACCAATTTACCGGCCCTTCACCCTGGTGAAGTTTTCATGCCAAGAAATGGAATAGCTTACATGAACGGCCATTTCTCTCTGTCCAAGGCCGATTTGTCGCTTGGTGTTATACAATGTTGTCACGCACAGCTGTAGCTTCCCTCTGCAGGGGATGATATATAGCATTCCAGAGTTGAAAATCACAGTTTCATGAAAAAATGGAAAAAAGCCCACAACAGTTTCGTCTTGTTCAATACCATTTTAATACTTGACAGGTGAGTTCTTCTCTTTATGAAAAAGTTTTGGGAAATGAATTTATATTACACTTTCCTGGGAACGTTTCATCCGACAGGACTTTTTGTCTCCCTTTCCCTTCCGAAGACTGAGTTTAAAATACGAAGGATCTGGGCCTAAGAGTACAACTTTGGGAAAGGACTCAAATATGCCCAGTCTTTCCAGTCTCCTAACTTCCAATCTGCACTCATTGTCAATGAGCTAAGACTACGAAACTGCAGAAAGCAGACTGCTATCTATATAGGAGGTAATTGATTAGTGCATGGACACTGTACTCATTTAGACTTTTCAGTTGAATCCCACAGTACAGATGCATCTATTTACTTATTCATGGATGGAGTGAAGTGGGCCTCTGACAGTGCACCCCAGTGGGGAGACCGATCCATCTTGAGGCTCCCAAGTGAGCGGTGCTGAGAATCTCTGTTTAGCAGTAGGATCAAAAATGCGCCTCTTTAAATTTTTTTTTTTTTAGCCTTCGCCAACTAGAAAAGGACACATGCAGTCTGGGATGGAGTGTCACGGGCAGTCACAGGCAACAGGTGGTAGGCCAGGTCTAGCAAGAGTGAAGTGAGCTGGAGAAAGCGCCTAGGCTGAAATGGTAGGCCCTCTGTGAAAAGCTGTCCTATTTCCGTTGGTGGACACTTGAAAGGCATACTTATCAGAGAAAGCAGAGCTAAAACACAGTGTTGTTTCTGAGAAAAAAGTGATTCTAAACACAACTTGGAGCAGCGTCTCCCTCACCTAAATGCTTGCTAGCTCTTCAGTTATGGGGGATTCCAATACATACAGAAAGCAAGAAAAAGTGATAGGCTTCTTGAAAAGCCGCTCAAAATCCATTGGAATAAAAGCACCGAGAGGTATGCCTGATAGGAGTGTCCTGTTCTCTTGTCATCCATGGGAGAGGGAATGGAGAGCGCCATTGATTCCTTCACCAACTGGGAAATCACAGAAGCCTTCCAATGAATCTGGTTGCCAACTGCAGAGAAGTCTCTTTGTCCAAAGTGTTTGAATTCTCTTTTCTCAGAGGGTTGTGTTCATGGTCAAAGGATATACACATATTGGGAACGTTGAAAGGATATAGGGCATATAGAAAATCTCCACTGATAGGGAATACCAAAGACATCTGGGCAGCAGCCAATTCTAGAAGTGCCAGTCTGGTTTCTCAAGCGATGGGAGACATAGATTTGAAATCATTTTAGCTAAGATGGAGCATGGGCAGGGGAGCGGGGTGGTATTCATAGAAATGAACTCAGGGAAATTGGTTTTGTTTTGTCGAAGAACAGGACGCTCATTTACTGTGTACATGATATATACTGGGGTATCAAAGAATGGCTTTTGTGGAACTGCTTGTTTTTACAAGAATTATTTCCTTTTTTCCATATGAGAATCTTGCCCATCCACCTTGTGTGTGTATGTTAGTTTGTTTGTGTGTCTGTTAGATTTTCAAGCAAAGCAAGAATATTTCAATGATGATTTGCATTGCTGCAAGTCTCAGAGTGTTCCATAAGGCACTGAAGGACAAAAAAAAAATCAGTTTTTCCTATTGAAAGGTCATTGCACCATCAGCAATATTCGTGTCATGCCTGACACCAAGGAGAGAGAAAAATCTGGCTCAGGATCCTTGAAGCAGCCACTTTTTCGGTGAATCGTCCTGTCACATGCTCCCAGTGGGGAGGGACCTGCAAAGGCAAGTGGGAGATTCAGCAGTGCCCGAGGCTGGGCATCCCCTGGCCAAACCCCAGGGTTCTACAGTTCTCAGACTGGCACCAGCCTGGAGCTGCTCCCCAGCTGGTGTAGGCCCTCATGGGCCCTCACATAGCCAGCCAGACCATTTTCTGAAGCTTGATGCCCAAGGTCAGCTAGGCAGGGCCTGAGCTACCCTACAGGGCTTCCTAAAGACCCTGGAGCCCTGGATACTTGGCTGATGACTTAGGTTGTTTGTAGGATAGAAACCATCTGTCACTGGTACAGAGATGTAAAAGTGAAGGACTAATCTGATTTGGTAATGCCATTTCCCTGTGGCAAAGACCTTTAGTGTCTTTCTTACCTTCAAGAATATGTACAAGGTCCCCCTCTGGCATTTGAGGTCCTCACTGTTCTTTCATTTCATCCTGTTCTCTCTCGCCCCTGTGTATTTGTACAAACTTAGACTGTACTCCCACATTCCCCACCATGTTGAAGTCCTACTTTGCCTTCAAGACCTAACTTAGGTACTACTTCCTTCCAGAAACCTTCCCCAAACCTTTTATTAAGAAGTGATTCTCCATGCCTACTCTCCCCCCATCTTGAATCTCTCAGGCCTCTCGGTTTTATCTTTCCTATGCACTGAAATTGAGAGACCGAGTGACAGAGGTTGAAGATGGAGCTGCTGCCTTGAAGTTTGAGGTTAGAAGGCCTGGGTCCAATTCCCGTCTCTGACATATCCCAGCTGTGTGGTCATAAGGACAGATTACTTACTCCCTCGCTGTCTTAGTCTCTAAGACCAGACATTACAAACAGTTGCCCATTGGTAGAGGGAGTTTTCACCTGGGAGTTTCCTATACTAATGAAATCATAGGTCTGGGATCCAAAGCCCACCAATGTACTCAATCATATTCTAACCCGCAATAAAGGCAATTAGGTGTCTGTCTAACCCACGCCATGATACTATAAATCCCTTAGAACTATAGACTTGTGCTCTGCGTAGACTAAGCATTTAATAAAGGTGGATCGAATGCGTTTCCTGTTGAGGACATGTGCATTGCAATTGTACCCAAGGTATTCTCATTTCAGAGCAAGGAAAAATTGTTTCTTGCAGATGACTTAGGTGTTTTCCTGTGGCTGCTCCTTTTGCTTGAAAGGTTACAGATGGTTTCTCTCCTATTCCCAATCTAAGCTTTTAAAGTTTTAAAGTTGGAAAAAAAGCAAAATGTCCAGGGACTTGATATGCCATTGCAAGTATGCCCACTTCGATGCCATGTTGCCCAGTGGAGATGCAGGTCACACGTGGGTCCCTCCCTCCCCTTCTTTCTGAGCACTGATTTTCACCCCTGTGGGATAGCACGATTATGGCCTGCTTGTATGACATGTCCCCTCCTCATGCTAGGAGTGACTACAGGATTTGGTGGAAGGGGCATTGCAGACATTGCCCCCTCCCATCCCCAAGCCCAACAGCTCTATTGCAGAGCTCTGAACCAGACAATTTCAGAGAAAAGTAAATAAATTGGCTTTCCTTGGCTAAAATCTCCAAGCACACTACTTCCTGCTGGCCACTGGGTAGACCAGCTGCCAGGCCTCAGAAGAGCCCTCTGTGCCTGCCTCCCCATCTGCCAAACAGGGCTAGCAATCATCCTCCCTCTCTCCCAGGATGCTGCAAGGATACAGTGAAGTCTCCAAGGGGAAAGGACTTTGGGGAAACACAAATGCAATACAAACTACAGTAACACCTCAGGCACCCAGCAGTGGGGAAGGACGGGATGGGGCACTTAGTGTCATGTTTGCAGTTAGTCAAAGGCCGACCCATTTGGGCAATGAAGAGGTGACCCTTCAGAGGCTATAGGGACTTGTCTCAGAAATGTTTACAGGCTCATCTTATCTTTGATCATTTTCAACATTCAGCACCTCCAAAGAAGTCTTGTAGGAGCACACAGCTCACATTGCCTGAGAGAATAAACCTAGAGAGGAAAATGAGATCTTGTCCCCAAAGGTCACACTTACTTCCAAAGTCGACAACGGCAGAAAGAAGACTGGCTCTGCAGTCAGGAGACCTGGGTTCAAATCCGAGCTCTTATGCTTATCACCCTGTGGGACCTTGGGCAAGTCAGTTAGCCTCCCTGTACCTCAGTTTCCTCCTCTGTAAAATTGGAGGAGGTTGGACTAGATGGCCTCTGTGGTCTCTTCCAGCTTTAGAGCCATGATCTATGATCTATGCTCTATCACATAATCATTGAGAAATAACCAGTATTTAAAAAATAGAGTCTGATTAGAAATGTAAGAAGCCAGAGGGAGTTATGAAAGACAACGGGGCCATTAGACAGTACTTATAGTAGAAAGAATGTTGGATTTTTGAATCAGAGAGAACCTGGGTTCAAGGTCTGATTCTGCCATTGACTAGCTGAGTGGTGTTGGGCATGTTTCTTCTTCTCTCTGAAATTAAGTTTTTTTTTTCTCTGTCAAATAAGGGAGTTGAACTAGGTGAACTTTGAGATCCTTTCCAGCTCTAGATCTGTGATCAGATGTGTGACCTTGGGCAAGTCACTTGGCCTCTCTGGGCTTTGGTTTCCCCATCTGTAAAATGAAGGGGTTGGACTATTAGATGGTCTCTGAAGTCCCTTCCAGCTTTAGGTCTAGGATCCTATGTGTGACTAATGCACTAGTCACATCGCTTACTTCCCTGGGCCTCAATTTCCCAATATGTAAAATGAGGCTGTTAGACTAGATGGCTTCCGAGGTCCCTTCCAGTTCTAAATCTGAAATCCTTTTAACTCCCAAGACTACATCCAGGCTGCAGGAGAAGGCAGAAACTTCCCAAAGTTCTTAGGAAATGAGAGGCTTTTTGTTGACCTAACTGGTGTCCTCCCAACAAACATTTTGCCAAACTCACTGTTGGCATTTACTACTGGTTTCCCAGTCCAGCTCAGATTTGTGCACTGACACAGGCAAAGTCTATTTCCAGGACTTAGGAGGCTTTCCCCTTGTTCCAACAGGCCTCTGACAGGCAGCCTTAGAGGGCAGCCCTTTGGGCCCGTGCTCTGCCCTGGCTTCAGGCCCGCTATGATTCTGGTTGTCTGGGTGCTAACTGGGGTGTTACTGTATTGCTGTTCGTCCATCAAGACACAATCTTTTCTCATTTACTCAAGCCTCAAGAAGCAGGAATTTGCTTTGGGGGAAGGGGCTCATCCAAGGGCACAAGACTGAAGCCAGAGAAAAGGGCAAAAGGCAAGCTCCGCCTTGGAGCCAAGGCAAGCTCTTCTTCTTCTGGGGCACCTACCACAGGACTATGTGCTTCTATGCTTCTGCTCAGTAACATTGAGGTCCAACATTTGCTGATTGCAGGGTTTGCTCAGGCCCCTTCCCTGGGGCTATGTTTTTTCTTGAAGGCCAGTAGACGCTTCAATAAGCTACGGAGGTCATAGCTCCTGAGCATCCATGGCTGGGGGCCATGCTCTTGGGTGTAATGGCAGCTGCTCCAGCACATTCAAAGGTCCTGGGACAGTAATCTCCCTCAGCCCTCCAATGACAGAATATATCTGGGTTGGGAGGGAGGGAAAGAGGGACCTGAGCATGGAGTCTCATGAGCCATTAGAATGGCTCATCACCAAGTACACTATAAGGGGGATGTGGACAGGGAGGAGCTTGGCAATGTTTCCCCTCCCCTTCCGGAGCTTTCCTTTGAAGAACTGAGCATACAGGGCTAGACTTGGCTCTCCATATAGCTGACTCCCATGTTAGGATCCTGAAGGTCACCAACAGGACATGGGCAATCACAGAGGCATGATGATCCAGTAGAAAGAGCATTCCCACTAGGAATCAGGGAACCTGGGTTCCAGCCTTGGCTCCCCTACTTGGTAGCTGTGTGACTTTGGGCAAGTCACTTAGCATCGCTGGCTCTCAGTTTCCTCCTCTGTCAAATGGGCATCATAGTACCTTTCCTCAGATGAGGTAACAGATGTGAAAGCATTTTTGGAGCATTAAAAGCTTATTATCTCAATGCAAGATATCATCATTTTGACCCCATTAATACCAAATCTGAGATAATTTGAGGGGGGTTAGGCTGAAGTTTGCCTTTGCACTGTTCTGTGAAGAGGAGGAGTGGCTAAGCAACTTAAAAATATGCACAAAATTGCAAAGGGTTTGTTTAACCTGCTCGGGAGAACAAAATGTTTTTAAGGACATCAACACATTAAGTGTTTGCATGCAAATGGATGATGCTAATTAAAAATGAGTTCGTTCTTTTTTTTCCATTCATTAAAGCAGACCCAGCTGAACCTCTACTTGAAAACATTGTTAGTAACATTTCGTGACTATGTTATGACTAAAGATTGAAAAGTAGCTAATGTCTGCAGCAGCAAGGAACAAAAAGCAAATTAAGGCACCAAGATTCTGTTTAAACTCAAATAGTGAAGGATAGTCATTTGTTTTAAAAAGCCTTGGACTGATGGAGAGATTGACTGCCCTGAGGTTGGGGAAATGGAAGGAGAGTGAGTGGAGGCTCATAAAGACGGTCATAAGCTTATAGGCACCAATGGCTTTAGACAACAAAGAACAAAGGATTATCTTTGATAACAAGAGTGCAAGTAGGATTTAGCCCAACGAATGGAGTCACTCAGTGTTCTTTTCTACTGCAGACATTAGTTCGGTTATTAACTATGGCATATGTACCGAAAGGTATTAAAAATCGATTCCTGAAAAGATGTCTATAATCAGACCTTTTCCTAATTCATACTGGCCTTGCAGCTGGTCTGAATCAGGTGAGGCTTTGCTGTAGGTCTCTAAGTCCCAGTGGCCTCCAACAGCAGAAGTCTGAATATAGATGGGAAGGGTCAGGGGAGGGGCAGGGAGGAGGAGTTTGTTTCATGTCCTCCAAGAAACACTTACCTGAGCATGAATTCTTGGGGAAGGGAAAAAGAGGGAAAACATGACTCAAATATTGGAAAAAATGGTCACTGGATTCAAATGACTGTTTAAAGAATCATAGACTCCCTTTGGGATCCCTTCACTTCATTTCTACTACTCATTTTTATCATCGATTACTGGACTGAGTAATGAGAATGGCTTCTCTAGAGACTTCGTTCCATGGCGGGAGAGGGGAAGGGGAAAGGGAAAAGGACCAGGGAATGCGATTCAATCACAAACATGTTACCCAGAAACTCAAGGAAAGCATCATTCATTATGTGTGACAAGAAAGGCACAGTCGCCGAATAGTTTTCAAAGAATCCAACAAACACTCTGGAGACTAGACATGGCTCGGGAGAACATCACCGAGCTGAAAAAGGAAAGGGCACACAATGCACAGCAACGGAAGGGCAATTAGCTTAGTCGGAGCAGGCCTTGGCCGTACCCTAGATCTTAACACTCTCTGTTCCATACACGTTGTAGCCTTCTCTGTAAGTGGCGTAATTCTGGGTGGTGGCGGCAGGAGCAGGCTTAAAGTTTTGAGTGTTCTTCGTGAGTTTCATGCGTTTGGATTCCGCTCGGGATTTGTAGCAGAACTCTATCAGAGCCACCATCATGGCCAGCCCCAGGCCTCCAACAAGGATATAGAATACGCCGGCCACGTTGCTCAGACTCAGAGCGCTGGTCTTGTCCTAAGAGAAATGGACAATGTGATTAGTTGGTGGGAAAACCACAGGCAGTGGGACATCATCATGCTTTGCAACAGTTCAGGGCTGTCCTACGCTGTCAAGATAACTAAACACAGGCATAGATGGTATGGCTCAACCCTGGCAACTGGCTCATGTCGTGCAATGAGTACATTATGCTTCCACTGACTGCTATGATCCCAGGGGTCCTACTGCCTCAAAAAAGATGCTAAAAGCATAACCTCCTGACAGCTAGCTTTAGGAACCAAAGAGTAAATGGAAGCATAATTCATCCCTCTGCCAGCCTCACTAAACACCTATTGTCAGAGTTCAGCCATGGCATCTCTCTCTGTCTTTCTCTCTCTCTCTCTCTCTCTCTCTCTCTCTCTCTCTCTCTCTCTCTCTCTCTCTTTCTCTTTCTCCCCCTCTCTCCAAGTAACGATTTTCATTTGGGAACCTAAAGTATTCTTTGGCCTCTCTACCCTGCAGTCCTTTCCCCCATCCTCCTTGAAGCACTACATCTATTAGTCCCCATAGCAATGGGTGAGAGTATTAGAATTTCCTAAAACTCTGAGCTGGGGACTTTCTTTGCCAGGGTCTTTATATCAGTGTTTGCTCCACTTCTTTCTCAGTGGTTGAGAGATCACTCTAGGACTAGCTTTGATTAGGGTGCCAAGCCTTTCTGCTGATGGACTCCATCTGTAGCAGAAGTTAGTCTGTCAACGTCCTCCCAAGAGCTGCAGGGGCCTAGTAGGAGGCCCCTTTAGTCCCTGATTGGCTCCGTTTACAAATCAGGGAACATTTCTAGGAGGCTGGTGATTTAAAAAACAATACCAGCTCCTCTTAAAACTTGGATTTCAGTGAATGTTAAGAATAATCTTTAAAAACACTAAATTGATCATAAGCTTTCTATTTGCTAATTTTTAAAAATGAGGAAGACGGTCAGTTACTTTCAGGTCAGACTGCAAATTTGACTAAGCTAAGACTGCATGAGAAAGCAAAACCTGGATTGCTGAATAATGGAAAGGAAAAAAAATTGCTACCTGGACCCCACCTTCAAGGTAGGACTGACCAAGGGAGGGAGGAGGGGTTTTCATTGAAAAAGTAGCATTTTGTAATCTGTTTAGAGGGAATTGTAACCATTTTGCTACTGGATTCATAAGAAAGATTTGCTCATCATCAGATTATTACCCCAATGGATTAAGTTCTCTGTTTTAGCTATAATGCAATGGGGAGCCATCAAGGATGCTGAGCAATGGAAAGAACATAGCCAATCCTTGTGTCTTTAAGGCAATTAAAGTTAAATGGGAAAGATTATACATTTGTATGGCCATATCCACATGTTTCTATTTCTTAGATGCTAGTCCTATGCTTGTTTGCCCTGATGCAAAGGCCAGATGAAATTGGACTGTATATGAAGGAGGATGGAAAATATCCCTATAAGCAACCCTGTGACTCATTGCTTGTCCAGGAGAAGTGACAGTTCAAGTTGAGGAAGTAATCCAAAATATATGTCACTTACGGCAATGGATCAATTTTAGGTTGGCTCCTCTCCTGCCCTTCCCCCCCCACTAATGTCACCCCAATCCCACTATTGGATTTTCATATGTGTTCCTTGACATGACCCCTATAAGCTGTGGCAACAAGAGTTCTGAGTTTCATGTAACTGAGCTCCCAGGTAATTATGTCATTTATGGCCACAAGACAGAACTACAGTAGCAAAATGGTTCAGTGCATAGGGGAAATGAATGTTGGCGTTTCATGAAATGAATTAACCGATCCCACAATATTAGTTTAAAGAAAGTAAAAAGGAAAAAAAAAACGGAAACTCAAAGGAAAAAAATAACTTTCTTGGGGGAGCAAAGGGATAGAGGGGTGGGGTGAGGGAGAGGCGGGGAAGAGTGTTTCATGCTTATCAATGTGATGTTAATCCTGACGACGTATACCCTCAACGAGCATGCGGCTAGATCTCAAAAGCGCTCCAAACAGCTTTGGAAGTGAGAAATGGGACAGACTTAGTGGTCTTAGTGAGAACCACCCAGGTGCTGGACTTGATTCAACAGCAGCTGGAATGAAGCTGAGTCATGAATTCTTCCAGAGACCAGTCTGGTTTCCCGATTTGAGGGTGGGGCCAGCACAATGTTAGAATAACCAAAAGTACTTACAACTTAACAAAGTCTCTGATACTGGAAGAGAAAAAAAAGCTGTTGTGATTGGTTCTTTTTTTTTTTTGGTGATTTTGGAATTGTTTTTCCTTTAGCCTTTAAAATGTAAAATACACTGGAAACCCCTTAGAATATACTGTGGGCCAAATTACAGCCTTTCTCCAAAAGAACGGGCATAACACCGCCAGCCCGGTGTGATATGGTTGATCCTCAAGACCCATCCTTGGTCCATTGCTTCAAGAGTAGCATTATAAGGGGGTCCCATTGTATCGAGGTAGGGTTATGTGTGTTCGTGCAGTGTGTGCATGCATGTGTGTGCGTGTGCATGTATATGCGTGCGTGTGTGCATGTATGTGTGTGTGTGTGCGGGTGTTGTTTTGGGAAAGCCATTTCAGGGGGAATCAAATAAACAGTGGGTCAAACTGCGATTGCTAATCAGTACAAAAAGACCGCCAGCGACTGACCTTACTCCCGGAGTCCTTGGCTCCGCACTCCCCCTTATCGTACCACCATTTGTTTTTCAGCTTGTCTAAGATGCCTTGTTCACTGAGTTTCAATACTGCAAGGTTTACAGGCGTTCTTCACGTGGGAAATAACATAAATAACATTATATTATGTTATTTTATGTTATTCAAGCTTCAAACTACTTTAAAACTATAGAAAGCGATAAAGCAGGGAGCCCTGGCCACAGTCATTTTAGACACTGCAGGCAACCTGAGCATTTTTACCTTATCAAACTTTACACTAGAGCATCTCTATATTTACCAGGGCCTGCCCATATCGCTTTGAGTAATCGGCACACACTGTTAAATAACGAGGGTAGAAAAACAAGGCAGTCGCTTGTTGGGGCGGGCTCTCTCTCCCCTTGGATGCAATTGTCTGACTGCCACTTAGTGCGAGTTGGGTTTGATCTAACTGGGCATCTTGTTGGACTTCCAGACAGAAAGCATTTGGGGGCAAGGGAAGCAGCAGGGGAGAAGAACAAGAAAAGAGTCCACATTACAGATAGAAAAGCTGAATGCAACAGATCAGACACCGTTGTTGTTGTTGTTGTTGTTGTTGTTGTTGTTGGCATCCTCATCATCCTCGTCGCCATCCTTCTTCTCCTTAGCCGCATGAAGATAGTGGCTGAGAAAGTTCATTGAAACATTCATTGCAGAGGCCTGAAAAGGCCATCGAGTCTTTGCCGATATCACAAGTATCTCTTGACCCAAGGCACACCTAAGAGTACACACCTCTGTTGGTGTCCTCCTTTTAGGGCTCACTGTGGGGTGCAGGTGACCCTGGGCTTTCAAGGGCACTGTCAGAAGAAGTCCTGTCAAGCTCCAAAGGCTTCTTTTCCATGCTGAGCTCTAGACTGTATGTCTGGCAGCTGAGGGTCTCCCTGGTTAAGTATGTAGAGGCTCACCACCAGAAATGGGATGGGGGGGGGGATAGGGCATAAAAAACAATTTTTTTTCTGTAGAAACTCATGAAACTTGTCTGCCAAGGCCTGGAGGGGTTGACCTTTCTGTGGGTGGTGGGAGGATTCAAGATCCAGGTTTCTTGAAGCATCAAGGTAAATGTTGTACATGTAGCAACATTCTAGATATGCAACTTGTCCCTCCAGGTTACAAACGGGGGGCATATGTTAGTCAGATGAAAAGAGAGAATGGGGGGCTAGAGATGGAGGGACTAGATTCTGGGTAGCCTTCTAACTGCTATGGCTATATGACCATAGCTGAAGTGCCTCCAAAGACACAGCTCATCCTTGGCCATTGAAATGGCTACTTTGGATTCAAAGGCAGACCACTCGTGAGGCAAGTATACCATAGTACCAAGTGGTGCCAAGGACACTTCTGATTCCATAGCTGTGGGGAGGAGCTAGGTGGCCTCCACATGTATCTGCAGTAGTGGGGGCTTCTCTCTGCAAAGAGACTGGGAAAATTCCTGAAAGATCAATTTTTCAGGCCCCATGTCCTCCAAAGGGGCAAGAAGGTCATTTGCTACCCCCACTACATCAGATGCTTGGGTAGGCCTGTCCTTGCCCTGGCTGGGGTAACTGACATTATTTCTGGGATTGTTTTCTCATCTGACAATGACTATGATGATTCTGGCCCCCTGTCTTCTCTCTAGGGAAGCTGAACATTCAATTAAATATCTCTAGTTGCTTTGAGTAAAAGGGTATTATAGAGACAGTACGGTGTTAGCTTAACATGAGGCAAAGTCAAAATAAGAAAACCAGTAGGAATTATACAACCATTACATAGTCCAAATCATGGAAAAAGAGCATCAGTTGATGGTATCCTGACCAGCCCTAGTACCATGACTAACTGCCCCACTTGCTTTCTATAGGAGATGATGAAGGTCACCATGAACATGTCCCACAATGCTCCTTTCATCTCACAAATAAGTCTGACCAATCCTCTTTTCTGACCAATGCCAATCCTGCCACAGGCACAGAGAGCAGGCCTCCGGAACAACCCTACTCACTGAGCTTCCCTGCCTCTTCCCCACCACCACCATCATAAGAGGGAGCAACTTTGCCACTTTTGGATGTGTAATGTGGCTTCTTAATGGAGGACTCTTAAGACACTGGCAGGTTGATGACAGGCTATTGTCGGAAACTGGAGCCTGCATTTCATCATACAACTGGGAAAGTCTTTGGGGAGACTTTCCTTAAAGTCCCAGTGGCCACGGTCTTTTGAATTGAGAAGAGGGAGGGAATTGATAGGGGTGCTACATATGGTAGGTAAAGCGTCATAGGATTCTCTAAAGGAAGCTTGAAATTCCATTACGATATTATCTGGGGCTGAAAACTAAAGGACTCAGGAAAACCCTTAAAGCCGGGCCAGGTAAACCTCTAAAACCTCTCTCTCTTGGGACCTCCTGAGTTATTGTTGTCTGGCCTGTCTTCACTACTCCCTGACATGTGCATTTCTATCTGCCCCTCTTTATACAGTTATCCCTTCTAAATCATGACTTTCCCCATCACAGTTTCGATATATAGAAGGATGGCATTAGAAATTAAATGGGAATTTTTGAAGAGTTTTGCAGAAGTTGTAGAGGACAGTCAAAGGCCAGCAGATGACATAAAAAGTTTAGAAACTCAGAAACGCATAAAATATATGTATAGAATTGTGTAAGATCAACGTATTTTATCATTTAATACCATAAAAATTCAAATTTCTTCTCTGGTACAAAGGGAAGGACAAAAACTTTGACTCGGATTTTCCAGATGGCAGGGGTTCGGTGCCCCTAACCCCTGCGATGTGGAAGAGATAACTGTATTGTTCTCCTTTTCCTCCTTTACGCTTCTCTTACTTCTTTTCCTTTCTCTTTTCTCCATTTCTTTTCCATGTCTATGTTTTGGAGCGTGTCTACACAACCTAGGGCTGATGGGCTTATCATGAGGCTTGTCTATCACTCCGTCATTTCTGTACCTCTCCAACCTCTTGGCATTTCCGCTCCCTAAGCTCCAAGGTATCTTGGGCCTTCGTGGCCTTCCTTTGGTTGGCTCAGGTTTCTTAACGGTGATTATCCGTCTGCCAAGTTTGGTTTGCTTCGCAATTATCCCTCACCACCTCTCTTTGCCAATCAAAACTCCTACTTTCTCAATTTGGGTGGTCTCAGCTAGGTGTTGGCAAGGAAGCTCTCTGTCTGCTTAATACCATGTCCACAGAGTGGTAAATAACTACTCGACAGAGAGTAGTGGCACTCAAAAGAAGTACCTGTTAATTCAAAGGCTCATAGGATCGTAGATGTAGAGGTGGAAAGGACCTTAAGGGTCATTAAGTCCAGCTGCCTTATTTTACAGATAAAGAAACTGAGACCTAGGGAGGTAAAGCAACTTGTCCAGGGTGACACAGTTCCATTTGAACTTACGTCTTTGTAGCTCCTGCCTTGCTGAAACGCATGGATGTTCTTCTAAGCCTTCCTGGCAGCCCTTGGCTCTTCTCTAACTGGAAGGTTACCAGCCTTTGCCTTGGGCCTGTTCAGTGACTCCCTGTGGGGTTGCTTCCATAATGGTTTGCTGAGTCCTGCTCGAAAGCACTAAGACCCGCAACTGACATACAGTGGGTCCTTACACTGCTATTGCTGACAAGCTCCATAGGCCACTGGAAATTATAGCCTTTGAATGGGAAAAAATACCCCCAATCAAGTCCAGTCCATTTCAGAAAACATCACAAAGGCAGGCAAAGGGAAGTATAGATAAATACACTTAAGGAGGCCAGGATGGCTGCCAAGAAAACAAACAGAAACTACTTTCAAAGCCAAATCTCCCACCATTGCATGCCTCACTGGGGCAGGGCCAGGGACAAAAGGAGCCTCTCAGAAGTTCTCAACACACTATTAACTGTTTGCTCCAGATTGTATGATCCCTACTACAAAGTCACACGGAAGTTTTTCCTTTGCCCAAACCTCAAGCCAAAGCTAACTGTTTGAAATTTCAAATGATAGACTTAGGTTTGGAAGGGACCTTAGAGGCCATCTTGGCCAACCCCTTCATTTTCCATATTGGGAAAGTGAGGCCCAAGGAGGGGTGAAGTGACTTATCCAAGGTCACACATAGGATCCTAGATCCAGAGCTAGAAGGGCCCTTGGAGACCATCTAGGCCAAACCCTTCATTCTAGAGATTGAGAAGCTGCGAGCCAAGGAGATGAGGCGACTTGACTAGAATCACACACAGGCCCAGAGCTCTAGAACTGGAACATCCTTTAGAGGTCATTCAGTCCAACCCCCTTATTTTACCAGGTAGAGAGACTGAGGCCTAGGGAGGTGAAGGTCATGTATAGGATCATAATTGTCATGTTGGAAGGGACTTGCGAGGCTAGCTAGCCAAATTCCCTAATTTTACTGGTGAGGAAACTGAGGCCCAAAGCTGAAGCTACTTAACCAAAGAGGCCAGACATGAAACCAGGTGCTCTTCCTCTAGAGCTATCATCTCCCATTTTCCCACCTTTGCCCAATGACTCTACAGAGGGAGCTCCAAGAGGGCAGGGACCAGGCCCGTCCTAAATCTTGTCCCTCTTCTGGCCCCCTAATTGGTGCTGATTGAACTTATGGGAACTCTGTGCCTTTCCAATCTTCACCCCCTTGTTAGGATTGATTACACAGGCTTACTCATCAGCCTAGGGACAGCAGGTGAGGCAACTGGAAGGTTAAACAACTTTCGTCAGGCCACACAGCAAATTATTGGGTAGGACCTAAATGGCAGTGAGGCCTCATGTACTTCCGAATAATGAGAACCCTCACTTTTCTACTACTCTAAGGTTTTCCAAGTACACTCCTCACAATTGACTTATGATGTAGGCAATTTAAGGATGATTAATTTGTCCCATTTTAAAAAGGGAGAAGTAGAGGCTCGGAGAGGGGAAGGAATTTGCCCAAGTTTGCAAAGTTGCAAATGCCTGAGTCAGGATTTGAATCCAGGGTTCCTGACTCCAAGTCCATAATAGCACCACCAAATCCCATGTTCTGTGCTTTCCAGAAAAACACTTCTTTCGGAAGTCAAGAATGTTACTATAATGCCTCTTTGTTGGGATTATCCCTGACCTAATAAACTAGCCTAGCAAAGGCACATCTCACAGCTGAGATCTCTTGCTGCCATTCCCTGAGAAAACTCCAGAGGGATATGACACAGGCCCTTTGGAGAGTGGTGAAGCATTCCGAGATTTAGAACAGTACTGGATGAAGCTGTCCAGATTCTTTTCAAGGGAATTATTTGGGCGGTCATTCACTCAATAAGTTCACTGCAAAATCCTTGCTTAGTAGAGATTTCCTAGAGAAAGATATTGAGTAAGGATGGGGGCCCAGTAGGAGAGACTACACACATGCGCATGACTTTTGGCTCCCAAACACCTCCTTTACTAACCTGCCACCATGCCTATATTTCTGGTACTAGAATTTCATTCCTTGGATCATTTCCTCTTAAAAAGCACATGTCCTCAAGAGGATGCGAGGAAAGTAATACACAACGGTCTAAAAAGTTATACAATGTTCTCTTACATTCAGAATTGATTTTTAGAATCTTCAGAGAGAGAGGCAAGAACCTTTAAGTGGAGAGCTACATTGCAAGGGAATCTTTGAAGGGTTCTGTGAAGGGGGAGGTGGTCGTTAAATGTAGATGGACTCCGGGCAGAAGGGAGGGCAAGGAGGAGAGACAGTGGGGAAAAACAAAACATATCCTAATGGCATATTGAGTTTGCTCTGATTGCTAGACACAGTTATTAGCTGGCATGAGGTAACTGGTAACCATGTTTGCTTGGCTTTCTTTTCATTTGATCCATTTGGGGAATAAGAATGGAGAGGGGTCTTTGCTCTGGCAGCAGGACTCAAAGATGGATGAAGCTCTAACTGAAAGAGTTAGGATGACTTAGGGCCTCCTCTGATGCTTTATCACAGCACACAGGTGACTCTGGGAATTCTGCCAGTACATGAGCTCTGGCAGCTAAAAAAGCACAGGCCTGGTGACAGACCATATGTCTGTGGTCTGAGGTCCAGCCATGAAAATTTGGAGAGCCTCATTACCAGCTTGGCCACAGGGTGCTTATTTCATTTTGCTTTTTGCCACAACTCTTAAAGATCATCTTATCAGTCATAGTGGAATTGTGATCTGTACCAGTGGAGAGAATACTGACACTGGGAGAATAAAAAATGCTTGAAATTTTGAAGAAGAGTGATTTAAAGACTAAAGTGACCAGAATCTTGCCACACTTTGATACTTTTTGCCCTAAGAGTCAAACCATGCTTTTGGTGGCAATGCACAGGCAATGCCCAATGGTATTTTTAATGTCTAGAAGCTTCAAAGTGAGTTCAGATTAGGCTGGAAGGACAAGTGGGTTAAACTGAGCAGTGACTAAACTCAGCAAAAGTTAGCCAGTAAGAAAACTATTTGCTTCTAGACTGAGATTTTATTATTTTTTGCTCCCTGTGGTATTTCTTTTCTTTCTTCATTTGTTATAGCTATCAGAAACAATACTGATACTTTAATAAACTGTTTCTCCTTTTCTTCTTCTTCTTCCTTCCTCCTTCTCCTGCTTCTTCCTTCTCTTCCTCCTCCTTCCTCCACCTTCTCCTTCTCCTTCTTCCTTCTTCTTCCTTTTCCTCCTTCTCCTTCCTTCTCCTCCTCCTTCTTCCTCCTCCTCCTCCTCTTCCTCCTCCTCCTCCTCTTCCTCCTCTTCCTCCACATCCTCCTAATCCTCCTCCTCCTGCTCCTCCTCATTCTTCTTCTTCTTCTTTTCTTCCTCCTTCTCCTCATCCTTCTCCTACTTCTTGTTCTTCACAGAAAATAAAGGGCACTGGATGGATTGCATAGCTTAATTTCTCACATATTTCAATCATCCACACTTAGGGCTAAAGGAATTGCGAAAACTGTGCTCTGTAATTCAGGGCACGACTTACTTGGTAACAATTATCCAAATTGCAGTCAGAGTCCCTAGGAGCAACCACAAGGATTTAGGGAATATCTTATGGATTCAACATGATTTTAGTAATGGAAATTTTACATGGCAGGGCAGGAAACAGGCAATATTGGTATCAGAAATTCCTGAGAGGTGGCCAGGATATTTCCCCCTTGCAAAATTATACTTTCTTTTGGAAAAATAAATGAAAAACTTTTAGAACAAAAAAATCCTCTAAATTTATTTTTGAGAAAGTCAAAAGTAATACACAGTAACAAGATACCCATGACATAACAAAAAGAAGTTTTACAAATTTTATTTTGAAGATAACCTGAGTCGTGAATAGCTTGGAGCCATATCAAATTCTTTGCTATAACAAAAAATGCCAAGAGAGTAATTTAAGAATGTTGGGCTGTCTTGCAAGGAAAAGGAAGAAGAGAAATGTGGGCCATGGTAATTCATCAGCAAAAAAATTCTGCCAAAGAATCCAGTGATCCTGGAGGATGCCTGGAGATGCAGTGTCTCCAGAGGACCTTGAACTATGGAAAATGGAGCTGAAGCTGACAAAGTTGGTATGGAGAGTGACAGCTTTAAGGACACAAAGGGGGCAAGTGGGAAAAGAGAATATGAGGAAACAGTAATACAGCCGGCGTCTGCCAAGACCGCTTGGAAAGATTTCAGCATTATTTACAAAAAGACAATATCTCTAGCTCCTGTTGGGTAACTTCCATAAAGTAGCCCAGACATAAGATATCAAGGAAGGTGATTATCCTTAGTGTCATTAGGACCATGTTGGTCAAGGGGTATCCTGTGTGTGTCTGTGTGTTTGTGGGTGGTGTTTCTACCAGTATATTTAAAGATGCCATATTTGAAAGGTTTAGCTTGAAGTCTGAATATTTTAAAAAGGATGTAATTGCCTTAGAGCTTTAACATACAATCTTTGGCCCAACTTGTAACAAGATCGGAATGGACGCTGCCCTTAGAGTCTGAACAACTGGATCCAAGTTCAAGTTCTGCCATTTACTTGTTATGTGACCTTGGGTGAGTCACCTTCATGTTTCTAAGGTTCTGTTTTCTCATCTATAAAACAGAAGGGATAATCTGTGTTCTGCCTGCCTCACTGGCTTGCGGGGGTCAAATGAGATAATGGACATGAAAGCATTTTGCAAATGGTAAAATGGTATAGGAGTGTAAGCTAAGTTTAGAGGGGGACCATGCGGGGAGGAAGGAGGGAAGTGGTAGAGCTTACATTCTGCCGGGGGACACAATATATACATCAAATATAAGGTGTTGTGAGAAGGGCTGGGGTCCTAATAACTGGGAGTGGTGTGGAGAAGGCTTTCCAGAGAAGGCAATATCTATGCTGAGCCTTGAAATAAGAAAAATGAATGGATGGAGCATTTATTAAGTGTTTGCTATGTGCAAAAGCCCCAGTGGGGCTTTTAAGTTAAGCACCGGAGGTGCAAGTAGAGGAGTAAGATGGGCCCTGCTGCTAAGGAGCTCAAATTCTAATGAGGAGGAGATGATATATGATCAATGATGATGTGATTAATAAATAATGTACACAGGGTGTCCCAGCAGTCTTAGTGCAGCTTGAAGCTCTCAAAAGATGTTAATAAAATGTTAATGGCCCTCAGTGGAACAAGGGAAGTTTGGAAGAAGGGTGCTATTCCTTGGCACAGCCTGCTTTTGTTTGACTTCTACTCTCTACTGTCTCCCTGAATGGAAGGGAAAAGAACACCCATCGCTCTGAGAAGTTACAAAGACAAGTTGGTCTTGAGATGCCTGTAAGCTAATGGCTCATGTTTCCCTTAACACCCAACTATAGAAATTAATTAAATTATATTATTAATTTTAATTCAGTTGAATTCAATAAAAAGCAAGATGCAAACACATCCATAGAGAGGAGGATGGTGGAAGAATATTAGTGATATCACCTCATAAAATGGCAAACAGAAGCAGAAGCAAAAGTAAGGCTAAGGCAAGTCTGGCATGAGACTCGACTATGCTACATCATCCCACCAGTACTCAGAGATGATGCTGGTAGCAAGATTTGTTCACGTTACTGTAACTATTTTTATGACCAATGAAAGTGGAAGCACCACATTCTATTCCTATCATCTGAGTCCTAGAGGGAGAAATGACACTTAATGATGGCACTTGGGAAAAGCGGATGGACTCGATCAACGCACACTGAAGAAATGTGGGCTGGAGGCAAAACAACCCTCAAAACATCAAGGGATCATTTTACAAACTATCTCGGGGCAGAGAAGATATCAAAAGGATGCAAAAAAATGACAGATGATGAAAACATCGAAAACAAGGAGATAGATAGGATGTCAATTACTACCAGCCCACACTTCCTCATCTTTAGAAAATCTATGAGAACGATCTACACGATGACTACATATCCAGGGTACCTTTGATGGAAAGATAAGAAGGGGACAAGTATGCTTTTCCAAATGATTCTCTACAGCAGATCAGATCTTTACTCATTCACCTGACTGAAAGGTATGGAAAAAACAAGAACCTATTATATTTATTTTTTATCGATTACCAAAAAGAGATTTGGTAGATCAATTTCTCCTTCATGAGTGTGTTAAGATGATACAAAGACTCTCTCATGAAAATATTAAAACCACAGGAGATTCCTTCATAAATTCAATCCTAGAGTAGGTTCAACATCCAACATCAATCTCTCATTATTATTATCAAGTGAGGCATAAAACAGGGCGATGTACGCTCATCAAAGGTGTCTGCCACTGTGACAGTGACCCAAATGGAAGAGGGATTTCTCCTTAGACATGACATCTTCTAGCATAGGTTCCCAAAGTGGGCAAAACTTCTCCCTCCTGAGGAAGGCTAGAATGATGGGTGGGGGGTGGTAGTAGCCTCGGGGGAATGCAAATTTTTAAAAAAAAACCATTAAAGGGTTAAAATCAGTAGATTTCCAGGGGCAGGCACTGAGTAAATTTTTTTTTGAAATGGAGGCAATAGGCCAAATACATTGGGAACCTCTGTTGAATCTAGAGGCTCTTGTTCAGGGGTTCTAGTGTGTTGGTTGCATCAAACCCCTAAACGTTACAGGGTCCCCTCCTTGAGATCCATGATTACTTTGAAGAGATCAGCCTACCAATCTACACAGAAGAAACTAAATGCATGAAAAACACCCTTTGTACCGACTAAGGCATGTATTTGGATAGCTAGTCCATTGAATGAGGCCACCAGTACCTATACGATGAATGAGTTGGTTTCAGTCATGAACAGCTTGGGCTGGACTGCATTTGGCAAATGGAACACTGTTTTTAACCAAGTCAATCATTTTTTTTGAAGACAAATGTTCTCCCAGTGATGTTCTGTGGTTATGAATCTTAGACTACCATATTCATCTCCAAAGAATCAAAGTTGTGAGTGATCCAAAGGGCAATGGAGAGATGCACGAGGGGCACAAGCGGGCTACAGCACATTGCCAGCAATGAATTCTGCAGAAGAAATGCCATAAGAGCTATTATTCTGGAAATATCTGATAGTAAAATGAGGGTGGATGGTCATTTATTGAGAGCGAGAGATAACCAGTATTCATGAAATGGAAAAAGGCATAGAAGAATTTCTCCAGAATGTTGGATGGACCCTCTGTGGGAGGATCTATTTGAGTACATGAACCAGCATGAGAAGGAAAGGATGAAACAGTATAGGCAGGACATTTATCAGTGAGATCACAGATCTGCTGAATAATTCAATTCAATTCAACAAATATTTATTATTGGTATGTTAAGATGAGAAATTAGGATAGCAAGGTGGTACAGCGGATAGAGCTCTGGCCCTGGAGTCAGGAGGATCTGAGTTCAAATGTGGCTTCAGACACTAGCTCTGTGACTCTGGGCAAGTCACTGAACCTCATTTACCTCAGTTTCCTCATCTGTAAAATGAGTGGAGAAAAAAATGGCAAACCACTCCAGTATCTCTGCCAAGTCAGAGGCAACCGAAACAACTGGACAATAACAACAAGATGAGAAAACATTTGCGAATGTTGAAAATTAGGCCTAGCTTTTCTGGTGCCTTGTGCTGGCCCTGCTCTCATTTGGCTCCTCTGGGCTCATTTGGTCTCCTAAAATTTTAGGAATCCCAGACTAGTCTGTAACAACTAAGTGGAGCCCATGGCATTTGTAGATGAGTTTGGGTGGGCTCTTAGCCTGAAGGGAATCCTTCTTTAGTTCTATCCTTTCCCCAAAATGGTTTTTCAGTTGTACGAAGTAGATCCCATTGCACCTGGCATAATCTAGGCCTGAGAAAATGCCTTTGCAGGACATCTAGGCCTCATCCAATCACAGACTCCCGGCTCTAGAGCTGGAAGGGATCGCAGAGGCCATCTAATCCAACTCCTTCATTTTCTAGAGGGGGAGAATGAAGCCCATAGAGGTAAAATGACTTGCCCAAGGTCACAGGTCTAGAGTTGGAAGGAATCTCAGAGGCCACCTAGTCTACCCCTCCCCCCTCATTTTACAGGGGAAGAAACTTAGGCCCTGGGAGGTGAAGTCACTTGGCTAAGGTCACACAGTTAATAAGTGGCAGAGGTGAGATTTGCACCTTGGTCCTCTGCCTCCAAATCCATTGCTCTCTAAAAAATTTTTTATTGGTGTTTTCTGTTTCTTACATCACCATGGTATCCTAGGTATGCTGCCCCCCTCCTCAAGGGATAGCCCATATGGCAAATAGTATTTTTTCATTGCTTCTTTTTGTTTTTTGGAGGGCAATTGGGATTAAGTGACTTGCCCAAGGTCACACAGCTAGTACATATGTCAAGTGTCCGAGGTTGGATTTGAACTCAGGTCTTCCTGACTCCAGGACCCATGCTCTACTCACTGCACCACCTAGCTGTGCCCTCCCATTGCTTTTTTAATGTACTGTGTTGCCTCTATTGACCTTCCTCATTTGATAAAAGAGGAAATAGCAGAAGATTTCTGAACGATGAAATGTCAGTCATTTTTAGAAAGGAAAGCCAGTTAATTGTGCAAGTTGGCACCTGAGCGATCCCTTCCTGGCTCCCGATTTCCCTGCTCCCCTTCCCCCATCCCTCTGCTTTTTATCCTTTGTATCCCCCAGCTAGTGCTTAGCACAATGCCTGCCACATAATTAGTGCTTAATAAATTGCTTATGGACTGAATGGTTCCATCTTCTTGGGGCCACCAGGAGAGTTCCAACCTGCCTCAGTTTCCTGCAGCCTGCTACATAGCTTCCCTGCAAGGCTGTGCTAGCACCTCTAACTTTGAATGCCTAGAAGCAAACTCCTCCTCTTTCTCTCAAAACCAGCTTCCCTGACCTGACTTCCCTGCTCCCATCAGGGCCATGAGTCACCTGGTCAGTGTCACCTTTGAGTTTTGGCTCTCCAAAGCCAACCAATCATCAATCATCAAGTCCTATCGAGTCTGTCTTCAATACGTCTCCTATTCCCTCCTTTCCCTTCCCTCTGACAGCACCTTAGTTGAGCTCCCTTATGGAAGGCTAGGTGGTACAGTAGATACTGCGGGACCTGGAGTCAGGAAGACCTGAATTTGAATCCTGCCTCAGACTCTTACTAGCTGTGTGACCTCTTTCAGCCTCAGTTTCCTCATCTGTAAAATGGAGATAATAAGAGCACCTACCTCAGAGAGTGGTTGTGAAGATCAAATGAGATAATATACAGGGAATCCCAAAAGTTTTCTTTCAAGTTTAAGTGTAAAGGCTTTGGGGACAATGTAAAGTACATTGCAGATACATAGAAACAATGCTCTTTTTCAGCTGTCTCAGTTGTGAACAACTCTTTGTGACCCCATTTTGGGTCTTCTTGACGGAGATACTGAAGTAGTTTGCCATTTCCTTCTCCAGCTCATTTTACAGATGAGGAAATTGAGGCATAGAGGGTGAAGTGACTTGTCCGGGGTCACACAGCTAGTAATTGTCTGAGGCCAGATTTGAACTCAGGAAGATGAGTTTTCCTGACTCCAGGCCAGGCAGTCTATCCACTGCAGCGCCACCTAGCTGCCCTATAGAAATGTGAGCTGGTATTATTTCTAGCTATATGTCTTAGTGGATAGAGTTTTGGGCCAGGAGTCAGGAAGACCCAGGTTCAAATTTGGCCTCAGACACTCACTAGCAGAGTGTCTCTGGGCAAGTCACTTAACTTGTCTTTGTCTTAATCCACCAGAGAAGGAAATGGCAAACCACTCCAGTGTCTTTTTCAAGAAAACCCCATATGGGGTCACGAAGAGACAGATACAACTGAACAACCAAACAACAACAAATTATTTCTTATCACCTCACCCCAGACTATGGCATTAGCTTCCTGCCTGGTCTCTTAGCCTTTTCCTTCTCAAATCCATGCTTGATGCCCCTGTCACATTATTTTTATCTAAAATATTTATGTCATTCATCTGCTGAATAACTTCGGTGGACCTATAGCTTAGAAGATGAAGTCCAGACTGCCCACTTTGGCATTCAAGGCCTTTCAGAAAATTGTTCCAGACTACCTGTCCATCCTTTTCTCTCTCATTCTTCCTCTATATGGCTCTGGCCTGGGCCCTCTTCTCTTCTCCCTGTAGACAATTTCTCTTGGTGCTCTCAGCAGTTCCTGTGGCTTCAATGATCATCTCTACGCAGATGATTCCCAGATTTAGAAATCCAGCCCCTTCTTTCCTGTGCTCCAGCCTGCTATATTTTTCCTCCAAACCTATCCTACCTCTAAGCTCCTCCATGTCCTTTGATGGTACCTCAGTCCTTCCAAGGTTCACAACCACTGAATGTCTTTGACTCTTCTCTTTCCTCCAACTTCCATATGTAATCAGTAGCCAAGTCAGGTTGATCTAATTTCATAACATCTGTCTAACATCTGCATCTGACATCATAACATCCCCAACTCTGCCCTAACATTTACTATACCCTAGGCAGTCTCTCATCATCTCTTGGCTGGACTATTGCCACAGTCTCCTAATTGGCTTTCCTCTCTGTCCCCTTCTCCAATCTATCCTTCACAATATACATAAATTTGGTCACGTACTCCCTCCCCTTATAAAGAACACTTCAATGGCTCCCCATTGCATCTTGGACAAAATACAAAATCTTTAGACAGGCATTTAAGATCCTCTGCAGTCTGACTCCCAGCTATCTCTTCTATTTTATTTCATATTACTCCCCTTAATTCACTTTTCATTTATGTTAAACTGGTCTGCTGCTGTTCTCTGTCTGGCCCCAGCCTCCTATGCTTTTGTTAACTAGTTTCTATGCTGTCAGTACCTTCTAAATTCAATAACCTGGGACAAAGCCCCATTGACCTGCCCTAGTTATGACTTCCTCTCCCTCTCTATATATACCTATATCTATGACTTCCTTCCTTCCTTCCTTCCTTCCTTCCTTCCTTCCTTCCTTCCTTCCTTCCTTCCTTCCTTCCTTCCTTCCTTCCTTCCTTCCTTCCTTTCCCTTCCTTTCCCTCTGTGCAAATAGGGTATAATACCCTTACTTGTGGGTGCTGCCCAAAGGGATGTGAATTTTGATCCCTAAAACCTCACCAGATATCCCCCAGATATTTTTTATATTTTTTAAGGACCTTGCCTTAGGCCTGAATCACTCTGGCTCTCACTGATTGACCAACAATAGGTCCCAGGCCAAGCCCTACTTGGTCATTGTTTAGGCCCTGCTTGGCTCAGAGTGAATGTAAATAGCAATTGTTTCTGTTTTGGCCAGAACCCTTGAGGGTCTTCCCCTCAGATATCAGAGGCCCTTCTCTGCCTCATTTCTTACCTAGCCTTAATAACTGAATGGGTGTTGCCTCAGACAAACTGAGACCTGTTAAAGACCTTAGCTTAAAAAGGCTGAGATCTCCCGCTGAATCCAGGGCCATCTCCAGTCCTCCTGATCTATATCTGGCCACTGGACTTAGATGGCTCCAGAGGAGAAAGTGAGGCTGGTGACTCTGCCCAGCCCTCCCTCACTTATGTCTGATTCACTTGCACGTCATGGCATCACCTCCCTGATGTCATGGGCCTCTTCAAGAACGAAGGACAAACAACATATCTATATTATCTCATCATGCTATCTTCATCCTTAATGTTTTCATTTGTAATCAACACTTGAGTTTTATTTGAGGAGTTTTTCTTCTTTTCTTTTCTTTTTTTTTGAGAGGGGAAGGCAGGGCAATTGGGGTTAAGTGACTTGCCCAAGGTCACACAGCTAGTATACGTGTCAAGTGTCTGAGGCTGGATTTGAACTTAGGTCCTCCTGACTCCGGGGCTGGTGCTGCCCCCGAGGAGTTTTTCTTATTCCTTGTACATTTACCTTTCTAATTATATTATTTTCTATCATGCTACACATAAACATTTATTAAGTACTGACTATGTGCTAGGCACTGTGCTAAATACAAAAAAGAAAGACAGTTCCTGTCTTCAGAGAGCTTACAACCTAATTCCCTACTGGTGACATTTTACATAGTTAGGAAAGCCACCAGCCAAAATGACCCTCCTGAAAATGGACTTGGTAATAGGAATATCTTTGCTTTAGCTTGGGTCTTTCATAGCATTTTTTCTGTACCTAATCAAATATAGTTTGTTTCATTCCTTGAACGATTGTTCTCTCTTATGATCATATGATCATAGATTTAGAGTAGGAAGGGTGATCAGAGGCCATTTTACAGAGGAAGAAACTAAGTCACAATGTTAAATGACTTGCCTAAAGTCACATGGGGGGTAAGTGACAAAGGCAGGATTTGGATCCAGGTGTCCTGATCCTAAATCTTCACTGTATCATACTGCCTTGCTACTGTATCTCTGTGGTACAAAGACCAAACACCGGGCAGTTAGAAGGAAAGAGGCTTTCACAGAAAAAATCCAGAATTCTAGTCCTTCTAGGGTCATCTAGACCTTCCCCCTATCTCCAGCCAGGACTCTGTTCCAATGAACTCAAATGAACACCAGCAGGATATCAGGGATGGAAAGGGAACATTTTTCTAGCACGGGTTGCCAGGATAGGGACTGAACCTGGGATTGCATTGGCATAGGGAACTCCTGAAGGAGGAAATTCTCTCTACCAATTTAGGTTGGCACTTTCTCTGCAATTTCTAGTCTCAGAGTTGTATAAAGCCCCCAGAGTTCACGCAGTCAGCATGGGGCAGAGGCTGGGCCTATATGAGAGGTCTGTGGTAAGCAAAGAGTTCTGTGAATCTTGAAGTCATACAGAAATAGGATATACGCTTATCATTATTTTCCAAGTGCAGAAATAATGTAAATAACATTATTAATTAAATTAAAAATTAAAATATTAAAATAAATTAAAATAAAAAAATAGCAGGTTAAACTGGTCTTAGGAAATATAGCTGTGAAAGACACATTCAAATCAACAAAGTATTCAATATCTTCTGTGTATTAAGCTTGGTACTGTGGGGATACAAAAAGAATAAATTAAATAGTTTACTGACTTCAACAAGCTTATTTAAAAAAATCACAATTTATAAGGGATAAGAGTGGAATTAGGCAAGTGAAAATCTTCTTATTAATTTCAATTAATTTTTGACATTTTCATAGCATGTTGAACTTCTCAAAGCAGGTTCAGAGATATTATCTTGTTTGATCCTCACAACAGTCCCCTTTAACAGATGGGGAAATCGAGGTCTCAGGAAATGGTGGCTGACCTAGAGTCTGTGGTTGTTTTGAGAGGCCAGTTAGGTAGGGAGACTGTGTGCATCAGAGGAAAGTGGTGCTGAAGGACTTTCTCTGACATCCCCTCCAGCTTTTGATCTAAAAATGAGCTAACATTTTAGAAAGTGCTCAGTCTCCCCTATAGAGTATGAGTTCTTCGTGGGCGGCCATTGTTTCATGTCTGCCTCTGTGCCTCCAGTGCAGAATACCTGACCCGTAGTAGGTACTTAATGAATGCTTGTTGATTGGTTAAACAGTAATCCCTTTCACAATAGTGAAAGCCTGTGAAAATGCTTTGGAAACTTTTAAGCCCTGTACAGGGAATTATTATCAACAGTTTGTGCTTATTTTCACTTGCCTGGAAGTCTTTGTATTTCTTTAACTTTCTACTGTTCTGTATCTCCAGAAACCCTGACCTATCACTGGTTGAACAAATTCAGGATGTTTAGCTTGGAGAAGAGAAGATGTGGGGAAGGAGACCTGCTATCTGCTAGGTTGTGCTAGGCCCCAGAGGCCAGAACTAGCATGGAAGCCACTGAAGTGGTTCTTAGCTTACCAATCAGAGGTATCTGACAAGGGAGTGGGCTGCCATGGGGGAAGGTAGTTAGTTCTCCTTTGCTGGAGGTCTTCAGGCAGAGACCGAGTAGCCACTTACTGGGTATGTTGGGGGGGGGTCCATGTTTCTGGTACCAATTGGTTGAGTTGACCTCTGAGACCCTTCCAGCTTTGAGACTCTATTAATGTATGTCCATAGTTAAAGGAAGTATAGCAATGAGGCTTCAGTGTTGCAGAAGAGGCCATGGTGCACATATACCATGTCTCAATTTGCAGCCAGATGGGCATCTTTCTTCCCTGCTTTTTCTTCCTGGTACCCATGTGTTACCACCCTCATCCCCATGCTTCCCCCTTGCTGCTGCTCTTTCTGTACTTAGACACTGAAAGCTTAATCAGATTTTTCCAGCCAAAACCATGCCTTCCTAAGTCTTAAGGTCATACCTTGAAGGAGATGGAAGGAATATTTTCCAGATCACCAGAGCTTATAATCACAAGACCACACAGTCAACTTCTACAGTATTAGACTAGAATATAGTCATACCCCAATGTCCCATAGGCTCATAGAGGTTAGAGATCATCCAGTTCCACCCCCTCATTTTACAGATAGAGGCAACTGAGGTACAGAGAAGGAAGGGACTCACTCAAGGCCACACATTAGAGCAGCTTCTTGAGTTTCAAGCTAATACTTTTGCCTGTCTCTGGCTTACAAACAACACGACACTAGACGGTACAATGTTATGGCGGACAGTTAGTTTACAGGAACAGTTTGTGACCTGGGCAGTCAATTGAAAGACATCATGGTGGGATTCAAGATGTTGGTGGATATCACCAGGGGAATGATCCATTACAGTATATCAATGACCTTGTGAAATGATTTATTAAGACCAAATTAGGTGGATATATGCTTGCAAATCTCATTTCTTTGAGGTGGGATTAAAAAAATTCTTACAATATCTAGAAACATCCAAGGTTTTGGCTACCACTGGACTGGTTGAGTCCTCAAGGCCTGCTGCTACTCTACTACAAGCAGAGACCTAAGAGGAAGCGATGGGCTCATTTACCTATGGCCATCAAAAAACTTCCCAGAAGCCACCATGGCCACATACAAACCAATGAATGGCAGTAAAATACTCACCCCACTACTTTATCCCAAACCAGAGTCTTAGGGATTCCCAGGAGCTCCAGCTAAGACATGAGGAGGGGCTCATCATTCTGTAGAGATTCTTGTCCATACACATAGACAACAGGGTCAATAAAGAGGCATTGGCTCCATCTTGACCCTGGGGATCCAAAGAGTACCTTTTGGGAGGCTTATCCCACTTAAAGGTCCATCTTGGTGCAGGTAAAAAGCAACTGTGGAATCATAACTATCACCCCAGGCCCAAGAATGTCAAAGAATTCTGAGTGGGGAAGAGAATTGGTTAAGAGAGGGTGGCATGGGAAGGAGGAACTGGAGACAGACACTGGAGAACCAGTGAGGTATGTTGTGAGTCAATTATGCACATGAGAAACCCAGGCTGACCTCAACAGTTCAGACTCTCCTTAGCTGGAATCCTTGTTAATTAAGGTGGGGCTTGGCTGAAGCTTGCCTTTGTACTATCTATAAAGAAAGGATTTGATAAGGAAATGCATCATGGGAATAAGATTGGAGGTGGGGTGGAAGGAGGAAAGGTTATAGTTTCAGAAGGAAAATAAATTGTTTGCAAGCATCCTTGAGAACTTTGGAAGTGTATGTGTGTATATCTATCGATTATCTATCTATCTATCTATCTATCTATCTATCTATCTATCTATCTATCTATCTATCTATCATCTATCTATCATCTATCTATCATATATCTATCCGTCTATCTCTCTCTTTGTCTTTCTGTCTATCTATCTGTCTGTCTATCTATCTCTCTGTCTGTCTATCTGTCTGTCTGTATCTGTCTGTCTATCTATCTATCTATCTATCTGTCTGTCTGTCTGTCTGTCTATCTGTCTGTCTATCTATCTATCGATAAAATTAAAGCACCCCTGATGAGCACCAGACAACATTTTGGTTAGCCTAGTTGTGTACCTGCTTTATGTAGCTGAAGGTACTCCACTGGCATTTTCCCCATGATACTTAAGAATAATAGCTGGCATTTATATGGTGCTTTAAGGCTTGCAAAGCATTTTACAAATCTTATCTCATTTGATCCTCACAACAACCCTGGGAGGGAGATTTATTATCCTCATTTAACATATGAGGAAACTGAGGTAAACAAAGACTAAGTTTCTTACTCATGTCATACAGCTAGTAGATGTCTGAGTCTGAATTTGAATTCAGGTCTTTCTGATATCAGGTCCAATGCTCTACCCACTGCACTACTCATCTGCCTCTATAGATCAGACTGGACTTCCCCCAGCTAGTCCAAGTTTTTTTTTTTGGGGGGGAAGGTGGTTAATTGAGTAACCTGTCTTCTCCCATCCGCACGAAAAATCCAGGTATATCTGACAGTCATCAGTGCCTTGTGGTGTATTCCCAAGTAGAATCCTAGGATGTCAGAACTGGAAGGAACCCTAGAAATCATCTAGTCAGACTCAGAACATGGAAATGACCAGCTCTGGGTCACACAGTGAGTTTAGTGGCAGGACTCCTGGCTCCTAGTCTTTCTATCACCCCACTGCTGCATCTCAGGCCCTGGACAGGATTTCAGGGAAGTCACATGAGGTTTCAGGTTTAACAGACCTCAGGTATCAAGTGTCCAATCAGCTCTGCTTCCTTCTTTTCAGTTGAAGCAGCTTTATAAAGGTAATCAATTGGATTTTTGTTTTCAGAGGGGAAGATCACAGAAATAGTAAGCAGCAAGAGCTGGGATGTAAACCCAGAGAGAGCTGAGAAGTAATTTAGACTTCACTCCCTATTTTTTCATTTTGGAATTCATAGATGTGAAAACGCTGTGAAAATTTCCAGAGAGAGGTGCAGCCATTCTTTGTCACCAGTCTCCAAGGATGGAATGGGATTGGCGCTCCATTTGCCTTGGACAGTGGGCTTGGACTGTGTTCAGTCCCATTCATGTTGCTCACTGGATGGGTACCCATGAGAAACTGACCTTCCGAGGGGGCTTAAAAGCAGTGACCCTGGAGGTCAGTAGAGCTTTCTATTACGTCAGCTTTGGGACCTCCTAACTCACCATCCTTTCTGGGCCTCACATTATCTAGGTCAAAGGATTGTACTCTTTTCGATTCTTGGATTCTTGATTGTGGTAATTGTAGAAACGGATGATGTAAATGCAGTTTTCAAATTATTTTAGTGCATATAGTGAAGACTTATGGATTAGGGCTAATTGGGGTGGGGGTTGGGATGGCAAGTCCGAATTAACGAACAGCCTGAATTATTGACTCTTTGACAATACAGATTTATCATTTCCCCTCTCTGGGCCTCAGTTTCCTCATCTACAAAATGAGTTGGGTTGGCCTGGATAATCTTGAAGATCCTCTTCTGGTCTGAAATTCTCTGTTCTCTGTCGTAAGAATACTCTGAACTTTGATCTTCTATGTTCCATGTTCTTTAAATTGTTTTTATTGGTATCTTTCATTTTCATATAACTTGTATTTCTAAATATGTCTTTCCCTGCTTCCCCACCCAGAGAGTCATCGCTTGTAAAGAAGAATAAAAGACCATTTTCTATGTTTTAAGTCCCTTCCTGGTCTAATATTCTGTATTCTGTTCTAAGGCACCTATTTCTGTCATTCTGTCCTCTAAGACTTCTTCTCAGTTTTAACATCCTAGGATTCTATAATTCTGAACACATATTACAACTCAAACAGGGAGACAGCATGACATATGATAGTGGATAGGGAGTTGCCCCTCAGAGTTAAAAGATGTGAGCTCAAGTCCCACTTTTGACCTACACTGGCTATGTGACCTTGGGCAAATCACTTACCCTCTTGGGGCACCCGGTGAGCTTCTAAAGTTTTAAATTGCAGAGAAGGTGTCAGTCTGCATTGGTTGAGGGCATTTCCTCACTGGGAATTTCCCGTAGCCATGAAATAATAGGCCTGGTCCCCAGATAACTCTAATAAAATGCTTTCTAGTAGAAGATACTCAGGGCAGAAGTGTCAAACACATGGCCTGCAACACTCCCAAGCAGGCTCTGAATCAGTTTAAAATGTAATTGGGAAATATTTAACAAAATAAATAAAAATGCAATAAAATGTAGATAACATCACATTTTAAAAGCTGAGTCAATATGTGGTCCCTCTTTCTATCTGAGTTTGACAGCATTGGCTCAGGCGACCTGCTTTAAGCAGTAGATTTGCTAGTGGAATATTTATTTTTTATTTATAAGGCAGAGATTTTTAATCAGAGGTCCATGAAGCTAGATAGGGAAAAAATTACATCTTTATTTCAACGTAATTGGTTCCCTTCATATTCCTATGTATTTCATCTTATGTACTTAAAAACATTCTGGTCCATAGGCTTTACTAGATGACCCAAGGAGTCTAGGGCACAAAAAAGGTTGAGAACACTTCATATAGAGACTGTTGTTAAAATTAATGAAAAGAGATAATTATCTTAAGGAGCCATTTCCTTTACCACCTTTTCTACATTCAGTTTCTGTCTCAAACTTGTCTTTTGGGTGTAGATAGCACAGAGATAAACTTCAGCCCAGTCCTTGTCTGACTTTTCTGAATTAGGAACTCCAATGGAAATCTCAGCCTCCACCTTTATTTATCTTTTTAAATGACAATTGCTAAGGAGGGGACAAAATGGACTTGTTTCATTGGCTGTCTCTTCCCTTGCCTACCCTCTGATATGCCAGAATATAGCAGGTGGGAAACAGAAAGAGGAAGAAGGCAAGCAGACGGATAATCCACCAAGGGGATAATCAGGCCCTGAGTAGCTCAGATGTGACAGTACCCAGAATGTGAAAGGTGGATTAACAACTTGCAAGACCATGTAGAAAACTAACTGATCCAAGCTGCTGAGCAAGGAGTATTGTGAGCTTGGGGGTGGTGGAAACTTTTAGGACTCAGGAGGAAAGAATGGTAATTTTAAAAGCTGCACAGTCAAGGCTTGATGACCTGGAGGCAGGGGACTCGTAGTAAATCGACTTGAGAAAAGCTTCTAAAAGAAGTATGACCCCCTTCCCTGAAAAAAGTTCCAGTGCTTCACATACGTGATTTATCATCACAGCCTGCCCAATGCTTTTGGGGCTGGAGCTTGAAGGTGCTCTCCCCAAGTCGACCTTCATTATGACAACACATCTGGAAAACAAGAAGAAAGCTCGCCATATGGATGTTTTGTCTAACTCTTGTCAAACAGTTGGATGTCTGGGAATATTGATGGGGAAAAGAGCAGGAGACCTCCGTTCTAGTCTTGACTTAGCCACTCAATGACCATATGACTTTGATCAAGTCCCTTTCCCTCTATTTCCCCATTCTAAAAATGTGGGAATTGGGATAGAGAGGATCTCTATGGTCCTTGACAATCTATGAAATCTGAACTTTTGGACCACGTAGACAAAACATTCTGAATGAGTGGCCAAAGTTTCTGTCTTCTCTTCCAGATGTTTTGGTGTCATCTGGCACCAACATCTCACATTGAGCA
This sequence comes from Phalanger gymnotis, assembly GCA_028646595.1. NCBI lineage: Eukaryota > Metazoa > Chordata > Mammalia > Diprotodontia > Phalangeridae > Phalanger > Phalanger gymnotis. The sequence continues at coordinate 38,477,022 of CM053628.1, forward strand.
TGAATAAGGCATTCATGAGAGCCACTGACTTGGTCTGTTAGTACCCAGAGTTTTACTTGGCAATTCACATGAATGCTGTAACAAAGGCCCCTGGGTCCTGTTAGTTTCTGGTGAAGAAGACCAATAACCAGGTAGCTGGTTACTTTTGGCAAGAGGTTAGCCATACCCAGGATCGGGCTATACCTTTTAATGCCTTTCACTCACATTGGGGAAGAGATGGAGTCACTGGCTTTTGCCACACAGTAACACCTTGATTAACCAGAACACTTTGGAAATGGGGTGTTTACCGTGACTAGAATTTTCTGGTTATCTAAGCATTAATAATTGACGTTCTTTCTGTTAGCTGTTGGAAATTTTCTCTAATTTTTCAGGGTTCGCTTTCTTCCTTACTAAATTCAGCTTTGGGACTAGGACTGAATCTTTCCTTATTGGGTATTAGCTAGAGCCTCAAGGCCATTCTTCAGATCATTGGCGATCTCTGCCAGGTACCAGAGATGGAAATGGGAATGGTGGAAGAGTTGGGCCGAGCCTGGAAAGTGATTTTTCTCAAAACAAAATCTTGGCAATATATTTTCTTTTTCTGCACAATTTGCTGGTCTTGTCTAAGTGGATCCCAAGGAGAACAATTCTTGTTGACTGAAGGACTTGTTGATTAGTTTCTGGTTAATTGAGGCTTTACCATAAAAATTAGAGCCAATGCCTTGACAGATTGTGTGTTATGAAAAGGCATCTTGAAGCTTGTATGGGGGGATGTATCATAGACCATAGGGTAGCTGTAATATTTTGGTTAGACAAAGACCGATCTTCCATAATTTATTGGAGTCTCACACCTCGTGCCACAGTGGGGACCCAAGTTGAGGTTCTCACTCCTACTTACCGAGCATTCTTTTCCACCAGTGGATCATTTGGTCCTGTGGCTTCTGAGCTTGACCCTATCCCTTGCTGTTCAGTTGATCGTTATTCCTGCTAGCCCTGATGAGAGTTACTGAGCCAAAGGAATGCCAAGTAAGACGGGACTTCTCATCACCATCCAGATCACACCTACCTGAGCCAGGAACAGGTCTAAGGAAAGGACGAATCAGGAAGCAATACCACATACAGCAACCGAGTTATGCAACATCCCTGCTGCAATCTACGAACAGCTTCATACAGCTTAAACCTGGGGTGGTCCCCTGAAGAGAAACTCTCCCCCCACTTAACTTGAAGCAGAGCCCATTGTTTTTGCTGTCAAGTTAAATGGGGGTGGTCTTCAGTTGGCCATCACAAATAGAGAGCAATATGTTATCACTTCATGTTCATCTTCGCAACAGTCAGCCCTGATTGGTTAGCCAACCAACCAAGATCTGGGAGCATGATGTCCTGGGAGAAGAAAGCTCATGAGCTGTCATTTCAATGTCCAGGGCTGTTTTCATGGCTATTACCACTTGGCAAAGGTGGGCAGGGACTGCCTCAGGGGCAATCTCTGAACTCTTACCAGCCTAGGCCGCTAATGGCCTTCATGAGTCAATCCTAATGGGGGTGGGAAGAAGGGGGGAAAAGGGAGGAAGCCAATATGGTTGAGGAACGTCTGTCTGGGAGTTTAAGAAGGGACCCAGTTAGATCAAAATCGATAGCGGCGCCACAAGCACTGTCCGGGTTCAAAAGCCACCGGACTTTTGGGTGCATCTTGCCGTACTCTCTCCTCAATAGTAAGATAACAGTCTTGCCGATTACTCGTCACTAAGGGTACCCGGTTGTGGTGACATTGAGGCTGACCTTGGAGTCACCGCCCCCGCTGCCGCACTCTCCTTTGTCGTACCACCATTTGTTTTTCAATTTGTCCAAGAGGCCTTGCTCATTCAGTTTTAATACTGCCAGGTTAACAGCATTTCTTGAAACGATAAAACATAACTTGTAAGAAAATGCACAAATGCTTAGGAAATCGTTAACGTATAAAAAAGGAGCACAAGAGGACAAATTGGCGAAATTGCACAGAACGGGGAACTAGAAAAATGTCTGTACAGCAAATACAGGGTTAAATATTGGAAGGTGGCATGTAGGATAACGTTTGCTCAAAACTGAAGTGTGCGGGATGGGGAAATTGTCTTTGAGAAAAAAAGTAACTAGACTGCCACATCCATGCAATTAACATTCGTCACACATGGCACCATAACTTGGCTTTTACCATTTAAATTGAAAAAGCCGTTGAACTGTAAAATTAAAACAGCAACAAACAGTCAGAGAGGACAACACAGAGAGAACATTGAAAAAAAAAAGGATGCATTAAATAGATGAAACCATCATTTACCGTCTTATTTAACTCCATGGAATAGTGTAGATTTTTAAACTGTTAAGTTACCTCAAAATCCACAAGAAAGAAAATGACAACAAAGTACATCAGGGTAGGTGGAATACTATAACAACATGGATATTGTTATATTATTCCACCCACCTTAATGTTGAGCCTTTAGGGGTTGCCACACCATAGCCTTTGGAATCCAGATTTCCACCAACTTTCATGGTATCACACGGCTTTCTCTGCTCAATATACTCGTTCATGGTTGACTCCAGCAGGAAGGCGAACTTTCCTTTGGATTTGCGCACTCTGGCCACACCGTCAGCTGTAGTTTTGGTAAACACCGATGGTTCGGCCGATTTCATGTACGACCACATTTTCTCGTAGACGGCTATTTTGGATCGCTGTAATCAACGAGAGATGGATGCATAAAATCAGATTCTCAGTGTTCAAATGGACCTCAGGGGTCATCCAGCCCAACTCCTCACCCAATGTACTCTGTGACTGCTCCTACAGGTGCTCCTACAGCTTCTGTTTGAAAGTCTCTAGCAATGGGAAGTTTACTGCTTCTCCAGAAGGCAGGCCCATTCTGTTTTGGGACAACTCCGTTGGAAGCTTCTCCTTCTATCAGGTCAGAATCTGCCTCTTTGGAACTTTCTTCCATTGGTCCTAGCTCTCCTTTCTAGAGCTACTTATGCAGAACAAATCAGAGCCCTTTTTCTGATGATAGCCATTAAACATTAAAAAGCTGTGATCACATCCACCTTTAGTCTTCTCTTCACCTGGCTTGATCTGGCCATTTCCCTCAACCTTTTTTCAAAAGTAGAAAGAGCACTGGCTTTGGAGCCAGAGCACCTGGGGTCAAATCCTGCCTCTGACACTTATTACCTGTGTTACTTTGGGCAGGGCGCTTCCCCTCCCTGGGCCTCAGTTTCCTCTTCTATAAAATGAGGGCGTTGATTTCTGAGGTCTTTTCCAACTCTAGATCTATGATTCTGTATGTGACCTTAGGCATGCCACATACCTTCTACGGGCCTCAGTTTACTCCTCTGTAAAATGAGGGAGTTGGACTAGATGGCCATAGAGGTCTCTTTCAGCTCTAGATCTAGAATTCTATCATAAACCCTCTACCATTCTAGAGTGTTCATGTGAGCAAGTACCGCTTTAGTACATGCTAGTCTCAGGGAAGCTGGCTTCTATCTAAGTCCTTTTGGAGGAATTATGAGCTGTCAGGGCCAGATTATCGTGGATAGGAGATCTTTTAAACTTGGCATTTCTGACTACCCGTTAAGGACCCTTCCCATCCGGCTCAAACCCATATTTCTGTGCTTTGCATTCTACCCCAACTGGCCAGCACTCTTGTCCCCCATTCTAATGCTGCCTCCCTTCTATCTCTGCCTGTGTTCATACTGTCTCTCATATCTGGAACAGCAAATACCACATGAGTCTAATTGAATAAATATACACACACTAGACTAATGAGACAAGAACTACCACGCACAAAAAAGAGCAGAGCTACTGAATAAAGGTAGCCAGTTCCCAGAAAACCATAGAGAGCCTGGGGTGAGCATGGAGTTGCCAGTGCCTGGTTCTTATTGTTAAAATAGGTTTAAGCAGGTGGACTTCAGTGCTCTCCATGGTTGAAGATAATAAAATTCCTGAGGGCAAAGTCTATGTTGTTCCTATCTTTGCAAGCCCTGGATTAAGCACAAGGCCTTTTGCATAGTGGGTGCTTAATAAATGTTTGTCGAATGGATGGATGGAAAATCCTGGTATTGGAGGCCATGACTTTGAATGAAATTTTTTGGTTTATGATCAAGATCTCTGTGAAAGATGAGGGGCCATGTTCTACTGGGGCATGATGGTGGTCACGGGTCACCCCTAGAAGATGAACATGACCATGGGGCAAATTAGTAAACCTGGGTTTAATTAAGCCTCTGTCTCTTATTCATCATGTGACCTTGGGCAAGTGACTTCATCTCTCTGAGTCCCAGTTTCCTTCTAAGAGGCAGTACAGTCTATGGGTCAGACCAGATGGTCACGGAGATCCCTTCTAACTTTTAAAATCAGCGATTCTGGTATAGCAGAGAAAACACTGGACTTGTTGGAAGGAGAAAGCTGCTTCAAACACATCCCGACAATTCCAATTGTTACGATATTCTTCAATGTTTCAAACTAATATCTCTGTCTCTGTAACCCATTGTTCCTGGTTCTGCCTTCTGGGGTTGAGGAGAGGGTTCTCATATCTCCTCGAGGTCTTCTCTTCCCCCATTCCTTCAATTGGTTCTTTTATGGCACAACCTCAGGACCCTTGAACATCCTCTAGAGGCCCTCCAGCTTATCTATGTCCTTTTAAGGACTGCCATCCTAACTTCTAAAGCTTCCTGAATTGGTATCCGAGCTTCAAAAATATTTCCAATTTTAGCCTTTAAGTTTCACTAGATTAGTAGCAGTCAAGTATAAGGAGAAGGGTCCAGGCTAAGGCAGATGCTGTCACACAACATATATCCACAGCAGGTTGTAGTGAGGCTCAAATGTTATAATCTTTGTAAAGAGCATTGGAAACATTTATAACGCTATATGAGCATCAACTGTCATTTTGGTGACTTAACCTAATTCAGTATGGAGAAGCTCATCACTAGGTTAGCCAGTAGGGCCATGACACACACACACACACACACACACACACACACGCACACACGTGTGTATATACATATATACATATGTAAAAATATGTATATACGTATACACATATTTGTAAAGGCATACATTGAAGACTAGCTACCAAATGATAGCAGTGTTGTGGTCTGTATGAGGGACAAGTCACGTCAATGAAATCACAAATCCTTGAAATGTTAAAGTAATAGACGAAACTGTCGTTGTTGGCATCATCACCATTATCAGCAAATTGTTTGATCTGGGGCAAGTCACTTCCCCTCCCTGGGTCTCAGTTTCCTTGTCTGTAAAATGAGAGGGTTGGACTAGTTGGCTTTTGAGGTCTCTTCCAGATCTAGGCAGCTATGTGACTCAGTAGACAGAGTACTAGACTTGGAGTCAGGAAGACCTGAGTTTGAATCCTGCTTCAGACATGTATTAGCTAGGTGACCCTGGGTGACAAATATGACATCAATTAGCCTCAGTCTTTTCATCTGTAAAATGGGAATAATAATAGTGCCTACCTCTCAGGGTGGTTGTAGGGATCGAATAAGATAATATTGGTAAAGTTCTTTGCAAACCAGGTCTAGGTTCATATAAGCCTACAAATCAGCTCGAAATCCAATTTGACTATCCTCTTCTGGTCATGCTTTCCTATTTTGTCCGAAAGGATAGCTAGCATTAAGTATGCTTCAAATGTTTCACTAAAATCCTTGGTAACAAAGGAAATGAGGTTAGTTTGGCATGACCTGCTCTAAGTGAACCCATGCTATTTCCTAGTGATCATTGCTTCCTTTTGGAAGTGTTCATAAATAATCTGATTACTGCTCTGTTTCAGAATTTCCCTGGGCATCAAAATCAAGTCCACCAGTTCATAGTTTCCAAAATTCCCCCTCCCCTGCCTTCTTCCTTCCCCCTTTTAAAAATTGGGACATTTGTCCACCTTCAGGCTTCTAGTGACTCTCCTACTCTACCTAATTGACAGTGGGATTTCTGTGACCACATGTGCAGATTCTTTCAGGACCTGAGGTGTAATTCATCTGGACCTGGAGAGCTGAATTCATTTCTAGCAGGAACGGCCAGCCAAGTGACCTCCACCTAGTCTTCAATCTAGTGTGAATTCTGATTTGCTCTTAATCATGGTGATTCTATCCTGGCCAGTTAGAAGATCATTCTCTACGACAGGGAAGAATTCGTATTTCCTTTTATTTATCCTACAAGTTTCGAGCTTAGGGTTGGAGTCAGAGTGGGTCTTGTAGTTCTAGTCCTCTACTTCAGTGGACAAGATTGTGTTCCCCTTCTCATCCCCTTCCTGATTTAATAGACTTGGATCATATGTCTTCTCAGCCTTCAGCATTCCAGGCCAGAGTCCAAAATTTAAAAATATTCTCATAATAATTATAGCTAGCACTTATGTAACATTTTAGGATTTGCAAAATGCTTTACAAATATTATCTCATTTGATCTTCACAATGACCTTGGGAGGTGCTATTAGTATCTCTATTTTAGACATGGGGAAACTGAGGCACAGAACAGTGAGGTGACTTGCCCAATGTCACAATGTAGTAAGTGTCTGAGGCAGGATTTGAACTTAGGCCTTCTTCACTCCAAGTCTAATCCTCTACCCATTATACTCCTTTACTACCCTCGTAGAAAAGCTTCTTCAGACTCTCAAATTCATCCTACTTCCTTCTCTCACTTAATTCTCCTCTTGGTCCCTTGGCCATGCCTTCCTCTATGTTTGCCATTTGGCCTGCTCAGTCCCGTCTTTGGGGCACATCCTGCTCTCAGAAATCATTAGGATGTGTTTTGTCTTCTCTCATCCTGTCTGGTTCAAGCAGGCCTAGGCATGCCTGGGGTCAGTACAATTTGCTTCTCCTGCTGTTTGCAAACAGGCCTCTGCATCCAAAGAGAAATGTCTTAGCCAAGGGCAGAGGGGTCCCTGAATTCCTCTCCAAGGATGCTACTGTTTGGATTCATTTACTTCATCATTTACTCTAGCTCTTGGATCACTGATGCAGGTGCAAAGGTTTAGTCCTCTTAGTAAGTAGAATAAATGGCCATGTTTGTCAGGTGCCATTAAATGGGTGCTGTGCAGAAAAAAAAAAGAATGTATGCAGTAAATGAAAAGTTAGTTAATGGTGGATGTGATCAGTCCCTGGACAGCGACTGAATTCTAAGAGAGGTCAGAGGGCAAAAGGAAATGGTGTAGAAGTGAGGGAAACAAAGCTGGAGCATTTATCTCCCTAACTGAGATTTAAGTGGTAGGGCAGCATTTGTTCTGAAAAAGGGAATAAACTCCCAGGCATTTTTTTCCAGTCTGTCTTATTTTGGCTGAACTACTGAAAGCAATAAAAAGGGGTTGGATCTCAGCTCACTCATCTGGGGGAAATTAAGAATGATGGGCAGGACACATGCCCTGTTTAATTCCTTTCCCATCTGCCATGATTCATTTATTTCATCCCACCATTTTGTGCCCAAGAAGGTCCAAACAGTGGCTGTGCAGTCATGGCCAAGAGAAATTTATAGGCTCCCAGACCTAGAGCTGGAAGGGATCTCCAAGGCCATCTAGGCCAAACCCCTCATTTTCCAGAGGAAGGATCTGGGGCCCAGGGAGGGGAAGGGACTGGCCCAAGGCCACACAAATTGCTGATGATGGTAAGGATGATGATAATGATGATAGGCATGGAGCTGGAATGGACCAAGTCTTTTAGCTAATCGATCAAGGAGCATTTATTAAGTACTTACTAGCTCCTGCTTGGCAATTACCAGAGGAGATTCACAGAAGAGAAACTGGGCCTTCCATATTGGTGGAGGAATGAAGGCAATCTGCACACAATGGGGGCTTAATAAATGGTCATTGAATCAAATGAATGTGATGAATAAATCATAACCCAGGTAATTCTAAATAACACAGAATTAACCCCCCCCAACACTTTGACATTGGAAAATGTGTTCTCCGAATTGCTGATTCTCTCCATCTTCCCAGCCACTATGGCCCTTGGCCCACTGGGCCTTGCCACGTACCCTGCTGCTAAACTCTCTGAATCACCAAGCCTTGTCGTCTGTCCTGTCACTGCACCCTCCTATGCATGTAAACCCCTTGAGAGCAGGGACACTTTGCTTTTCGATCTCCAGTGCTTAGTACACAGCTTGGCGCATAGAGAAATAGATGCCATTTTTTCATTTATTTGTCCAATATGATTGTGTGTGTGTGTGGGGGGGAGTTCTAGCAGATTTCATAATAGCTGACATTTCCTCAGTACTTCAGAGTTTGCAAAGTGCTTTATAAATGTATATTTCATTTTCTCCTCATGAGAACCTTATGAGGTCAGTACTATGAATATTATTATGCTCATTGTATAGATGATGGAACCGAGGCTCAGTAAATCACCCATGTTCACACAGGTGGGGAGTAGATAGATGTGAAATTCAAACCCAAGAGTCCCTGCCTACAGGTCCAGCGCTCTTCACCGCATCATGCTCCCTCTCATTTCCCTTGCCATTTAGGGTTCGTTCAGGTTGACACCACCAAACAGCCACTTATTCTATCCTGGCCAGTTAGAAGGTCATTCTCTACGACAGGGAAGAATTTGTATTTCCTCTTACTTATCCTACAAGTTTCAAGCTTAGGGTTGGAGTCAGAGTGGGTCTTGTAGTTCTAGTCCTCTACTTCAGTGGACAAGATTGTGTTCCCCTTCTCATCCCCTTCCTGTCATCCCCATCCCCTTCGGGGAATGGGAAATTCTGGGGAATGGAACTTCCTCACCGAGGACCAACCCCTTTTCTTTCGTTCTCGGCTGTGGAATGCTTCCATTCACTTTCCCGTCTAAGTAGAATCCTTTGTCCATGGTGCTGAAATCCAGGGCCCACCTTCCACCTGAATCCCCAGTCTCTTCTCTCAGGGAGCTCACATTCTAATGGAAGAAGTGCATTATACTTCTGCTTTAATAGACCTACGATCTTGTGTGATCTTGGCTACATCACTGCTCGTCCCTGTGGCTCAGTTTCCTCCTCTGTTAAAATGAAGGAGGTTGACTAGATCTAGCCTTCTGTGGTCCTTTCCAGCTTGGGATCTAGGACTCTGATCCTATAAGATTTCAGCTATTATTGTGATGACTGTTCAACTCCACCAAGATTTATGAAGCACTTACTATGGACTGAGTCTCTCCTTTGGGTGCTACTGTACTTCGTGTATCCCTGTTGGGTCTCCCCCATTTACACTCCCTCCCCAGGGCAGGCTCTGTGGGTATCTTTGTGTCTCCAATGCCAAGCACAGGGCCTGGCACATAGTAGGCCCTAATAAATGTCTGTGGAGTTGAATTGGATCTTTGATGTTCTGAAGCATTTAATGTTGAACCCTGTGCTCGTTTCTCTCTCTAGATTGCACCTTTAATTAAAAGCCTATAATTAAAAACCATAATCTGTTCCCTCCCGCCTTTAGTCTCGTGGCCCTCCCTGAAATGTCTTCTTTTAAGAAACTCCCTAGTGATACTGCTGGCTGGTGCCAACATCAAGAGGGTATTTGCAGACTTGTAGCTAGCGGAACGGGAGCATTTAAAGCCTCCCAGGGTTGTGAAAGTTCCAACTTTTTCTTCCATTCAGGGTTTGATCATTCTCACACTGTGTTTTGCACATGCTTGGACTATGGAGAGGCAGCCCACACAGGGCAATTCAATATGAAGCTATGGGATTTGTTCGTTAAGGTAGGACTCCAGGAAGCCACACTCAGATTCTCCCTGGGGAGGGGCTTCATTCTGCCTGGGAGAACCTCTCTTCTTCCCCTTTTCTCCTTTTCCTTTCCCATTTTTTTCTTACTCTTTCCTTCTTATGGCCAGACCCTGTGGACAGGTGGGCAGGAGAGAGGGCATGGATGCTCAGGTGTGGGGGGAGACTCTATGGATATAACCATTGCTATATATGGCTATACCAGGAAAGCTCGTTGGGTGATTATTGTATGGTCTTACAATTCTATCCAATTAATCATAGAATCATAGGAGTATCATAGATTCAGAGCTGGCAAGGACCTCAGAGGTCCTCTAGTCCAACCCCCTGATTTTACCAAGAAGGAAACTGAAGCCCAGGGAGGGGAAGTGACCTACCCAGGGTCACACAGTAGTATGACAGGTCAGATTTGAGCCCAGGTTGTCTGATTCCAAAGTCAGCACTATTTCCACCACACTGTTACTTCATCACAAAATGTTAGCATTGGCAGGCCCCTTGGAGGGCATGTGAGAAGGATGTCCTTTAAACCTACTCAAGGGGTGACCATCTAGTCTCAGCCTAAGGACCTCCTCCCTATTGAGGGTCCAGGCAGCCCATGCCATGTGAGGACAGCTCTCGGTGGTAGGAAGATTTTCCTGGTATCAGGTCTACCTTGGCCTCTCTGTGACCTTCCCCCATGGCTCATAGTTCAGCCTTCTGGGGCCATGCGGAACAGACCTAGCCATCTTCCGCAGGAGAGTCAGTCAAAGAGACAGCTCTAATATCTCCTGGGCCTCAGCTTTCTCTTCTCTGGGCTTAACCTTTCCAGGTCCTTGAGTGGATCCTCGCACGGCCTGGTCTCCAATCCCTTCTGCATCCTGGTTGCCCTCCTTTGGGCCCACTTGTTTCTCAATGTGCTCCCTAACAATGAGTGCTAAGAACCAAGTACGAGACTCCAGATATGGCTAGAGTGCACACAGGTCAGCAGGACTAGCATCTTCCTTGCTCAGGACACTATCAATGCAGCCTAAAATCACACTGGCTTTCTTGGCCGTCATCTCACTGATGACTCATTTAGAGCTTGTGGGCCACTAGAACCATGGGATTTTTTGTCATATGATGTTTGTCTAGCCAGGCCTCCCCCATTTTGTATTTGTGAGTGGGTGTCTTTGGACACACCAACTGTAGGACTTGGCATTTTTTCTTTTTTTAGGCTAGGTCTTTTTTAGACCCATGTCCTCTGATCTTTAAAAAACCCCTTCATTTGATCCTTCCCACCCTGCTACCCATTTCCCCTATCTTTCCTCTCCTTCCCAGTTAAACTCTTTGACCAAGCCATGACCAAGCCTCTGCTTCCCCTCTTTCCAATCTCTTCTAAACCTTTGCAATCTGGCTTCTGACCCCATCGTTTGCCTGAAACTCAGTCTGCTCCAAAATTGCTAATGATGTCTTCACTGCCAAATCTGATGGCCTTTTCTCAGTCCCCATTCTCCTGAGCTCTGTGCAGCCTTTGGCACTGTTGATCATGCTCTCCTCCTGGATCCTCTCTTCCCTTTAGGTTTTTGGGACACTCCGTGCTCACCTGGTTCCCTCCTATCTCTCTGACTGCTCCTTCTCAGTCTCCTATGATGGAACCTTACCCAGGTCCAGCCCAGTAGTTTTCTCCTGGGTCCTTTCCTCCCTTTCTAGCATCTCCCTTGTTGATCTCATCAGCTCCCACAGATTAAATGGCCATCTCTATGCAGATGATTCCTAGATAGGTGAAGCCAGCCTGAACTTCTCTTCTCAATGACAGTCTTGCCAAGGGCCTACTGGACATCTCAAATTTACCCCCAAACCCTGACCTCTTTTGACCCTCCCTAATACTGTACTATGGAGGTCCCGCCACCCTCCCAGTCACCCTGGCTCTCATCTTGGCTGTCACCCTAGGCTCCTCACGCTCACTCTACACATCCAAACGATTGCCACATCTTGTTCCTACTTCTGCAACATTTCTTGAATGCACGCCCTTTCCCCCTCGACACTGCCACCACTTTGGTGTAGGCCCTCATCACCTCATGCCTGGGCTGTTTCAATAGCCTGCTGAGGGTGGGGGTCTGCCTGCCTCAACTCTCTGTTCTGTCCTCCACTCAGTTGTCAAATCAATCTTCCTAAAACCTGATCCTATCACTCGATAAATTCCAGTGACTCCCTACTTCTTCCAGGATCAAATAGGAAATCCGTTTTGCATTTAAGACTTTTCACATCCGGGCCCCTTCTTACCTACCTAGTCTTTTTATACTTTATTCTCCTTCACCAACTGTACAGTCTAGCTATACAGGCCTTCTTGCTCTTCCTCCAACAGGATGCTCCATCTCCTGACTCAATGCCTTTGCACTGGCTGTGCCCCATGCCTAGAATGCCCTCCCTCCTCACCTTTGTCTCCTGGCTCCCCTGGTCTCCTTCAAAACTAAGCTCAAACCTTATCTTCTAGAGGAGACCTTTCTTAGTCCTTCCCATTGCTAGTGCCTTCCCTCTTCCATCATTTTGCATGTCTCTTGTAGGTATCTAGGTATTTATATGTTGTCTCCCCCATTAGAACATAAGCCCCTTGAAGGCAGAGACCTGGTTTTTGCCTTTCTTTGTGTCCCCAGTGCTTGGCATGGTACCTGGCACACAGGCACATTATCAATGCTTCTTGACTGACTCATCGACATATGCCTTTAGCCAAGTCACTGACAAACATGTAAAACACACTAGGGCCATGAGGAAATGGGAGGCAGCCTGGTACAAGAGAAAGAGCCTTGACTCTGGAGTCAGAGGACCTGGATTCAAATCTGCCTCTGTCACTTATTATTTGTGTGACCTTGGGCAAATCACTTAACCTCCTTGTGACTCAGTTTCCTCCTCTCTAAAATTCTGTTTATAAAACTATAAAAATTCTGTTTATACTGTAATAATTGATTGATGAGATGATCCGCCCCACCCCCCCCCCAACCAGGTCACAGGACTGAGAACTGAAGGAGGCCTCAGGAGTTACTAAACATTTGCCATCAGAGGATCATTGATTTAGACCTGTTCAATCCCTCATTTGAGAGTTGAGGAAACTGAGGCCTAACAGAGGGAAGTGACTTGTCCAAGGTCATACTTCTAGTTAGTGGATCATAGCTTTTGAACTGGAAGGTGCCTCGGAGGCCAGCCAGTGCAACTCCCTCATTTTCCAGAGGAGGAAACTGAGGCCCAGGGAGGGGAAGTGTCTTGCCCGAAGTTGCACAGATAGCAAGGATTCGAACCTACCGCAAACCTTCCACACCCAAACTCTCCCCACTGTCCCATCCTGCCTCCCATTCACCTTAAGCTTTCTAGAGGAGAAAACTAAAACTGGAGGAAGAGCAGGAGCTGTTAGAGGTCACCCTGCTGGTGAGTGGCAGAGCTGGTTGAACCTGGGGCATCTGCAATGACAGTTACTTCCTGTCCCTTTAGAATCAATTTCACCTGCCAGCTCCCATTTGCTTTAGAGAACCTGTGTCTATTGTATTGCTGCCTGTCGCTGAAAAGCCAGAGCCGAGAGGTGGGCCCAGAAATCCTGGCTCCCAGTGGGAGCTTTTTGATTGGCTCTTTGGGATGGCTCTCAGATAACCTCAGGAGAGGTCACCTTCACCCTCCTGCTGATGTTTCAAGGCCATAGCCGGCATGTCTTTGCCTGACATTTCCAAGCCATGTTCAGAGGCTCTCCCTCTGATTCCCCATGGAGACGTATTTCAGACACCATGGCTGCTCTCTGGGCCCAGGCAGGGCTGACATCACAGCTTCCCTTCCCAAGGACCTTTCAAGTGCTTCTCTTAGGAGAGAGAAAGGGGAATTTTCCAGTCAGGTTTGATTTCTGCCTGGCAGACCAACAGCCCAGGCTGAATACAAGGCCTGGGGTGGGGGTGAGGAGTGGAGTCTGGCCTAGGGCCTAGCACAGGGTGAAACACAGGAGCCTTGCCCGGGGATGGGGAGGAGGACACACTTCTTCCCTGGTTGCCTGCCCTTGCCTCACACACCACCAATATGGTATATTGTTATCTGGCGGCTCACAGTGCCACTGCCCTCAGGCCAAGGCCCTGCTCCCATGGTGTCCCTTTTTTGGGCGCCTTCCTGTGCTGGAAGTCAGACTGTGTTCTGTGTTACTCTGCACCCTCCTAGACTGACTTTACCCTGGCTAAGTTTTGGCTAATTATGGCTCATCCAGGGGTCACGTGGAGGCAAAGCCAGCACTAACAGATGCTGAGAGAAATTGTTTCCTACGTCTTGATGATTTGACTGTGGGGTGAAGATAAGGATGAAAAAGTCCCATGTGGGCCTTGGCATACTCAGCTCTAAGTAGGAAAGAGAATACCCTCTCTGATCTTAGAATGGTAGAGGTAGAAGGGCCCTTTGAGATCATCTTGTCCCTTAAAGGATGAGGGAAATGAGCTCCTGCCTGAGAAAGTTTGTGTATTAAATGATGAATGACAATAAATCACCTTGGGAAGGCAGACCTAGGTGTATTTGATGAACATGGGGTGATAGAAAGTGCACTGAACTCGGAGGTGGGAATACCTGGGCCTCAATGCCATCTCAGACACTTCCCAACTGTGTGACCTTGGCCAAGCTAGTTAATCTCTGTAAGCCCAAGCTTCCACATCTGTAAAATGAGCGTAATGACAGTACCTATCTTACAGGGTTGTTGTGAAGACTGGCTGGGATCACCTCTGTTGAGGACTTTGTGAATCCTAAAGCAGAAATCTTCATGTTAGCTGTTACTGTTGTTATCTTTTAATATTTTGTAGTATATTGTTATACTAGTATCATTTATTCAGAAGAATAAGTGATACCATTATATGTCACTGTTACATAATAGTAACTAATGATAGCTGTTACCTAACGCTAACTGTTATACAGTGCGTAACTGGCTCTGTTGGCTTTGGAGGCCATGCTTATCATTTATGGAAAGAGGATTTGATCTAGAGTTTAGAGGACCTGAGTTAGAATTATACCTCAGCTACTGACCTGCATGACCTTGGGCAAGTCATTACTAACCTTATCTAGACCTCAGTTTCCCCTCTGTAACAGGAGGGCTTGGACTCTCTGGTTCTAGGGGCCCCTTCCATCTCTGGCAACCTCTCATCTTATGATTACAACGATAATTTTTCCAGTTGATTTTGCAAAGAATTTTAGAGATGTGATTTTATATCACCTTCCAGTGACCTCGTCAGGTAGATACGTGATCAGACCCATTTTAGAGATAAATAAAGAGAGGCCCAGAGAAGTTAAATGATTTGCCTGTGGTTACACAGCTAGTAGGACTCAAACCCAGGACCCTCCTGACTCTAAGGCTAGCACTCTCTCTATTATACCATGATGCCTCTCTGAATTTTATATCTCTCTTAGTGCCTAGATATTGCTGCCTACACAGTAGATGTTTAATAAATATTTGCTGAACTGAGTTAGAGACTCAGGTTTCTTGTCCCAACTCTGATCTTAATCAGCTGGGTGCGGACCTTGAACTAGCAAAGGGCTACTGTCCCAGGATGCCAACATTTGAGCAGGTGTATTTCTTATTTGTGCCACCCCTGCTCCCTCATCAGCCCTAGACTGCCACTGCCAGACTTTTGTAGCTCTGGAGCTCCTCTCCCATGCCTGCCCTTCCCTCCATCCAGAGGTTGGAGGACTGGTGCCATTGAGCATGCCGGGGAGGCATGGCTTGGATTCTTGGGAGTGGACTGAGCCCTCTTTCAGTACAATGACACCTGGGATGAACTGTGCTCTTTGAATTCTCCTTCTCCCTCCACTGAGTTTGCTCTGGGTCTAAGAATTCCCAGATTTGGCCTTGCTCGTGTGACTGTGGGCAAGTCTCTTTTCATCTCTAAGCCTTAGTTCCCTTCTCAATAAAAAAGAGCAGATTGGGTTGTGTGACCTCTGAAATCCCCTGAAAAATACTGCAGCCGAGAGGAGGAAACCATTTGGGGAGGGGATAGAAGGGTGAGGCAAACCTTGACATTAAGGCTGACCAGAATACAAATGTCCTGAGTTTAGCCATCTAGCGGAAAATTTCCCAGAAGTAATAAATCCTATTTCAAGCTTTGGAGACAGCTGGCTGATGAGATCCAGGGACCACCCTCGATGCCATCAGGATGCAGCTGAGCAGAAATGTAATTGATTAGAAACCCATGTGATATAATGCCAAGTTCAAATCCAAGGGTGGTGTCCTTCAGGACGTCTACAAGGAGGTGAGCTAAAGAGGAAGTCTGCCAATGTGGCTGGGACCATCTGGGGCATAGCTAGAGGGAGAATAGGAGATCATCTAGTACAATGCCCTCCATTTATGATTGGAGAAACTGAGGCCCAGTGAGGTGACGTGACTTGCCCAAGGTTACACATTGAATAAAGATAGCAGAACCAGGATTTGAACCCAGGTCCCCTGACTCCAAACATAGCACTCATTTTCCTTTACAGGGTCTTTGGGGGAGATGTTTGAAAATGGCATCCTGGGGGTGGGGGAGGGTTCCTCCAAGTGCTGGAACACATGGAACTTGACCTAGAACAAAATCCATCTTTGCAGATCATGGAAGGTTGACTGGACGTTTCCAGCATTACCACTAGCCTATCACCAGTATTCCTCATCCTGCTCTGGTTTGTGTATTGGGCGGGGAGGGGGGTTGGCATTCTGGGTGAACTGAAAAATCCAGTTCCTGAGCCTTCAGATAAAGAAATGCAGCACCAAAAGATGGAATTGCAGTAATCAGCTTGTGGGTGGGAAGGGTTTAGTTTAGGCAGCAGGGCCTTTCTAGTCTTCCTTCAATCTCAGAATGTGGGTAGTCATCTCTTCTGCCTGCTTTGCAAAATATATTCCCATCTCTGACACTTGTTACCTGTGTGGCTTTGGGCCTCAGTTTCCTCTTCTGTAAAATGAGGGGGTTGGACTAAGTGGCCTCAGAGAGGTCCCTTTCAGCTTTAAATCTATCTATGATCCTCACTGATGGGTCCCATTTCAGAGCCCATTTTCTGGGCAGCTGTTTCAGGGTAGGAGGTGTTTTTGCCAACCATACCCTCTAACTATCAATAATAGCAAAGCTGCTAATTCCCAGAATGCTGTGCTATGAATTTATTCTCCACTGTCCGTCACTATTGACTGCTCCCTAGTAATTTCCCTCAGGTAGCAATAGTCCTATTTTTCAATGAAATCTTATCTTCATCAATCCAGAGTCCATCATCCTTGGCCTATCTGATTTCACTTTCCAATTGCCTTTTCATTTTCTTTAACTATTGCATTTATAGGAGAAATGAAATCCTTTCATTTGTCTTTAATGGTGTCATTTTAGTGCCAATGCTAAGGCTGACAATTTGGAGCCAAGGAAAAGATAAGAAAAGTGGCCGCCCCATCAAGGAGCCCACCTGCTCAGAGTAAGAATGAGCGTTCATGTGTTTCCCAGTAGCTTCCACTCCAGTGGGCCTCTAGTGGCCACTGTGGATTGAAGGTAACCTTGGGCTCTCCCAGTCTATGCCAGTGGAGCTCAAGCTTGGATAGGTCTATGGAGGTGGAAGGACTTGGAGGACAAGCCCAGCTAGGGGAGAAGAAGCCCCTTACTTAGAAAGCTAGCCATCACCTTGGGATTTTTCTTTTGGCCACAGAAACTTGTGAACCTATCTCCAAAGGAATGGAGGGGGCTGTGAACCACGTTGAGATGGAAATCAATCAACTGACAAGTGTTTTTAAAGTGACTACTGTGTACCAGGCTCTGTGCTAAGTGCTGGGAATACAAAGACAAAGATAAAACAGTCCCTGCCCTTAAGGAGCTTATATTCCATGGGAGAGACAACATGAACACAGGTGATCTGCTGGTGGAGGGGGGCACCTACACTGATGAAATCATGGACATCTGGAATTTTCCCTTGAAGTATTGGGGGGTGTGTGTGTGTGTGTGTGTGTGTGATATCATTGCAACAGGGAACTCCCAGTGAGGTAACTCTCTCTACCGCTGCTGATTGGCATCTGCTCCACAACTTTTAGTCTTAGAGAGGTCCCTAGGGCACAGAGAAGTTGAGTGACTTGCCAGGGTTACACAGCCAGTATGTGTCAAGTCTGACTCAAAGGCAGCTCTCCATCTATTACACCACATCCTACACCTTACCTTAGTCTAGCATGCAGGATAGAGACTAGCCCTTGTGACTTCATTAATCTAGACAGATGAAGAGCTTCCTCTCTAGGCAAGCAAATTTTCACCTGCTCTGTTGTTCCTAGTCCTAGAGTGAGTGTGAAATTGTCAGTGTGAGCATTTACACCTTGAACCTAAGAAAGTGACCATTTCCCAGCCCAGCTGTGAATGAGAGCTGAGGTGGTTTGGTGGGGAGGGTCATCCCTCAGCCTCTAAGTGTCAGAGGCAGTATTTGAAACCAGGCCTTCCTGACTCTGAGGCTGGCCCTGCCTCCACTCTGCTCGATGCTACCCTTCACAGTAGGGAGGATATAAGTCTCAGGGATATTGGACAATTTGCCCAGAGATCCCTCAGAGAATAGCCCAGGCTCTTCCTGTGCCAAAGAGCTGCCCTGTGGGCAAGGTAGTCTCCTCTGGGACTAATTGGATGAATTTGGAGAGAAATCTCTTAGAGTTCAGGATCTCACAAAGGCCGTGTGTCCAAAACAGTTGACCTAGTAAGGCAACGGGAGGGAAAATTGCTTGTGGCAAATTGTGGGTAAGTGCATATGCTATGCTAATATGGAGATGCTGCGCTGATCCTTTTATTTGGGCCTAAGAACTTGGCATTCGCTCTGTCTCTCTTTCTCCCTTCTTTCCTTCATCAGGGCCAGCCTATGCTTAAGCAGAGTTAAGGTGCTGACTTTGTGGTGTGGTATGAGGCTCCCCACAGAAGGCTTTGACCTACTTAGAAAAGAAGACCCCCAGCTAGCTTATCATGGGGCCCTTACAGAATCGGTCCTCTGAGTGTGCTGGGAAATGTTTAATAACCAGCTCTCTGAAAAGGCAGGGCACAGTTTTCCATTTCATCTGCATTAACACCATTTTCTCCGCCACTGTCTTAAACTAGACAATCGACAAAACAACACATCGAGGCCTGATTTCTGAGGTATAAATGCTCACACTGAAAATCTGATCATCGGCTCTTGGGAACCTGGAGGAGCTGGCTCCAACGCCCCCGCCATGATTCCAGGAGGGTGCCCCTGGCAATTGGAGCAGAATCCATAAGAACGCCTCTACTCTCTGGTCTGCCCAAAGTGGCGTTTTCACTGCTCTGCGAGCCCAACTTCCCGCCTCTCTACTCCATGTCTGGAATGCTCTTCCTCCTTGTGTCTGCTCTTTAGAATGTCCTGTTCCCTTCAAAGCTCAGCTCGTCATGTTCTACTTAAAGCCTTTCCCGATTCTCTGGTGGCAATTGCTTCCCCTCCCAGAATTATGTTGCATCTATTTTACATACATTTGCATATATTTATATGGGATATTGTCTGCTCCACTAGACTGTAAACTTCTTGGGGACAGGGACTTTGTGTTCTTAGTACACAGTGCCTGGCACATAGTAGGTGCTTACTCAATACTTGTTGATTGAATGATTAATCAATATTCTAGCATGATTTTGGATATTAGAGAAAGGATCCTGGGTTTTGATGGCAGGAAGAGAATCAGGATCTGAATAGGCACGGGCATGGGAGGGCTCTGCACCATACAGGTCGGGGTATCACCTACGGATATCCATAGGTACTCTAAGATCTGACACTCCTTTCAACACCAAGCTTTTCCAGTGGCTGTGCCCCATGTCTGGAATGTACTCCCTTGTCTTTACCTCCTGTCTTCCTTGGCTTCTTTCAATACTCAACTCAAACTTGGCCTTCTTCAGACTTCAGCCTTCTCGGCTTTCCCCCACCCCCAGCTAACGCTCCTTCCTTCTGAGATCACCTTCTATTTACACTGTCTGCATCTTGTATGTCCAGTGTTTTTTATGTTCTTTCCTTCATTAGAATGTAAATACCTTGAGGGAAGAGATTGTGTTTTTGCCTTTCTTTGATCTACAGGACTTAACACAGAGCTTGACCTGTAGTAAGTGCTTATAAATGTTTGTCCTTGTTATCCGGATCCTAGGGAGAGGATGTTTTAGAAACAGGGAGAGCTGGGCAGCCAGGGGATGGCAGGGGAGTGCTCCGTTTCTTGGTGGTGGGGAGAGTGGCTGGTGAAGACAAATCTGGCCTCTTTCAGAATTAGCCCTGGGCCCACCCTGCTTATTCTGGCTTTCTTGAGAACAGTGGTATGTTGCTGGAGGGAGTTATGCCAGCACTACCTTTAGTGTTTGTGTTCTCAGCCCAAACGAATTATCTCTTAAGAAACGGATCAAATGCCACCTTTTAAAGCCAAGTAAGGCCACCCAAATGTCCAGTTGAAGTTTCTACACATCTTGTTTCTGCCTACGGCCCTTGATTTAGAATAGCTGAGTTTAGTCTTAAGCTTTCTCCTCTCTTGCTGTGTTAGGAGTATTATGGGAGAGCTCATTTCCATAGGCATCACTTGAGTTATACACAGAAAGAAGCTGGCTAAGGCTTTGTTTGGCAAACATACTAGCTGTGAAAGCGACAGGAAAATGGATTTTTCCAGCGCTCTCGTGTTCCTGTGCCAACTTCTGCAGCACCAAAGCCTCACTGCCAGGGCCTTCTAGTGAGCCCAGGATCCTGGGAGAGAGAGAGGTAACTGAGCCGACAGGCTTCAATTATTCAAACCCATAGAGCTTCAGTGGGGATCTGAGACAGCAGACAACCCCAGTGCTCCCTATTTGGCTATGGAATGTGGTCATTCAATACCCTCCCTCATACTTACACACGTTCACACACTCTCACACACACTCACACACATACAAACACACACACATACTTACATACACTCTCACACACGTACACACTCACACACTCATACACATGCACCACTCACACACACTCACACATACTCACATACACACACACTCACACATACTCACATACACACACACATATACCATTCTCATACACACACAGTCTCTCACATAGTCTCACATTCACACACAGTCTCACACACACATATACCACTCTCACACACACACATACACATACACACACACTCTTTCTCTCTTCCTCTCACACACTTTAGATTTATGCTGCATATATTTGCTTTGTACTTGCTATCTTCCCCATTAGAATGTAAGCTCATTGCCAGTAGAAATTGGTACTTGTGCCCCCAGCTCCTGGCACATAGTAAGATCTTAAACAAATACTTGTTCATTAATTGATTGATGCTGTTTTCCCCTGTACAATGGAAGCTCCTTGAGGGCAGTGGCTGCTTCATTTTCGTCTCTGTATTGCCAGTGCCTGGTGCATAGTAAGCACTTGAGAAAGGTCTGATGACTTGTTGTTGGACAAGTAGGTAGCGAAAACATAACGGCATTTCTGAACTGGAAGGGAGCTTAGAGATCATCTAGCTTAATTCCCTCACTTGACAGAAGAAGAAACTGAGGCCCAGAATGGGGAAGGGATTTGCCTGTAAAGTAATCACTCAAGGAGGTGGCTAGGTGGTTCAGTGGATAGAGTGCTGGGCTTGGAGTCAGGAAGACCTGAGTTCAAACCCAGCCTCAGACACTTACTAGCTGTGTGACTCTGGGCAAGTCACTTAACTCTGTTTGCCTTAAACTACTGGAAAAGGAAATGACAAACTACTCTAGTATCTTTGCCAAGAAAACCCTACAGACTGTATTGGTGTGCTATGGTCCATGGGGTCTTGAAGACTGAACAACAACTAAAGAAATAAGTGTGGGAGGTGGAATTTGAACCCATGTCTTCTGAATCCAAGGTCCATTCTCTAAGTATTAATGGCCCAGGGTAAAGTCTTAGATACACCCACCATAGGAAAAGCCAATTACTAGCTCACAATGACTTACATATATTATGCAAAATGATTTACATACATTATTTTATTTCTTCCTCACAGCAAGCCTTTGCCATTATTGTCCCAATTTTACAGATAAAGAAACTGAGGCTGAGATATTAAGTAAGTTGCCCAAGGTCACATAGTAAGGAAGTATGTGAGGCAGGATTCATACCCAGGTC
This sequence comes from Phalanger gymnotis, assembly GCA_028646595.1. Lineage (NCBI taxonomy): Eukaryota > Metazoa > Chordata > Mammalia > Diprotodontia > Phalangeridae > Phalanger > Phalanger gymnotis. Next base: position 38,498,734 of record CM053628.1, read on the forward strand.
TTCCTGACTCCAAGTCCAGTGTTCTACCTAATACACCTCTCAGCTGTCTCTTGTAGTAAGAACGCTTAGTATGCAAACGGGTCTGGTTTCCTGAGTCCGTTCTGATCACCAATAGTCAACAAAGTGACCATTTCTCTCAGAATCAAGTGACCTCTGCATGGTAACTCAAGATTGCCCATATCGCTTGTCTATTCCAATGCTTGGCACATCCAAAGTGCTTAATATGCTTCTTAATTGAATGAACCTTTCGAGCTGCCCATTTGATGGCTTGGCCTTCTGTCTTGAAATGGCTACCTTGCTTTGTGGAGAAAGTGGGTATCCCTTCCGTGCCCTGCCCTTTGCTCCTCACTGATTGAAAACACAGCCACTAGGTGGGAGTCACAGGGCCCCCACTAAGCTTAAAATGACAGAGATATTCACCTACCTAGCAAAACTGAGTATAATGCTCCAAGGCAAAATATGGATTTTCAATGAAATAGATGACTTCCAAGCTTTCTCAAAGAGAAGACCAGAGCTGAATAGAAAATTTGACTTTCAAATACAAGAATCAAGAGAAGCATGAAAAGGTAATCAAGATAGAGAAATTATAAGGGACTTACTAAAGTTGAACTGTTTTGTTTACATTCTTACATGGAAAGATAATGTGTGTAATTCATGAGACCCTTCTCAGCATTAGGGTAGTTGAAGGGAATATACATACATACATATATATATATATATATACATATATACAGAGAGCACAGGGTCAGTTAAATATGAAGGGATGATATCTAAAAAATAAAGTAAATTAAGGGGTGGGAAAGGAATATATTGAGAGACAGAGAAAGGAAGAGCTAGAATGGGGTAAATTATCTCACATAAAAGTGGCAAGAAAAAGCAGTTCTGTTGAAAGGGAAGAGGGAGCAGGTGAGGAAGAATGAGTGAATCTTGCTCTCATCAGATTTGACCTGAGGAGGGAATACCATACACACTCAAGTGGGTATCTTACCCCACAGGAAAGTAGGGGGAAGGGGATAAAAGGGGGGATGATAGAAGGGAGGGCAGATGGGGGAGGAGATAAATAAAAGCAAACACTTTTGAAAAGGGACAGGGTCAAGGGAAAAAATTAAATAAAGGGGGACAGGATAGGATGGAGAGAAATATAGTTAGTCTTTCACAACATGACTGCTATGGAAGTGTTTTGCATAATGATACACGTGTGGCTTATGTTGAACTGCTTGCCTTCTTAGGGAAGGTAGGTGGGAAGGGAAGAGGGGAGAGAATTTGGAGCTCAAAATTTTAAAAGCAGATGCTCAAAAAAAGTTGTTTTTGCATATAGCTGGGAAACATGATATACAGGCAATGGGGCTGTGTTGGTAAGCAAAATGGGCTCCTTAGCACTTAGTTCAATAGGTGCCCTTGAGGAGTTTGGCTTTTGTTTGCTTTGAGTGATTCAGCTATTTCATTGAATCTTGCTAAGTGCTAAGCCCCAGGCCCAAAGCCCTGTTAGGTGTAAAACCTATGTGGGTGTGGATTGATGACTGAGATAGGGCCCAAGGTGGGGCTGGCTAAGGGGAGGTGTTAACTCCAGAGCCATGCCCTGTTGGGTGTTGACCTAGTCTAGGTGGATGTGAGCCTCCCAGGGTCCTAGGGGGAGGGGCCAACTCGGGAACCAATGGGCTCTGGTCATTCAGGTGGCGCTTGATGATGCCAGGGGCTCGACTGGGAGGAGGGCATCTCAGCACCGTTGCCACCACGGCAGCCACAAAGCGGAGCGAGGTCTTGGAGAAAAGTGAGGGTGTAAACTTCCCCCCTGGTGCCTTGGCCTCTAGCAGCCTTTTGTAGACCCAAGGAGGAGGCGAGGAGGAGCCCTGAAGGCGAGCTCCCGGCGCTGGATTGCTGATTCGGGGTTGGAGGCTGCGAGGAGAGGTGAGCCAAGAGACAGCTACAGCCCAAGCTGAAGATAAAGCCAAAGCTGAAGCCTAGAGCTGCAGAAGCAGGGCCAACCCTTGTGTGGACCGAGGAGTGCTGAGCAAGGACTTGAGGCCAGTGGGTAATCTTCTTACCGGAAAGGGGAAGCATGAAATGATTTGGTTTAATACCATCATGTTTTTCTGTGGCCTCCTGGTTACTCTTGTGAGGCAGACTTATTGGGCCTGGAAGCTTTTGATCAAAATATCAAAATGGGGAAGCTGGCTCATGGGTCTGTTACTTTGGAGCCTGAATAAATGCTTTAATTCTTCTGCCTTCTACTTAGAGAATTCCTTATATCCTCCGGTTCTGAACCGTTCAGACATATATATGATTCTCTTTGAAATCATAAATTCTGCCTTCTTAATACGGGGGCATAGAAATCTATCTTGCCCTGCAAGA
>CM053628.1:38501585-38539694 GCA_028646595.1 Phalanger gymnotis
AGACTGGGGAACAGGGCAACCAGAGTGTACGCCATCTTGGAGTGGGGGGGGTGGAAATGGGGAGAAAATCTGTAATTCAAACGCATGTGAAAATCAATGCTGAAAACTAAACATATTAAAAATAAATTAAAAAAAAAGAAAAGGCTTGTGGGGAGGACATGAAGCAATGGAAAGAACTTTGGATGGCCCAGATTTGAATATCACTTTTTTTACTTTCTACATTTGGCAAATCTCTTCCTCAATCTTGGTCTCAGTTTCCCCATCTGTAAAATGAGTGCGTTTGAATCAAACCTATACAGGATCATGACTCACAGTTTAAGAAGTGCTGAAGGGGTCAAGAGTGGAAAAAGTTTAAGAAGCCCTCGTCTAGATGATCCCTTAGCTCAGAGGTGTTAAATGTGACCCACGACACTCCCAAGAGAAGCCTGAACCAGATTAAAATGTAATTGAGAAATATTTAACAAAATAAATAAAAACACAATAAAACAAATAATAATACATTTTAAAACTAAGTTAACATGCATCCTACTGGGAGCCTTATGTATGGGTTAATAGCTCTCATCCCTATTTGAGTTTTCCACCATATATTTAGCCAATCTCATCCTTGGTACTCTACTTCTTTGCCACCTTCTGTCCCTCTGATTGGAGGGTGGGGCCATGAACCCCAAACCTCCATTTAAGGAGAGGGCTCATCTCGTTTCTCATCTAGCTGCACTACTTTGGGATGTCTCTGACTGACTCTCCACCATGGTCCCCCAATGGGTATCTTCTCTGCCTCTTCCCCCACATTTTGGATTTTTGTGTTTTGTCTTCCTCCATTAGACTGTAAGCTTTTTGAGGGCAGGGACTGTCTTTCTTCATTTATATTTGTACCCCCAGCACTTAGCACAATGCCTGAGGGCACATAGTAGGTGCTTAATAAATGTTTATTGACTAAGACCTTTAGAAGGTTGGTCAGACCCTCTCTGGCAAATGCCAAGAATCTATAACTGGTACCATAGTATAGAAGGTAGAGGACTAGCTTTGAAGTTGGGGCTCAAGTCCTTCTTCTATGTGACCCTGGCCAAGTCATTTAACTTCTCAAGGTTCTGGGTGGCTCTCGACAACTCCAAGTTGAGGATGAATTGCCAGTTTTCATTGGTGGATGGAGTTTCCCACCAAGTAGTTCCTTATACTGTTGAAATCACAAGTCCACACCACCTTCGGAAGTGGGAGAGAGACCCACGGTGGATGAGAAGGTTTGAAAGGGTTGTGATCTGTCCCCATGAAAGTAGTGCCCATGTTGGATGGATAGAGATCCATCTTAACACTGAATCATGGTTACAAAACCCACTTTGTTTTTCAAGGCCTCTATTCTTGCTTTGTTCTCTGGCTATACAAAATGGAATATTTATTTAATTCTTTCCTGAACACAAACATTTCAAGCCCCTCCAACACGAAAAGACACTTTGCTAACAGGTTTTTGCCAACTAATAATTATTCTCTCTCAGGGTTGCAGTGGGAGAATGTTTCCCTTGCAGGGAAGAAAACATCTGGATGACTCAGAGATGAATGTTACACTTCTGGACACCAAAAATACACAGAACGTTTCTTTTAGAAAGCTGGACCTTCTGTAAGCTGTTTCTCCTTTTTTGGGGAGGGGAGGATATATGTGCATTTAATTAGTTCCTGACTGATCTGGACGACTTTGGAAACAATTATTAGCGTATAAGGGTTTAATCCCTGTAAGTAGCTTCACTTTGTTAATCAGCAAGAAAATATCTCTCCTTTGTGGTTCCAAGAGGAGAGAAATGGGAATGGTGAGTGATTTCTGCAAGATGCCATTTTCTTATTCACACTGAAAATTCACTTACAGGTACAGGAGAGCCAGAGCCACCCTGAGAATGGATGGGATGGACAAAGGAGTGAGTTTGTCACCGAGAGGAATGGGCCTTGACAGTCTTATGGGAGGACAAATGGGAGGCCTTCAGGGGTTACAGTGGGACCCAGAATGGTGAACATTCTGCCCCTGGGAACCAGGGTGCAAACTCACAGGTGGTTCCATATGGTCCACTTGTGATAGAGGGAAGGGAACAGAGAGGGCCTTTTGGAAGATATGGCACACAGCATGAATGTATTACCAAGGTTATGCATGGCTCTTTTGACCAGCTCCACAGTTGATTCAGAGATGCTTGATCCAAGTGACCAGGTAAAACATCCGAATCCACTGGAAAATGGTCACCAAAGTGGCCATGAATGCCTATATCTACTTTGCTATTGAATTAGGCAATCATGAGGACAATTTTTTTTCCTGAATTTCTTTGCATATGGTGGTACCTACATACCAGAAACTACAGCAGTCATTGCTAGTCTCTAATTACAAATTCCTTGCTATATTGGACTCCAGTATAGAGAGAACAAGGATCTGACATAACCAAAAAAAATCCAGTCCACTGGAAAATGTCCACTAAGGTGGTCACGAATATCTATATTAGGCTACTGATTTTGGCCATCATGTTGATAATGCCTCTCATTTGGAATCTCTATGAGATTTAGAAGTCACAGTTTCCACATCCCCCCTCCACCCAAGTAGCTCTGGCAAGGACTCCTTTTTGACATTCTCACTACTCTCTCCCTACTCGCTTGTAAAGGGTTATCAGTCCCCTGGAGGGTGAGGTGGGGGATGGGAGTTCAGCTCCTATGAGAGGAATGAGCGCATATCCATTTACGTGTTAAGTTACTTTCTTCGTTGCAAATGATTATGACCACATCTCAAACGGCAGCCACAGCTAGACAAAGTGACATTGATAGGCGAGTCCTGTCACTTTTGACAAAGGCTTTATTAAAAGCAGACAAAACTATAGAGTTGAGCTAAAAGGCCTGTCACCTTTCAAGATGTCATTTCCCCCTTTACTAAATTGGCACGTTGCTTTAATGTTCATTTCAGACCAAGTTGTCATGCATGAGACAGATCTTGAGGTTACTATAATGAAACGGCTTCCCAACACCGGCACTTCCTGAGCCTGTAATGGGGCATTCTAATTAGTGAATCATACTTGGGAGGATTGAGGTAGCAGGAAGTTAAAGCAAATTAGAAGCAAGAGAAAGGAGAGGCAAGTCTGGAAGACTGAGCCAACAACAAACACTGTACTTGTTATCTGTTGAGCACAAGAAACTACGATTTCCAAGTTAACCATAAAATGCATTTTATAACCTCTGATAGGGTGCTAAAAGTGAGGGATGGGCCCTTAACCTTCCTCCCATAAGAAAATATATAACTCTCCACTTTGCTAACAAAGAAGTATCCAGATTGTAAATCTATTTCTCGTTTACATAGACTTTTGGTGATTCCTTTTTTTAAAAATTTCCTTTTTCTAAAAATATACTCCATTTTCATACTGCTCACTGTTCCATGGCTGTGACCAATTAAGAAGAGGCTAAAAACCGAAACAAAACACCCCAAACCCAAAACGTGCAGAATCGATCATCGGCTCTTATGGCTCTCTCTGATGGGAAAAAGGAACTGTGTCCCTGAGATGGAAAATGTTGGCTTTTAGCCACAGACCTTGTGAAATAGTTGTAATAAAAATGTTGCTATTACATCATCTATTTATTACCCTGGCTCCCCTAAAGTGAATTTGCAGCAGGAAGAAGAGGTGCTGGTCATATATCAGAAGACGAAAGGATGTTGCTTAAGGTGAGCAAAAAAGAAAAAAAACCTTCCTCCCCCATCCCTGCTGTCTTTATTGTCATGTTTATTGCTCTGCATAAAGAGGTTCATTAATCTATGTGTCACTAGAGTAGATTTCCTCCCTGCTCATCTACTACCTAGAGAAAGGGGGAGAAGAATGGCTTTGGAACAAGGAGGAGGTTGGCTGGTCTCAAGAAGTCAATGTTACCTGATTTAAGCTCCATCTCATCTTTCTCAGTAGCAAGGACAGAAAGACATGGCTGGACAGAGAGAGCACTTTGATCCCCACCTTGGCTAAGCCTGCAGCAGTTCTGCATACAACCAGCAGGGGGAGCACTCCCCATGCAGTGGGGAACAACAGACTGGCTTCCTTCCAGACTGCTCCCACTGCTAAGGGCTGTGGCAACTGTCTGTCTGTGCGAGTCTGTCTGCTTGTTAAACTCCTTCAAAGACATCCCTTCTGGGGAAGAAGACAAAGCCGTGCACTTCTGGCAGGGTTTGGGAAGATACTAAGGGCTGGTGAGGCCAATCACAACATTATGGAGGCCACATGAGGTGGGGAGAGAGGATGAATGGCTAGGGCTTTGAGAAGGCACTCATTTGCCCCTGTTGCTAAGAAATAATGATGGAAATACTTTATATTTGGAAGGCAAAGGGTGGAATGATTTTTTTTTCAAATGCCCAGTTTTTACTAGCATTAGGCTGTATCTGAGCCCACACTCACAAACCGGTCTGGAAAAAAATCAGATGATTTCAAACAGGACCCAGTTATGGAGCCACTGAATTGGATGTCAGAGCTGGAACAACAGCCAAGTGAGGCCTAGAAAGGGAAAGGAGGGGAAGCTCATGGGATCACTGGCTGTCAGAGTCAACAAGCATTTCTTAAGTGTGTCAGGCACTGTGCTAAGGGCTGGGGATACAAAGAAAGGTGAAAACTGCCCCTGTCCTCAAGAAGCTCACAGTTTAATGGAGGTGGAAGGAACGTCAGAGGTCATATAATCTAACTTCATTTGCCAGAAGGAGAAACTGAGAAGGAAGGGGCTCATGGGATCATGTAGGCTGTCAGAGCTGGAAGGGGCCTTAGGGATCATCTAATCCAATGTTTTCACTTAACAGAAGGAGAAACTGAGGCTCAGACCATTTGAATTGCATCTTTCCTTTTCTGTGATGTGATTGGTTGGTATGTATAGAAGCAGGCTCAGTGTTTGGGTAAGGGTTACCCTTTTGATATTTGCCTCTCTCTGCAGTTTGATATAGAGCAAACTCATTCACTGTGTTCAGTCAAGGGAGTTAAAAGTGTCAAACTTAACATTTGCCCACATTCTCCTGGCCCTCAGGCCCTCAGTCTGGCTGATGGAATGATGCACACAGCTCTCCTTGTGATGGCCAAGCACTTGTTTCCTGACCCGTTAATTTAGGTGAACACATGGTCAATAGCATTTGAAATGCTCTCAAGGCTTATGTTTGTTAACAGGCTGAGCCAAAGCAAAAGCTCATTAGAGATTGGGAAACCAGAACACAAACACTGGGCATCAACTGGAGGAGAGAGACAAAGCAAACCCAAGTGGGGGCAGCATCTGGATGCAAGGCAACCCAGAACAGGGTAACAAAGGAGGGAAGCAGGGCTGGCCCATGGGGCCTGTGGAGATGCCATCCTCAGCCTAGCTCTGCCTGACTGTAGGAGCTTGTTTAAGTACATTCCCCTCTCAAGTTCTCAGTTTCTTCCTCTGTCAAGTGAAGAGTTGAGATAGATCATCTCTAAGGTCTCTCTCAGCTTAGACACTCTCTCTTTTAAAGTTCTTCCCCAACTTTGCCATTCTTTGTTCTTTGGTCCCTCCCAGTTCTGAGATTCTCTGTTCTAAGCTCTCTCCTATGTCTGCTATTCTCTGTTCTAAGGTCTCTCCTACACCTGCCATTCTCCATTCTAAGCTCTCTCCTACATCTGCCATTCTCAGTTCTAGGGTCTCTCCTACGTCTGCCGTTCTCCATTCTAAGCTCTCTCCTAAGTCTGCCATTTTCTGTTCCAAGGGCCTTCCCAGTTCTAACATCCTATAGCCTATGATCTAAGACAGGGGTGTCGAACTCATGGTCTGAAGGGGAACACTCTCCAATGCTACCTGAACCAGAGTAAAATGTCATTGGAAAATGTTTAATAAAATAAATGAAAATAAAATAAAGATGTTATTAATTTGTAGTTTTCTCAATCAAGATGCACCCCACGGAAATCTCTTTTTTATTTAGGTTAGACACCATTGGCCTAAGTTCTGTTTTCTGGGCCCTCCTGACTCTAATGTTCTATGTTCTAAGGTCTTTCCCCTGGTATGATATTCTAGGGTTTTATGTTCCATATTCTAAGGTCCCTCTCAGCACTTTGGGAGACAATGTTTCATAATTCCTCCATTTACCATTGTTGTACAAAGGCATTTGTGGAAAGTGAATTGCAGATGCATAGATCTTGCTTCAAATGGCAACTGTTTAAAACAAAACAAGACATCTGTTGTCTAGGGGCCTTGAGAGACCAACAGGTTACATTTGCCTGGTTCAGGGACAGAAAGGCCAGACTCTGAGCCAAGACACCTGAACCCAGTTTATAGCTCTGACATTTACTAGCTGTTTGACCCTGCACCTCCTTTTAGCCTCTCAGTGCCTTGGTTTCCTCATCTATAAAATGGACATGATAATACTCCTCCCAGGGCTGCTGGGAGAGAAGCCCATTGGAAACCTCCGAATGCTGGACATGTGAGCACTTACTTCTGAATGGGAAGGATACCATGAGAAAAGGAGGCCTGGGAGGGTGTGAAGCACTTTGGATCTCCAGACACAGGAGCTGGCTTTAAAGCTTCCCTCTGATCCCTGTTACCTGTGTGACCAGAGGCAAGTTCCTTAACTACCTTTGACCTCAAGTTTGTGAACTTTAAAATAAGGGGATCAGCCTCCGTCTCTTCTAGCCCTAAATCTGTGACTCTACTAGCTTCTGAGGGGCTCGATTGGATGCCTTCTGAGGCTTTTTCCAGTTCTAAATCTATCGTCCCCTGATTTGGGGCATATACAAGTGTATGTCATAACAAAGACTGCTGGAGTAGTTAAAAAAACAACCAACCAGCCAAATAGCAAAATTTGGGCACTGAGGCTAGTTCCAACTTGTTTTGCAGAGGTGACCCCAGTGGTATGGAGTATGAAATGCTATTTGAAATCCAGGGATGCTCTCTTTTTCGATGGGTGAAAACCAGAGAGGGTGGGTGTGTTCTGTTCCTGGAAAGGATCACATGCCTAGTAGAAAACACAGGGCTTCTAAAGACGATAATTATATACTCTGAGGAAGTAAATGGCTGCTTGCTCACAATCGCCCCTGGTATCTTTGTCTTTGCAGGAGAACATGGTCTTTGCCATGGGGATAATAACCTGCTACATTCCTCTGCCACTTAAGTGTCGCCCCATAAATATTGCTACCAAACTTTCAAAACCTGCCTGGCTCGCCAGTTCCAGGTCACCAGCCTACTTTAAAGTTAATATTTCTTAAAGTGATTTGGGGAAACCCATCTAAAACAAATGGCCCTTTAAAAGAGTCCTGTGTGAAGCATGCTCGACTCCGGTGGTGAGATCGTCAATCCAGTTTGGAGAGCTTTATTTATGCAGAGCTATTAAAACTGTCAGTCTTAATGAGTGTACACTATCATCTCACCATAGAGTTACTGGCTGTGTTCCAATAGCCTTCATTAATGGTCATTCAGGAGCCCCACTTTCTTGATTTGCAACAGACAGACAGACACATGCAAATTTTTAAAGGAAACCTGCCCAACCAATGAGGCCCAGATGAAACTCATGGGATGCCCTACATTGTTAAGTGCCAAAGAAGTAAGGAGTGACCCATTTTGGGGAGGGGGATGTGGGACTGAGAGGAGCACTAGGCCCAGGGCCTGTCTGAGCTGTGGCTAGCCAGGGTATGTTGCATTCAAGCCCTGGTGACTGTGATTTTCAAGCAAGAGAAGGCAGCACTATCAGAATGCATTTCGGGGGGCTTTATGAGTTATTGCAAATGATCTGTGCATGGTGACTCTCTGAGTGTTGTTCAGACTCAAAGACCTTGTTCTTTTTACAACCTTGACAGGCTTGAGACTTAGCTTTAGCTGTTGTCTATTTCATTGCTGAGTCGAAACTCTGATCGATGTCTCAGTGGCCGTTGATAATGTGGATGACGATCAATTTCGTGCTCCCTCTGCCCCCATGATGTCTTTATTGCTAAATGAGATTCAGTTCTCATCTTAGTAATAGTTAGCACTGCAAGTGTGGGAATGAGCCTGAAAATTTAGCTTATGAAGTGTAATGAGCGCCCAGTTACATGCTATACTTTATGAGTTCTAAATACTTCCCTCCTTGGACCATTGAGATACCTGATATCCTACCAGCATGAGTTGGGGGCACTTCAGAATGTTTGGTTGAGGGGAATTTCCTTAGGTTAAGGAATTATCTCCAGGAGTCCCTTGTCAAAGAACAAGTATTCTGGAGGGCCAACTTATTAAATCTTTAACAATTAAAAAGACCTTAGTGACAGTAGTTTGGCTATCAACTAGATGGTTAGCTGAAGAGGAATGGAGTGTTTATGGGGGAAAGGATAGAAGGAAAGGTCTGTTTGGGGAATTATCAAGGGAGAATAACATGGGGTACCACAGTAAAGGGCAGCTCTGAGCACCCAGAGGGCACAGGGTACCTGAGAGATAGAGGATGCATAAGGAGAAATGAGTGGGTACCAAAGACAAGCTTCCCCCACTTTCATGTGTTTGTCTAGGGCTCGCCCCACTGATGCCTCCCTCAGCCTGGCTCAATAGGAAATCCTCATTGTTTGACTTAAGACTACATTACTTAGACATCTCTGATAAACATAAGACTAGCTGGTCAATATTGACTTTAGCCAGAGTTTGTATATTAGCTGTAACATATGTAAATATAGATATTATAGCAGAAATGTATTCACATAACTTGCTTGAAAGATGCTAGTGAGCTAAATGGTCTGATGATGCTTTGCTTTGGATGGAGTGGTAAATGAAAGAAATTTGTAGTCGAGATGCTTATGAGCATAGCATATGTTCACCATGACCCTTGTGTATGCCTGAAAAATGCAAGAAGGGGGATGAGAATGATGTGGAAACAAACCTTGGAGAAATATCGCATCCTTGCTGCATAAAGGCACCCAGGGAAAACCAGAGGCTATTAAAGATTCCAAATTCATTAGGTGGGTCAGGAGGGCTCTGGGGGTCCCGAGGTTCTTCATTACTATCTTCCAAGTGCCATTCGTAAGGACTGAATCTGCTGACCAGGAAAAGAACAACACTGACGCCAATGTAGGCAAAGACGATGCACATCCAGATCTCATAGGCCAAGGGGTCAAGAAAAGAGAACACTCCTGGCTTGGATTTCTGAGGCTTCTTAATCATGATTGAGATGCCCAGACTCATGAAGGGCTTGGAAAAGTCTATCACTTCTTCACGGACCAGTGTTATAGTGAGGGGGGCCACAGCTATATCCGCTCTCTGAAAAACCAAGAAAACAAAGGACTTAGAGACAGCATTTCCATTTGTCACTCGCCATTCAAAAGACGCAGCTTGGTATAGTGCAAGGAGATGATGACGCGACATCATTTAGAAGACGTGGCTTGGAATTCCCCCATTTACTAGGCGTGTGTCCTTCAGTAGGCTATTTTTCCATTTCAGATTCCTCCTCTGTAAAATGAAGAAGCTAGGCTATAAGATCTCAAAAGGCCCTTCCAGCTCAGACGTTCTATGGTTCTACCTTTTGGCGATTATTAATATAGCCACTCAGAGCACTCTCAGAGTCTGGTACTTAACTCTCGAACCATTGTTGGCTGGCTCATGGGTTTGTACCTTGGCTTTTACAAAGGGTTTCAAATTTATTTGGCCTACAGCCCCCTTTTCAAAAAAAATTACTCAGCACCCCCCCTAGAAATCTTTCTTTAACCTTTGAATTTTTTTTAAAATTTGTATCATTTCAAAAAAATACCCCCCTGATCATTCCAGCGCCCCCAGGGGGGTGATATCGCCCATGTTGGGAACCTATGATAGACTATAAGCACCTTGAAGACAGGGACTAAATCTTTGTCTTTGTGTCCTTCCCCCTTTCCCTGCTCCCTCCCCAGTACCAGGTACAGGGGCTCTATCTGCACATGTACATGTTTGAGGGTTAATTGATTTTATAAGTGCAATTATAAGCTTGGTGATAAAAAGGGAAATGCAGAGTGAGAACAATGGAAGACCAAATGTAAAATGCTAGACTTGGAACTCAGGAAGACTTGGGTTTGAATCTTGCTTCTGACAATATCCGTGTGACCTTGGGCAAGTCCCTTTCCCCCTCCCTGTGTTCTGAGTATCAACTCTCAGTTTCCTCCTCTTTAAAATGAAGGGGTTGAATGAGAGAGCCTCTGAGGTGTCTCCCAGCTCTAGAGCTCAGATTGTGGGATCCTACAATCTCTTTGTAATGTTGGCATCTGGATTGGCATCATAGGCTATATGTCGAGCTTTTATCATAGGGACTTATGTTTGGGGTAGCATGCTCTAACCTGTGACCTATTTGAACATACAAAAGAATGAGCTTCAGGGATCCCTGGTGTCCTCAGTCTGTGGATATGGCCTTTACTAGTGGAGAACACAAGCCTTCGTGCCTTCAGAGAAGGCTTCGTGAATTGCTTTGGGCCCCTAGAGCCATTTCCTGGTGGCCAACCCTTTGGCTAAGAACCTCTCTGTGCTAAGGGAGGCTGGGCCTTGGATCTGTCATTAGCCAGCACATTAAAATCTTCCCCTCTTGGTAGGTCGTTCCAGACCTTGACTCCTGGTGGAACAAGACCCAGACCTGTCCAAGACCACAAGGTCATTTCTATGGCAGAATGAAGCACTGGAAAATGAGTTCATTCTGTATTAGGACATTTTGATAGCATGAGGCAAAAAAAAAAAAAACCACACAATATCAGAGGTAAAAGGACCTAGATAGTTAAGTTTCTCATTTGACAGAGGAGGAAACTGAGGCTCAGGGCTGTGAAAAGACTTGCTCAGGGTTCACCCAGCTGGTAAATGTCCGAAGTGAGATTTCAACTGTGTGTCCCTTAGTTGGAATCTGGCCTTCTACGTGCTGTATCCAGCAGCCCTTTGGACCCAGTTTCAAGGGCGCTCCTAGTCCCATGTGCTTCAGTGGGAAAAAGTGCTATCTTTATTCGCGCCAGCCTTTGGGTTCTTTTCTAATCCTCTGTTTTTGGCTTTTTTTGCAGTTGCAAACACTATTCTGAGAAAGGGCCCATGGTCAGCCCCAGACTGGTGAAGGGGTCCAGGACACAGGCAAGGTGGAGAAGCCCTGGCCTAGAAAGACTCAAAGTGAGGTCTACCAACATACAGGGCTTCATTCAAACATCTTGAGGCCTTGGGGTGGGGAGGGGCTGTGACACGGTTCTTTCCAGTTCAATTAATAATTGCTTGTTGAGCACAACAGTCCACCCCTTAGAGGATGATCCTGGACAAGTCACATCCCCTTCTGGAGCCTCAGTTTCTCTATCTGAAAAATGGGAATAAGGATTCTTACACTCCCTTTCTCCTCTGGCCACTTTGATCCTTCATAATCCTTAAAGGGCTTTATGTTTAGTCTCTGGGCTCTGGCCATAAACCCCACTCTCTTTCAAAGGCTTCCATTGAAGCTGAATGGGGAAGGGGGTGGGGTGTCTAGACCACAGGAACAAAGAGCCCTTTTCATATCATTGGACCTGAATATTGGCAAGGGTTAGCTTGACTCTGGCTTTGTTCAATTACTTGGTTATGAGTTACCATTGCAGGCCATCCTCTGGAATAGCAGGCTCTTGGAAGAACCTGAAATGGTTCTCTAAAGCCCACTGGGTCAAGTCCTGAGCCCCCACTTTGGCAGGTCGGTCCCTTCATAACCTAATCTGCTGTTTGACCTCCTTTCCCATTACCCTCAATACAGGACAGAGGGTTCATGGTTATGGGATCACAGAGCTGGAGCTAGAAGGGGTCTCTGAGGCCATCTAGACCGTATCACCTTCATTTTACAGATAGGAAAACTGAGGCTCATGGAGGGGAAGGGACTTATCCAAGGTCACACAGGTCATAGGCAATGTATGAATAGCATTTTAGGGTTGGCGAGGGATACTACAGATGATATGGTTCATTCCCCTTTTTTTTATACAGGGGGAAATGGAGGGACCTCTCTATCCACCATTCCACTATTTTATCCCCATCTCAGAGCTGAAGAAACGCCCCCTCTAAGAGCCACGCAGGCATCTCATCTGCAGATGTCTGCCCGCTCACCAAAGAGGAAGCTGTCCCCTGGGACTTCTGGGTGCCCCCAGAAGCCTGCTTGGCCTGAACAGCTAGAAGGCAGCTCTCTTCCCCTCAGGCACTGGGGTTCTCGCCTCCACTTGGCATTTCTTCCTGTCTGCTTTTGGGGCTTCTTTTAGAAAAAGGCAAGGCAGGACTGTTCTTTCTCCAAATGTGGTATCTTCCTAATGAAGAAGTACATTAAACCTGCTGTCAATTAAACCTCACTGATGTGGAAAGCAGCCCTGGCCCAGAGAGGGGCGAAGCCTTCCAGCTGAGCCTTCAAAAGCACCCAGGAAGAAGCGCGGCACAGCTGGATAAAGGGAGAAGAGCCCGAAAGGTGAGCATAAAGCAGCTTAGCCGCCAGGCAGGAGGAAAGCCACTGTGTAATCCTTGAGGGCAGTCAGTGGGGTAAGATGACTAAGTTACCTCCCTCCCCCATTGGTCTGCACTGGAGGAGGCAAATAGGGGCCAGGCAGAAAGCAGCTCTCAGCTCTTCCATTGCGGGGCGGGCAGAGAAGTCACAAACCACATCTGGGGCTGTCAGCAGGCTCAGGCTCAGGCCCAGAGTCAGAGCTCAGATGAACTGTGGGGAGGGTATTTTGAAGGAAGATATGGAATGCTCATGAGAGTGGAAAAGAAGAAAGAACGCTGACTCTGGAATCAGATGATCTGAGTTTGAATACTGGTTTGCCATTGACTGCCTTGGCATGCTTTCCTGAGCTTCAGTTTTCCCATCTGTAAAGTAAGGGGGATGGATTAAGTGGCTTCTGAAGTCCCTTCCAGCACTAGGTCTATGATCCTCTGTGTGACTTTGGACAAGTCCCTTCCCCTCCCTGGTCCTCAGTTTCCCCGTATGTGAAACAAGGGGGCTGGACTAGGTGGCTTCTGAAGTCCCTTCCAGCTCTGGTCTATGATCCTTTCCATTTCCAGTACAGAACCCAAGCTTCCCATTGAAGTGTCCAGCACTGAATTGGGGGTTGAGTAAAGAACCAAAGGGACATGGAGTGCGTGGGGCTGCTACTGATGGATATTGCAATTTTAACCATTTTACAGGTTCCAGAATCCTTCGCTTACATTTGTTATAAACCCTTCCTTTTGCTGCGGGACTGATGAATACGGAGGTAAGTCACAGATGGAGTGAAGTTACTCTCCGTACTGAGCCACCTATCTGCCTTTTCTCCTGGGACCCAAGGTCCTGCGGGATCACAGATCCTAGAACTAGAGCTACAAGAGACCTCAGGTCCCTTATTTTACAGAGGAGGAAACTGATTCTGAGAGAGGTTGAGTGACTTGCCCAAGGTCACACAACCAGTCAATCAACAAGCACGTATGAAAAGCCACATGAAAAGTTCTATGGTTCAATATTGGAAATGGATATGGTTTTATACAGCCTCACGATCTGCCTCACTGCCCCAATGCCCCATGGGCCTCTCTAGCTACCCTCCTTTCCATGTTGTCTCCCTCCTTAGAATGTGAGTTCCTTGGGCGCTGAGTCTGTCTTCTTCCCATCTCTGCATCCCTGGCACTTAGCACGGTGCTCTGCACATAGTAAGAACTTAAGAAATACTTTTCATTCATTCATCATTTTATTCACCCATATTACCTGTCTCACTGGGATGCTATGAGGGAATTCTGTTGTGAGTCGTAAAGTTGGAAAACAAAGAAATGGGAGTTGCTGCTTCCTGGTTAGAAAGTTTAACCCCAGGAAACGGGATTTCTTGTCCTTCCACCATACTCCATTCATGGTCACTACACTGATTCCAGGTTCCCAAAAGGCACAACTTCCTACAGACTTAGGCATTTTGTTTTCTTGCCCCAAACACTGACCTCATCTGTCCGAGTTGATGTTGAGAGGGAGGGGAGGTTCTGGATAATCGAAGATCTGTCATTCTTTACAGATGCCAGATAACAAAATTTCAGAGTTTGAAGGGCCCTCAGAGGCCACTAAGCCCAGCACAGCCATTTTACACATTACAAAATGGAGGTTGGGTGTGGGGAATGATTTGCCCAAGGTCACACATGCGATCACAGCTCTAAAGTTTGAAGGGCCCTCTAAGGCCACTTAGTATAAGCCTCTAGATTTATAGACAAGGAAAGTGAGGCCCTGAGATGGAATTGCCTGAAGCCTCACAGATATTAAGAATCCAAGTCAGCGAGCAACGAACGTTAAGTCACAAAGAGCTAGTAAGTGTCAAATTGGAGATATCAAGTGATAGTTGGGACAAACTAAGTACATTTAACAAGAAAATGGAGTCGATCATACCTTCTTCTTTCTTCAGAACTTAAGGTTGTCACTATAAACTTGTATTCCTGTACTGTGGATGTCAAGTAGGGCCACTTAACTGGGAATTCTGAATAATAATAACATGCTTCTATAGCATTTTATGTTTTAATTCAGCTAACATTTATCAAGTACCTACTATGTGCCAGGAAGACAAAGACAAAAGAGAACAGAAACTGGGCTTATATTCCACTTTACAAAGCCACTGTGAGCATCTCAATGATTTTGCCAGGAAAAGGGGGGAAGGCAGAGGCCACAGCTACTGCCTTCCCCTGTCTTTCCGTGCTTGGTAAGCTGATCTAGCATGGTACATTGTGAAGAATCCTAGACCGGAGGTTCCTGTCCCGCCTCAATTTCCCCATTTGATAAGTAAGGGGACGGGACTACATGACCTTTGAGGTTCCTGCCAGCATGAAGTCTTTGAACCCTGTTGTTCTCCTGGAAACATGCATGGCATGGAATGCCAGGGAAACTGGTGGTCCAGAAGGACTGGGACAGGGCCTATGTGGTAGGGGTGGCAGATGCCTAAGAGCCAATTCCCAACACAAGCTGCTGAAAGCAGGTGGCCGTTTGTATGGCCATAACGTTCTGAAGAGTTTACATAATGGGGCCCGTTGGGTGGCATTGACGTTTGTTTTTTAAAAATAGCTCCTGAGTGCCCCAAATATCAACCTTGACTATAATTTCTTTGGAAAAGAAGGAACCATTTTGGAAGGCAAATTCAACCCCTTGGAATCACTCCTTCACTAGCACAGACCATGAGCCCTCTCTAAAAGCTCTCTTTGAGTCTGTACTCCATCACGGGTGTCCTTGGTATTCTCCATCATAGGCTCAAAGTTCAGAGGAGAGCTGGCTGAGCTGGAGCCCTGACCCAATGCAGGGCATGAAGCAGTCAGTGGCGGGGAGAAAGCAGGGTGGGCATGGCTCTGCATGTCTCCTACCCTGGAGGGACACACGCTGCAGCCAAGCTGAAGGCAAGGCTCTTGGCCAACCCCCAAATGGGATTCTGCTCTTAGGCACTGTACAGATTGCCCCAGCTGTACCAAAGCTGTTCAGTGGAAGTTAGCCCCTGCCTGCAGCTGGGTCTTCAGTATTAGATTTACCCCTGCTTCCTTCTGCTTCCTTGCAGATTCTTCCTCAGGGCACAACCTGGCTCTACTCAGAGGACTGTAGGATCTAGGTCTGGACAGAGCCTTCAAGATGACCCAGGCCTATGAGGCTCAAAGATCTAGAGCTGGAAGAGACTTCAGGGGCCCTCTAGTCCCACTCCCTCATTTTACAGAGGAGGAAACTGAGGCCCAGGGAGGGGAAGGGACATAGGTCATACATTAGGTCACAAGATCACCAATTTAGATGGAAAGGGACCTCAGGGACTATTTAGTCCCATATCTTCATTTTACAGATGAGAAAACTGAGGCTCAGGGAAGGGAAGGTCAGAAATGTAAGAGGTTGGATTTAAACCCAGGTCTTGTGACTCCAGAGCCAGGGCTCTTTCCACTATACTCTGAGTCCCCATCATTTCTGGGTGGGGAATCAAGGCCCTGAGAGGGCCAGGCCCAGGTCTCTGCATTGGGCAGCGCTCTAGATTTTGATGCCTAGTCTCCAGCGCAACGTTCTGTATGTAGTTGGTGCTTAGTAAATGTTGCCAAAGCCCTAATCATGCAGGCCAGAGCCAGGAAGCCTGGTCCTCCAGGTTCTCTGCCTCGGGCTGTCTCAGGGTCTCCAAAGGCTCATCCAGAGTGGCGGCTATGCCTACTTTATCTCCTCCTCAGGCCCTGTGGGGGCGGGACAGGGCAGGGCACGACACTGAGGCCTCCCCAAATCCACCACCATCATGCTCATGTTAGCAAGGTGACCCCTTCCCTCCCACATAGATTCTCTTTTCCTCTCTCTCGTCTGGAAATTATGCCAGCTGGGGGTGGGGCCCTACCGGTCTTATTCTCAGGTGACTTGCCTCCTAGTGGAACTCAGAGGCCCGAGAGTGAATATGCACATCATCTGCCTTTTTCCTGAAGTCTCTCTGGGTCCCCCACTGCCTCCCCCTCCCCCACCAGCCGCTCTGTCTCCATAGTGCTACCTTTGGCCAAGAGATGTTCCCAAAGGAACAGCTTAGAGAGAAGGAGGCGATGAAACCACTGACCTTTGTGAATTCGTGGGGGAGGGGGAAAACCACAGAACTTGGCACCATGAAACCTGGGTTCCAATCCTGGCTCTGCTACTTACTGTGAGACCTTGGCCAAGTCACTCAAGTTCACTGGGCCTCAGTTTCCTCCTCTGCGAAATGAGGGGACAGGAGCAGATCCTGTGACCCCACCTTCTGTAAGAGGTCTTACACGAGGCCAGGGTTTTGTGGCCAAAGGTTTCAATCACTTAGGCACTGTTAGCCCAACAGCAAGTTAGTTAGTCTGCCATAGCCTGGCCCTTCTCTGGGGAGATTCAAAGACCTGGGTTCAAGTCCTACCTCTGACATATCCTGGCTATGTGACCCTGGGCAAGTCACTCAACCACTCAGGGCCCCAGGATACCCTCGAAGATTATTATTGACTTGGAGAGCACATGAAATTAGCCCTGGCCTTGAATTGACCTTCCTCCCTGTCCAGAGAGATCCAGTGAACACACCATGAAGCCTTTTTATAGGACCCACTAAGGGCCAACCTTCCTGAGGGCCTGTTTTCTACTTTTGTCTTTGGATCCCTTGCACCTACAGTTCCCGCAACATAAATGTTTGTTGATTGACTGAATGGTAAAATCATAGGATCATAAATATGGTAGATGTAGAGACAGAAGGAACCTTAAAAGTCATCCAGTCCAACCCACCTATTTTACAGATGAGGCCACTGAGGCTCAGAGAGATCTAGTGACTTGCCTAAGGTCATAAAGTAGTGATATAAGTGGGATTTCAACTCGGGTCCTCCCAGTAATGCATGCTACTTTCCAGTTGAACTGGCATTCTTGTTCCCAGAGTGTGACATTCCATTTCTGGCCTCCATGCCTTTGCACAGGCTACATACCCTATGCCTGAGATAGTTTTCCTCCCTTCCACCTCTTAGAATCCCTACTTTAAGGCTTAGCTCAAGTACCACCTCCAAGATGTCTATTTCTCATCCCTCATAGTGGTTAGATCCACCCCTCTGGTTGCCTTTTGGCTATTTTGTATATCCGTTTGCTTATCTATGTACACTTGTTCTTTCCCCTTTCCCCCAAATAAGAAGTAAGCTCCTTGAGAGAAGTAACTGTTTTGTTCGTATACCAAACCCTTGTACATTTATTAAGGCATATAACAGGCTTTAACAAATGCCTTTTTAGTTGAATTTGATTGAAATGGAAAGCATGGAGTAAGAAAGTTGGATGGAAACTTACCCCATAGACAAGCTCCCCAACCATGCCATTCCATATTTTGGTCTCAGGATCCCTTGCGCCATATTTCCCATCGCCAACGATGGACAGCTTGTATTTTATCCTCACATGCTTGGCTATTTCATAGGCTAAGTCAACGCAATAGCCTTCATAGCGCTCATTGCCTTCTAGTTGTTCATGGTTCTTCTTGTACATTACGTAGGGAGATTCCTTTGGGATCAAAATGAAGATCGAATATTAACTCAAGGAAATGATCCTGAGAGAGAGAAGCACTTAATCTAGAAGTGTAGGCTTCCTTAGCTTCTAGCTGGGAAGGCTTAGTACTCATGTGGCTGTCATTACACTGAATCTATAGGCAAAAGCCCCTTAAACTACAATTCACTGAGCCGGACCGTTATTCTAGGCACTCAGCAGCTGCTCCGTGAAAGCTTAAAAATCCGTAGATGTGGAATCCTGGAGCTGGACCAACTGTCCACGTGTATAGCCCTCAGTCATGCAGAGGCTAATGGCCCTTGATGGCTCAGGGATTTGTAGGGCCAAGAAAAAAAATGAACTTTCTGAGGTGGAAGAAGAAAGTCAGTCGGCACTCACTAATCCACGCTATCTGGGGAGAAAGTCAGCTGGAACTGGCAGAAAGTCCGGATTATAGGATTATTTGGAAGAAAATAAAATTCTAATGAATCTGAATGCTCCTAGTTACTAGATATGGTCAAAAAAGTATTTGCGAGTAAAAGTCCTCAGACATGCTTTAAGAAATAGACAAGGATGATCGGGTGACTTCTGGTTAACTTGTAAATGCACAGTTTATTAATGGTATAGGATTTCTTTCCAAAAAGTCCAAAGGAAAACTCTAATCGAGCCCTAGTCCTGTCTGCCCTTGTTCCCAAGAATATTCCCCAATTTGGCATTAGTGGAGTTTAAATGAATGAGTTTTGCCTAGACTCTGTAATCTTCCTCAAGCTCTATGAAATCGATTTGTCTTCTGTTCCCTCCAAATGGACCAAATGGATTTTTGAAAAGCCCTTGTGGAATCCTTTTAGAGCAGGCATTGAATGAATAATCACACTTGACATGTGGAAAGTGGTTTTTTTAAAAAAGACTTTCATGTTGTTTTAACCCTAGGAGAAAGGCAAGGCAGAAGCTGTTCTCCCCATTCAACAGAAGGGAAAACTATGGGGAGGGGCATGGTGAGGCTTTCCCAAGAGCCCAAACCTAGGAAGTAGCAGAGCTGGGCGTAGAACCCAGGTTTGTCAGCTTTACCTCTAGGGCCTTTACCCTAAGACCATGCCACTTCTCAAAAAGAAAAGAATCTAAGTCTAACTTTAAGGAAAGGTCATAAATAGGTGGGGGTGAGTTTGTGGGTGGGACGGGGCAGATGTGATAAATGTGACCTCCTAGTCATTATTTTGACATTTTAAACATACCAAGAGGCAGCACATCAGACCCATCCTGGCTGTGTCACCCTGGGCAAGTCCCCTCCTTCCCCTAGTGCCTCAGATAGCTCTGGGCATTGTTGGACAGTTGCTGATTAGCACCAGCAGAATGAAATCAATGAAATTAAGCCCCCAACCACATGCAGACTCCCTTATGTCAGTGGGCATAAAAGCAATGAAAAGGATATTAGAGATAGGGAATGGAGCTGTGTTTTCATTGGCATAGGGAATTCCCAGGTGAGGAAATCTCTGCTGTCAATGCAGCTTCTCTACAATTTATAGTCTTCAAGAGTCTCCTAGAGTATCAAGTATCGACAGATTAAGTGACTTAGCCAGGGTCACAGAACCAGTTTGTGTAAAGATATCAAATAAATATATGACCAGCAGAGGAGATGGGCAACGTGGCTAAGTGGATAGAGTCAGGAAGACCCAGGTTCTAATCTCTAATCTTGAATACCTTTTAGTTGTGTGACTATTGGCAAATCTCTTAATCTCTGTGAGCCTCAATTTCTTTATCTGTAAAATGGGCATAATAGTACCTACCCTCACAGAGTTGTTGTGAGACTCAGGAGATATTGCTAATAAGTGCTTTGCAAATGCTTCAAGTAGCATAGAAACGTCAACGTCAAGGATGATCACCGCCCTCATTTATTGAGAGATAGGCCAACTTCCATTGATAGCCATGTAATATCAAGAGATCTGCAGGGAGATCTCCAGCAGCAGGAGTGGCCTGCTGTGGAGGATTGATGGGAAGATATAGACAGAAGGATGATGAGTGGGTGTGCCAGTAGAGGGAGTGGCCACATTGGCCAGCTCTCTTAGGCACCGGAGTGTGGTAGGATTGCAGTGAGTCAGAGCTTAGAGCCACACACTTTCTCCTTGACCTAGAGCCCCTCGACTGAAAGTTTTCAAACAAGGACTTGGTTTCACTAGAAAGAAAAAACAGCCCCCCCCCCAATAACTTACCAGGATGGTAGTCACCACGATAGTCCTGTTCTCAGAGGACGAACTGTCGTTACTGACTTGCTGATCCAAGAAAGGAACAAACCTTTCATATTCATTCCAATAGCCAGCCTGCAAAGAGCAGATGTGTTACTTGCTTACCTCTTTATCACTCTGTAAGTGATGGATGAAATTTCATGGCTGAAGTAAAGCCATTGAAATAGAAAAATGGTGATTGAATTTTACACACACACACATGGGATAGATGTGTTTGGTTTCTGCCCTCCCTGGCTCCCCCCTCCACACACACACACACACACACACACACACACACACAAACACACACACATACACACACACATGCACACACAAGAAGGTGTGGCATCTCCTCGCTCTGGGGCTTCTAACACCTCCTCTATCTTATGATGTAGTTTATCTTGCTAAAGTGTGAAGAGAGCGTTTCTTTTTTTCCTACTCTTCCTACAACACTCACTTTTTGCAGAAATGACACAAGGCAGGGTACCTACTGCTTAATAGCCCTGCTGATGTGTTTGCAAGAAGATGCTTAATGTCCACCCCCTGCTCAGTTGAGGAACGTGGTGAGAGTTAAGGGGCCATGGCTGAGGCAAATCACCTGTTAAAAGACATGTCTAGTGGAAGTAGTTTTGTAGGCCCTGCCCAGCTCTGGCATTCTCTGTTCTCTTGGCTCTGGTGTTCCATGTTTCACGTTCTCCTGGCTTTGATATTCTCTAGTCCGTGTTTAATTGGCCCATCCAGCTCTGACATTCTATGTCTGTTAGTAGTCATAGAATTCACCTCCGTGGAGAAGGTGCTTGCACTGGTTCTGAGATTCATCAGGGGTCGCAATTCCCGCTGCGGATTTGGTAAGGATGAAAAGATCCCGAGGCATATTTTGCAATATTCAGTTGTCTCATAGCCACTTGTGCCATCTTTGCTTTGCTGTGCTTGGGTAGGGAGGACCTTAAGGGGAAAACAATTCCCTCCTAAAATATGTGGAAATACTCCTTTGATAATAGAAATAGCCCAACGAATAATAGTCTTCCTCCCCGTGGTGTTCTATTATGTTCGTCTTTGTGCATCTGAGTTAACATATGGCCCATTTTCTTTGGTGAATATACAGTTTGTCCACTTACTTTCCGAGAGCCGGTGACTTTCATTTCGTACACATCGATTGTATAATTTGTACGGCGTCCATAAGTATCAAATTGGATATTTCCAGTCATTCCTTGTACTTGGACCTGAGTGGGGAGAGGGGGAGAGAGATTAAAAAAAAGGAAGGAACGGAAGGGGAGCAAGAGGGGAAGAGTGAAAGGAAAGAGAGACAGACAGAGAGAATTTTTAAATAGTGCAGCATTATTGCCTTTTTTTAATCTAGTGGTATGAGTAGGTCACTAAGGGTTTGATTAATTCTGGCTTACTTGGAGAAATTCCATTTTGAAGAATTTGTTGTTCAGTTGTGTCTGACTCTTAATGACCCCATTTGTGGTTTTCTTGGCAAAGACACTGGAGTGGTTTGCCGTTTCCTTCTCCAGCTCATTTTACAGATGAGGAAACTGAGGCAAACAGGCTTAAGTGACTTGTCCAGGGTCACACAGTTAGTAAGTGTCTGAGGTCAGATTTGAACTCGGGAAGATGAGTCTTCCTGATTCTAAGCCCAGCCCTCTATCCACTACACTGCCTATTTGAATAATTAAACATGGTCTACACAGCTGGAACCATCAACTGCTTCTTGGGATTTTCTAGGTGTCAAGTCTTTCCATTGAGAAGTGTTATATACTTTTCTGTGATCTCATAGGTAGACAGAGTAGGTGTCCACCTGCATTATATAATTAGATAAGGCTAAGGCCCAACACGATTGAGGCGATGATAAAAGAACTACAGTGAGTTACCAGGTCCCCACGAACTACATTCTAGGGTGCTGAAAGACCATGCAGTTGTGACTGCTGATCTTTGGAAACCCATGCCAAATAGAAGAGGTGCTGAGGACTGGAGAAGGGCCAATGTCCTGATTTTCAGAAAAAGAGAAGAGAGAGGAGCCTGCAAGTTATAGCCAATGAGCTTGACTTCAAATTTGAGTGTACTATTAAAGGGATGCTTAGTGCATATCTAGAAAAGGAAGCAATAATCAGACAGAGCCAGAGAACATGTGTTCATCAAGATCAGAGAATGCTGGACTAACAATATTTCCTTTTTTGACCAAGTTTCTAAATCTGCAGAATTAAAAAAGGCACTAAATAGAGCTTACCCTGGGTTTAGTTTGACATTTGACCACTGCTCTCTTGCTATTCTTGTGGAAAAGTTAGAGAGGTGAGGGCTGTATGTTGGGTGGATATAGAGCTGGTAAAATGATGGTGTCAAATGGCTGTCATTAATAGACCAATGTCACTCTAGGGTGGTGTGTCTTGTCCTGTCCAATATTTTTTATAAATGGCTTGGATGACAGCATAAATGGTATGCTTATCAGATTTGCAGATTACTTGGAGTTGGAAGACATAGCTAATAAGTTGGATGACTGAATCAGGATTCCTCTGCCTCTCAAAAGATCTTAAGAGTCTAGAAAGATAAGCTAGATATAAAGTCCTATATGCAGGCTAAAAAATTCACCCACACAAAGTTTGGAGCGACATAGCTAGACAACAGTTAAGGTGAGCAAGGCCCAGAGGTCTCAGTGGACTGACTTAGTGGCAGATCAAAACACTGATGTGAACTTAGTCTCCATTAAGAAGGGTGGAATGTCCCAAATGAGAAGGGTGACAGATAGTCTCACTGTCCTCTGCCCTGGTCAGACTGCATTTTAGGGAGGAAATGAAAAGCAGGAATACAGCCAGAGGAAGATGACCAGGAGAGCTAGAGGACTGGAGACTGGCACCTGAGAGCCAGGTAAAGGAACTGGGGATGTTTCAGTTAGAAAAGACAAGATGGGAAGAAGGATGTGACGACTGCTTTAAGGCATTTGGAAGACTGTAACAGGGAAGAGGGATTCCAATTATTCTTCTTGGCTACAGAGGACAGAATCAGTAGCAGTGGGCTTGATGAGAGAGAAGTGATTTGGGTGAGAAGTGAGAAGCAGATTTGGGCTTGATGGGAGAGGGAACATTCCAGAAATTGGAGCTGTCCAAAAATTGAATGGGATTCAGGGGCTAGTGGGGTCTTTGAGTTGGATAACACCTGGCAGAGTGGATTCTTGTTCAGGTCTGAGTTATACTCGGGGGCCCCTGAGGTTCCTTTCCACTCTGAGATTGCGTGAGTCTTTGGAACTCTGTTACTTGGCTGGAATAACACCTTTCCTTTGGTGGAGATAAATTTTTCTGATGGTTAACTCCTCACCACCCATTTTCCCTCTAGAGAGCTCAGGGCCTAGAAGAGCTGGGAGGAACGACCTCCCCATCGTTCCTGATTATTCTTAGTGCCAAGAGCTAGTTAGGAGCATGGTGTGGCGGAAAGATCAGTAACCTTGGAGCTAGGAGACCTGGGTTTGAGTCCTAGCACTGCCACTATGTGACCACAAGCAAGTCTCTTCCTTGATCTGTGTCTCATAATAAGAGGGGGGTTAACCTGCCACTCTGTGCTCTAAGTGATTCTGATTGAGACAGGAAGAGCAGTTTCTTGCCACATTTCTCAAGGTGCACTTGTGTGTTTTGGATGAAAGGTGCTCCATAAAGCTAAGCCATTATCATTACCCACTCACATTACTCATTTGGTGTGTAGGAGCGGAGTACTTAGTTTCAAAGAAAAAAGAATCTGTCTTGTTTCCCTAGTATGGAAGGATGAAATATTTTTTTATCACTTATCAAAAGTGACAAGCTGTCAGGCAAGTCAGAAGAAGTAATGGACTTCTGCTGCAGTCAAGAAGATGGATGTCACACATTAGGGAACATTTTGGTAAGGGGAAGAGGGGTTTGTTCACCGGTGGATGAATACCTAAGGCATGGTGTGGAATGAATATTTCTGGGGCCCTTGATATTCTTCATCAGAGGAGAAACTGAGTTTGAGTAGCCACCTCATCCAACCCATGTGTGGAAAACAATCCTCTCTGCAACATCCTGGAAAAGTACTCATGTAGCCTTTGCCTGAAGACCTCAAGTGAGAGGGAAACCAGTGATTCCTGGGCAGTCCCTTCTTTGTGACAGATCTCATTGGTAGGAAGTTTTTCTGGATATCAAGCCTACATTTGCCTCAAATGCAGCTCCCACACATTGTTCCCGTTTCTTCCCTCTGGGGTCAATGCAGAACAAGGTGAGTCATTCTTCCACATGACAACCCTTCATATACTTGAAGATAGCTTTCATGCCCCCTCTAAGCTTTCTGTTCTCCAGGCTAAACACCTCCAGCTCCATTATGTTGTGGCTATTGGCTTTCATTCCTTTACTTAGGCAGGAAGGAAGCAGGTAGTGCAGAGTCCCTGGAGGGGAAGGTGAATAAGGACATCAGAGGTTCTGGCAGTAGGGGAAGGACTCAAGTCTTGTGTGGGAAGAGTGTGTCTGGAATGACATACATGCATTAAGTGAATGTATCTGGTAGGCTCAGTGAAATGCTGTTTGAGGGTGTTCTGAGAATGAAGGGGGAAGACGGAGCATGTGTGTGTATGTGTATGTGTGTGTGCATATTGAGTATGTGCATACTTGTGTATGAAGGGGAAAATAGAAAATAATTCAGCTATTTCTCAGCAGTAAGTTTGTCTATGTTTTAGAATACAGTCTAGTTTCTGGAATGTCACATTCCCTTCACACAACAACAAAACCTTATTAGCATGGACCACACCAATTTGGAGTTCGTGCTAATTCAGCCATGTTGAGTTGAATTTCAACATTAGCTGTTCAAAATAACAGGGTTAGCTAAGCCACTGAAGAGTCTAAACAAGATTACACAAGAGGAAGGCTTAGCTTACTTAAGAGAACACATGGTTTTCAAACACTTCAGAAGCATCTGCTGTCCAGTCAAGCACAGTGCCTTACACATAGGAGAGACTTAATGTTTGTTGACTTGTATTGAATCTAAAGGAAACGAAGTGGGTGGAAATCACAGGGAGGTGGATTTCAGCTCTATACGGAGCCATCCTCAAATGGAATGGGAGGCCTCAGGAGGTGGTGTCTCTGGAATCCTCCAAGCGCAGGCCGGATGATCACTTGGCAGGGACGTCGCCAAAAGGATTCGTGCTTCAGGAATGGGCAGCACCAGATAAACTCCGAAGTCTTTGTCAATTCAGAGAGCCTGAGATTCTATCGTCTCCATCGCATTCTACCTGTCGTTATACATCCTCTCTAGTAGGATGGAAGCTTCTTGAAGGCAAGATCTGTACCATTTTTCATCTTTGGACCATTAGCACTAATCATAATACTTTTCTAATAGCAGATACTTAAGAAATATCTGTTTAATGAATGAGTGAATAACATCATCAGCACGATAATAGTTAACATTTATATCATGTTTACTATGCGCCAGGCACTGACTGTGCTAAGCTCTTTTATAATTATCTCACTCGATCCTTACAACAACCCTGGGACATAAATGCTGTTATTATCCTCATTTTACAGATGAGGAAACTGAGGCAAACAGAGGCTAAGTGACTCGTCCAGAGTCACACGGCTAGTGTCTGAAGCCAGATTTGAACTTAGGCAGACTCCAGGCCCAGCACTTTGTCCAGTGAACCACAAAACAATATGATAATTATAAACCATTTTCATCTATTCATTAAAGTAGATCTCCTAGAGACCTCTATTAAGGCAATATTTTTGTTAGTCTGATTTGAGTTACCATATACCTGAAAGTAACAGAACATGATTTTAAGTTATTATTTTATAAATCATTTTAATAATTTAGCCTAGCCTCCTCAGTTAATGAATTAGTTGTATAGTTTTTTATCTTCAGGTTTTTCTATTTCTCCTCTAATTTTCAAGTTTGCTTCTTTTGCCCTTGCTTTAGGACTGCTAATTTGTATATTTTTTAGTCTTTTCAATCACAGGCTCAACTCGTTGATATTGTCTTTTTCCATTTTGTTACTCTTTTTTCAGAGATAGGAATTTTCCTCGGAGGACTTTTTAGCTGCATCCTTCAAGTTTTGGCATGATGTTTCATTGTCATTATATTTAAAATAATTGTGTATTGTTTCTATGATTTGTTCTTGAATCCATTCATTAGGCAGGATGGCATTACTTAGTATCCATTTAGGCCTGTATTTTTTGCTCATATTTGCTATGCTTTTTGTTGCATTGCCTGTAAAGAACATTTACCATATCTGCCTTTTACATTTATTTATGATTCCTTTACAATCAATTTTTATCAAAATACTATGGGATGCTGGGAAATATACATATATTTAAAAACTCCTATTCGGGCATTGGCATATGTCGATCATATCTAGTTTATCCCAAAATTCATTCAGTTCTATATTTTCCTTCTTGTTTATCTTTCTGTTGGTTATTTCAGCTCTCAGACAAGAATATTAAAGTCTCTTGCTATCATTGTGTTACTATCAATATCTTTTTTTTTGTTGCAATTTCCTAGCTTGTCTTTCAAGAACTCAGTTGCTGGCTCATTCGGTGTACATACATTCTGTGTTATTTTTCATTGTTGAGGCTGGGTACCTTTAAACATAATGCAGTCTTCCTGCCTGTTTCTCTTGACTTTATCAATCTTTACTGTTGCCTTATCTGAGATCATGATTGCAAATCCTGCTATTTTTAGTCACCTGAAACATAATAGATTTTTCTGTCCCCTCATCTTTACTCAATTTACATGTTTTAAATGTAGTTTTTGTGTGAAGCAAATTGTTGGCTTTGGTTTTCTTATCCACTCCTCACCTTCTTCTCTTTTTATTGGGAAACTTAATCTATTCACATTTAGGGTTATAGTTTTTAAATGTGCATTTTCCTCAGATAGTCAATGAATTATTAGTGACACTTTACTATCCATCCATTGCAATGGGGTTTCTTCCCTTGGGGGAAATTGGTCTGTGTTGCCCTCTCTGGGGCAGTGGGCAGAGTTTTGATTCTAGATAAATAGGCCAAGAGAACATGCTTAGTTGAGTGTGGGTCTGAATGCTGGAAGGTTAGGGCTGTAGGAAGCTGATGAGCTCCAGGAGCTTATGGCTTGAGGTAACCATGAGTTCCTGAAATCTAATGACTCTACTTTGTAACGGCAGTATTGATCTGCATAGTTCTTGCAAGTGATGATTTGAAAATCCTGGTCCCTTTCTATTTTTCCACTTTGAAGAATGGGTTGGTGGAGATGTTCATGCCTGTTCCTTGCAACCCTATCAATGGAAACTTCTTTTGATGCTGTGAACAGACATTGGATTTAGAATCGAGAGGACACATGTTAGATTCTTTGCTCTGGTGTCTGCGCCCTTGGGCAAATCTCTTCTCATCATTGGGCCTCAGTTTATTTCTCTGTACACTGAGGGGTTTGGGCTAGATGATGTCTTAGGTATCACTCCATGTCCTCTGATCTGATTCACTCTGGGGGCATTATTTGATTTCACACATTGTTCTGTTTTGCCTGACAACACAAATCCTATAACTGCTGTGAAGGTTGGATTTAATTAACTGCTCTTCAGAACCATGTGGTGCCATGTCCCTAAATCAGCACCGAGGACATTTGCTGAGGAACTGCCATAATGACATGAGAATTGGCAGCAGGAGAGGACAAACCATTTCTCTCTCTTGGAAGGACCCAGGGGCTGCTCACCCCTTTGGATCAAATGTTTGCAACTTGGCAAAGAGGAAGCAGCAGACGTGAAATGAAGAACACGGTGGGGGGTGTCTGTGCTATTACTTCATTGCCAGCTTGGGCGGGCTCGGCATTTCCTAGCATCGCTTGCCTTTGCCCATGCCCCTTTGGACAACAAAGAATCAGGACATGAATGGTGGCAATAAAAGAGAGACTAGGGCTTCTTGCAGAGAGGGAGGAACTTGTGGACAGAAGGGAAGACCTTTTGCCCAGGAAGCTGGTGTCAACTCGGAACATTGCCCTGAGTCAATAATAGCCTCTGCTGGAGGTTATAATGAGGGGGTGTAGGTAAGACTTGGTCTCCTCCCAGTACAAAAGTAAACTTTTTACGTGCATTCACTCATCGATTCTTTGGATCTCTTGCCTCCTGGTGAGGCCTGGGAATTCATCATATTCCTGTACTTCCTTCGTCGGAGGAGGGGAAGGAATATTGAAAAGGATAGGTAGTACCTTTAGTACTATTCTAACTAGCAGCTGTGGGTTGATTAAGAACCTCCGGGAACTGATTTATTTAGCTCCCACTGAGAGCTGGAAGGAACCTTAGAAGCCATGTTGTCCTGCTCCCTCTGTTACAGATGGAGAAACTGAGGTCCAGGGAAGGGAAGGGCCTTGCTTAAGGCCGCATAACTAGAGCCAGGACTAGAATAAGGGCTCCTAACTCTAAATCTTGTGCTCTTTCAATGAAATAAAGAGCTCCGTATATTCTATACCAGGGCTGTCCAACCTTAGGTTTTTATTGAAACAATAGACAACGTGTTTTGATTTGCCATTTTAGTGAGAGCTCTGTGGTATCTCGGCTTCATTTACTAAAGCATTTAGGTAAATTTCTATGCCACAGAAATCGCGCTATGGGCTGCATGTGTCCCGCAGGTCACATTTTGGACAGCCCCCTGTTATACCCGCTCTGTGAAGTCAGATCTCCGCTTACTAAGTCTTGGTCAGCTGGAGTTCTGTGAAGTCAGATCTCCGCTTACTAAGTCTCAGTCAGCTGGAGTTCAGTCCAAATTCTTCCACCTTCTCTCCTGCTTTCGCTCATGCTCTTCCCTATGGCTAGAATGCTCCTCCTTCCTCTCTTCATTTATTGAATTACTATTCAGCTTTCAAGGCCAAACTCAAAGGCTGCCTCTTTCAAGGAGCTTTCCCTGATTGCCCAGGATTTCACCTGGCCCTTTGGACCCCTGTAATGAACTTGTGTAATGTTATGTATTACACTGGTTTGTTCTGATGTCTTATTGCCCTTACTAGAATGTAAACTTCACGAAGGCAGATCTACTTTGTCTCTCTCCCAGAACTAGAGACAATGCTCTGTGCAAAGTAGACACTCGAGAAATGTTTATTGAATTGAAATGAATTCCAGCATATCTGTCCCATTCCTAGTTCCAGATTTTCCGAATTTGGTGAACTGAACCATGTTTACTCTTTCCACACTGCTTACCATTGCTCCCATATCTACCTTATATCATTTTTGCTTTTGTCGAAGCCCATTCCACTTTCCATCTCACTGTTCATCCTGCCTTCTAGCCCCGGCCACCCCCACTCCCCGCCCCCATCCCCATCTTGGCCGTTACCATTTTTAGAGCTCTCTCAATATCGATTCCTTGGCTCCACGGCACGGCAGGGTTGGCCAAGCAATCTCCAGCACTGCCTCTCCTGGAGACGTCCACTCGCTGCCTACGCAGGTAGCGGAAAGCTTCTGCTATGACCAGTATGGCATCATGTGTCAAGGCGGAAGTGTACTGAAAGAAAGCATCACATTGTGATACACTGCCATTACGGGCGGAAAGGTGCTTACAGATCATTTAGTCTAATCTTCTCAGTTTACAAGAGAGGAACCTGGGGCCCAGGCAATGACTGGGTTAAAAAAGTTAAACTGCTAGGCTGTAGTGGGCCTACAGGATTAGAACCCAGTGCTCTCTCCCCATACCACCCCATAGTCCATACGATCCATTCATTGCCCTTTGTCCCCACCTTCTCTCATCACAGAGTCACCCTTATTGATGGCTTCAATAAAAAGGACCCAGATATCTTCCTGCCTTGAGACAGTTTTGCATGTGATCCATCCTTGAATCCTATCTTACTCACACAAACATGCAGAGCAGTGACCCCATCCACTGTATGGTGCTGAGGGTGGGTGTTCTATAATCTTCCCCTAATAAAGCAGCATGGGGCTCTGGGATAGTTTTCCCTTTAAAATATTGAATATGTAATTATGTAAGTGTCTCAAAACCTGCTTCAGCTGACACCCTGTTCTGATAACCATCCCAGGGTGAGGACTGGAACCAGACCTGCAAAGGCAATGGGGGGCCTCTGACTCTATAGGCTGAAATAGATCGGCGTTTGGGCCCTGTGATGGGCTTTGTGTCAGCTTAGGTGAGTACAGTGGGGCTGTGTGGGGGCAGTTGATGCTCAGAAGGCTGCCCTCCCAGAGATAAAGTCTTTTGGCCATAACATCTCATGAAAACATTAACTATGATGGAGTGATGCCCCAGCCTATATTAACGGAAGGAATACTCACACTGAGGAAATCACTGATATTTGAAGTTACCGAATGAACAAAAATAGTTGTTATTGTATAAAGAGCTTTAATTTCTTCTTTTTTGCTCCCTAATTCCCTCACCCCTTCCTTTCATTGAAGGATATTCCATCTATTCCATCATTGACGGATTCTGTCAATACGGTTTAAGCTTCAAAGTAGTTCATGTCTAAATAAGCCTGGCAAATGCTGCTGGACCTATGACTGAGTTCTGAATTTGAAGTCGGGGACCTGGGCTTGGGCTGCAAGTTTGCCATTTAGTAGCTGTTTGGCTTGGGGCAAAGTCACCCTCCCTCACTGAGTCTCTGCTTCTTCATTTGGAAAGTAAGGGGCATCTTCTAGGGTTTCTTCCAGCTCTGACATTTTGTATTCTTACATCCCTCTCAGCTCTAACGTTCTTTGTTCTGAGTACCCCCCACCCCAAATTGTCTATGTTCTTTGGTCCCCTCCTGCCCCCACTTCAGCTCTGATATTCTCTGGTCTCAGCCCCCCCGCTCCCAGCTCTGACATTTTGTATTCTCACATCCCTCCCAGCTCCAACGTTTTTTGTTCAGAGTTCCCTAATTGTCTATAGTTTTTGGTCCCCGCCAGCTCTGACACTCTGTGTTCTAAGGGCCCTCCCATCTCTAAAGATTCAATGAATTTACTAAGGCTTGTGAGGTAAGGAGAAGGTTAGCTATGAGCTTCCCTAAAGTGTTCTCAGGCTGGGCTGGTGTTTGTTGTTTACTTAGGGGAAAAATGGAAATGGCCAAGTAAGACAGGCTGGAATTCATTTGGAAGAAACATTAATCATTTCTGCCTGGGCCTTGTTTCTGGCAAACTAGGACCTAGAGCTAGTAATCAATCAGTCTTCACTTCTGTGGGGGGAACAAAAGACAAAGTTGGCTTTTTATTGAAGCAAATTCCAGTTGTTATTGGGTTTTCCATCTAAGAATGTCAGCCTTTTTTAGGGAGTACTGCTAGATGCAGGAAGATTGCATCCTGCCTGCTCTGCAGCCCCAGGAATAGGACTGGTGACCAAATGGCAGCTTCAGATTTGGGGTGGCATTTGTGCACAAATCAAATCGACAAAGACATCAGAAAAGTAACTGATGCTTATTTGTCAACGGACCTAGTACCAGCATGATGCCTGGCACACAGTACGCACTAAATAAATGCTTACTAACTGACAGGCAGCAGGCTTCTGGCTTGCTTCTTGTGTGTTTCGAAATGTCCTCAGGGCTGTTCCTTGAACATCCAATGCCCCAGCTTTGTCATTAGCTTGCTGTGTGATCTTGGCCAAGTCCCTTTGCTCTGGGCCTCAGTTTCCTTCTCAGTAAAATGAGGTGTAGGTCTTTATGATAATAATAGCTTGTATTTCTAGATCACTTTATGGTTCACAAAGCATGGTCTGCACCACCCAGGGAGGAAGGTAGTGTGTATTATAATAATAATTATTACTATCGTTATTGCTGTCATGATTTGGAAAACTTGGCAAATTAAGAAACTGAGGCTTGAGAAGGTAAATAACTTGGCCATGGACATAGAGCTAGTGAGTAATAATTGAGCCAGGAGACAGAATATAGAATTTGAAGAACAGCTAATTGGCTAGTTTGGTTGGAAATGTAGAATGAGTCAGGAAAAGTTATTTAAAATGTCCAGAGAGTGAAGTAGGAGCCAGATTGTGAAGGGACTTATGTGCCAATCTAAGGAGTGTGGATTTTTTCCTGGAAGTAATAGGGGGCCAGTAAAGATATTTGCTTTACGAAAATTATTTTGGCAGCCATGTGTAAGAGGAATTGGAGAGGGGAGAAGCCGGGAGCTGGGAGTCCAATTAGGAGGCCATCGAGAGGTTGTGAGGGCTTGAACCAGGATGATTGTGGTATGAGTGGAGAGTAGGGGACAAGACATGTGGAAATAAAATAGATGAGATTTGACAACTGATTACAGGTTGGGGAATGGGGGGTGGAGAGAGGGAAGAGTCAAGGATGAGTAAGGTCGCAAAACTGGGGAGCTGAAAATATGGTACTATATTCCCCCCAAAGCATGGGGAAGCTTACTGAGGGGTAATTTTTATGGGGAAGACAAGTTCTGTTTTGGACATGTTTTATGCTTGGACATGGATATGTAGAGTTAGTAGTCATTTACGGTTGTGTGTGTGTGGCCAGTTACTTTTACTGGGCTTCAGTTCCTCCTCTCTAAAATGAAGAATTCAGACTAGATGATCTCTAAGGTGCCTTCCAACTCTAAAGGTGGGGAAGCAACCTAGAATATATAAAATATCTCAGTTTCCTCATCTGTAAAATAGGGATGATAATACCCATAGCACCTGTCTCATATGGCTTTTGCGAGGGTCAAATGAGATATTATGTATATATATATATATATATATGTATGTATGTATGTATGTATACAATGCTTGACAAACTGGAAAGGTCTCCAAATACCTTTTCCCTGACTACATAGCCTGGCCTTCAGATAGATGAGCATTCACCATATTTAGCCTGGACCCAAAGCCCTCCACATTCTTTAACTCCAGTCTCCATCTCTGACTCCAAATTCAAGCTCCCACCTGGGATCCTGGGCTTCTGGTTGGTGAACCTTACCATATGTAGCCTGGATACCAGCCCACCAATCTACTTGCCCTGGTACCATGAGTGGGCCACTCTCTCTCTCTCTCTCTCTCTCTCTCTCTCTCTCTCTCTCTCTCTCTCTCTCCCTCTCTCCATCTCTCTCTCTTTGTCCTTGCTTTCCTTCTGCCTCTAGCCCTGGGAACAGTAATGCAATGGATGCTACCATTTCTGGTAAAGGACATATCAGTCAACTGTTTTAGAAATCCTATCACTATTCCTGTTACTTCCACACCACAACATTCCTCCCTGGCCACCACTTCCCTATATGGGTTATGTCTCCAATTAGAGTTTCAGCTCCTTGAGGGCAGGGACTGTCTTTGTTTTTGTATTTGCATCCCCCTTCTGTGATTTTAATTCTGCTCTCCTTCCACTGTGCTGGCTGCTGCCTTCTAAAGCTTCTATTTCTTAATGCATGAACGCGTAAGATAAAAAAGACTGAAAAGGAAACCTTGATAAAATGTGGCATAAATTAAGCATCAGGACTGTCATTTCAAGGCAATTTTTTCCTGAATAAAAAATATAGCACATCAATTTTTAAAGCGTGCTTTTTGTCTGATTGATAAATAGCGAGCAAGTTGGGTACAGAGCAAACACGTGCTGGGAGCTGTCCCTGTGCTTGGCTGTTCTATTTCCCAAGATACTTGATGGAGTTTTCATTGCTAAAGCTTGCTTAGCAGCTTGAGCGGCTCCTATTGGAGGGATATGAAAACTGCATTTATCCACACCATAACTGGGACCTGCTGGGAGGCAGAGGAAGGTAGGGAAGCTGTTGTTAAGAGGGGAAAGGGACTTGTCCAAAGTCGTTCAATGAGTGGAGGAGCCAAGACTTGACTCCAAATCTCCTAGTTCTGAGTGAGATGAAGGCTGAGTGGCTTCACAGTGGATTCCTTGTGCTGTGCTGGTGGTTTTTTCTCTTGGAACCCTTACATCTATAACCCAACTCTGGAATGCTCCCTTCCTTTTCTTGTTCCTTCATTTTGTATAGGATCATAGTTCTAGAGGCAGAAAGGACCTCAGAGGCCATCTAGTTCAACCCTCTAAATTTTGGAGAGGAAGAAACCGAGGCCAGAGAGATGAAGTGAATTGTCTAAAGTCACACATTGGATCAGAGAGCTAGAGCTGGAAGGGACCTCAGAGGCTATCTGTCCACCCCCCTTCATTGCCTGGAGTCAAGCAGTTAATGGCAGATTGGAGATCCTAGCTCCTTTGACTTCCCTTCTCTTTCTGTTTCATAACTCCTACTCCTTCCCACATGCATCCAAAGTGGCAAAGCAGTGAACAGGTGTTTATGAGGAAGCTCAGCTAGGGGTAGTATACTTATGATGCTAGAAGATCAGGGCATACACTGCTTTAAGCAAATTTGTGTGGTGGAAGCAGGAAGGAGGGCCAGAAAGGGAGAGAAAGGGAGAGAGGGGAGGAAGAAAGAGGGGAGGAAAGAGGAAGAGAGAGACAGAGAGACAGTGACAGACAGAGAGGCAGAGAGACAGAAAGAGAGAGGGAAGGCGGCAGGCAGGGGGCGGGGTGGAAAGGGAGGGAGAGTGAGCTAGCCAGACAGAGAGAGACATACACAGAGAGACAGAGATAGAGAGAGAAGGGGGGTAGGCAGAGAGAGAATTACTGCCTTTCCATATTCCAGCCACCTATTTTTTTAACACAAGTAGTGCTATTTTAGAAGAAGCCTCCATTTCAAATATAAATGGTCTCTCTCTTCCTCTCTTTTCCTCTTGCTGTGGGAAATGGCTCATGTTTAGAAGTCTGCTTGTCCCACAGATGTTCTTTTCCATAGCAAACTGATGCTTCTCCCTACCTGTGCTTGTAACAACATAAGGAAGTAAGTCTTTTACTGAAGTGCAGTCTAAATTGAAACAAAATGTGGTGGGTTTTTTGCCATAATCCTTGTTATATGAAAATCTGGATTTGCTGGAAAAATAAATTGGGTGGGGAGGGGGTGATAATTCTGCTTACAAAAAGTAATTAGTTTGGTTTTACAAATGGCTCTACTAACCTGTAGGCTGTCTTGATGATCTTAAAATAGAATTAGCTTTCAAAAATTGGACTTATTTGAAACTTTTCTGAAATATTCTGATTGTGGAAGACTAGGCACACCTATACTGCGATGAAGGCTTGTGAAGCCTTCTCTTTTCTTCTCTAAATTAGGGATAGTGGGTAGGGGAAGGCTTATTCTTCCATATTTTCAGGGCTCTAGAAAAGTTGGATGTAAATTGACTATCAAAATGGAATCCTCTTTTCCACCCATTAGGTTCTTTAAAGGAAGTCCAGATCTGGAGTCCTTTTGTAATGTGAATACTTACTCCCGACTTGATCTCTATATAGCCAGATATTTATATGTCATGCTTTTTACATAGAGATAAACCTATCTGTCTAAAGCATGCACATTTCTGAAAGCTTCTAAAGTTCCATTTTTTGTTTTCAATATTTCTATCTTTATTACAGTAAAATGAGCAATCTAGGTAATGCTGTTATTTAAAAGAGATTTTTGCAAGTAGGAAAACATTTTGGCTGCCCCCATGCATAGTGAGCCAACCTACTCTGCATCAGCCTTAAATTCATCTGGCTTCTCAGAGATTCATGGGACTTATTAGCACACAAAGCGATCACATAAATAATGGAAAATCTAATTTGCTGTTTCAGTTCATCAATCTTCCCTACCTATTCTCCCCCCTTCTAGTAATGAATATTCTAAATTGTTATGAGCAGATTACAAATTAAATTCATTTAAAAAAAGGTTAGTCAACTCATTCCTAATGCTGGATGATATTATGAAGGAGAAAGGGCACATAGTTATTTGGTTTAGATTTAGGGATTCGAGTTGGGATTCCCCAACATCTGTGGCCACTTACTTGGTCTGGGCAGTTAATGGGAAGGAATCATTATGGAGGGCAGCCTTGGTAGGCTAGCTTAATTATTAAGCTATATTAGACATAGAGGTTTACCTTTAAGGGAGAATTCTTGGCTTCCGGAAATTCTCTTTCATCCAGTCTCACCCAGCGCTGGATGAATTGCTGAACCATGGGATTCTCATTGTTCACGATCTGGAATCCTGTAATGTTGGCACCCCCATGCATGACTCTCTCCAGCACAATGTCCGTGAAGCCCTGCAGACAGATGGAGAAAGGAGATCAAAATGGTGGCAGGGCACAGGATGATGCTGACTCTAGCAGGAGCAGACATCTACCTGGAAAAGCCTAGGGGTAGGCTTTGCCTTTGAAGCTGAAGGTGGGACCCAAGAACCCTGCTACCTCAAGGTTAGGGTGTGTCTGGTACTGAATGTGAGTGCAAGTTTAGATGCCAACCTTAAGGAAGATGCAAATGCAAATGAAGGCAAACTAAACCACCACTTTCTCACAATTCTTCTCATTTAATTCTCATACCAACCCTGGAAGAAAGGTACTACAAGTATAATCATCTCCATTATTCAGATGAGGGAACAGAAAATCTAGGAGAAATGACTTGCCCAAGGTCCCACAGTTAGTAAGGAGCAGATCTGAGACTTAAGCTTACATCTTTGTGCTCCATCTGCAGTGCTTTTTCTGCTGTACTATGTTCTCTTTTGTCCTTAGAAAATGGTGGAAAGTCATGGACCCTAGCCTATAGAAATCAATTGAATTTACCTTTGACATGCCAATTATGAGAAATTATTTCTGATTGTTTTGTTTCTATTGATGGGTCTTTCATGATGAATCACTGTTGTATATTTTATTGAATCACAAACTGATTAAAGCAACAAAACCCCAAATAGATAGATAAAACTTTGTTGCAAATGGTGTACAAATGTCAGTTTGAGTCCCCAAGCAAATTACTATAAAGGGGGGACATGACCTCTTGCCTGTGGCCCTCTTCATCCCATCCTAGCCAACATGCCATCCATCTCCATATACCCTAAGGATCTGGTGCCTGCTTCCTGCACCTTCTAGGGCCTTCATGCTGCCATTCTTTGAGTCCTGGTATTTGGTGCTAGATGTATCTCCTTTGATTTCCTGCCCAAGTTTTAGCTGTGGACAGCTCATCATCACCTTTGCTTTCTGAGGACCAGCCTAACTAGGAACAGAGGAGACAACCCTCAGTAGGCTGAATACATGATGTTGAATGCTTTGGGTATGGTAACTCATGAAATAAATTAAAATACAAAATGACCTCATCCCTGTGTGGTCCCCTTCTACTCCTGCAATTATGGGGTAGAGTAGAAGAACAGAGGCTATAGAGTATTAAGAATCACGTATCCTTATCCAATGACCAGTGAGTAGCCATTCCATAGAAGGCTGGTTCACAGGTTCTCTTTTCAGAGGCAAATAAAAGAATTGGTGGAGTGGGTTTTATTGTGTGTCCAAAGGTAATATTGTGGGACACTTGGTCATTTCATATTATGGTGCTCATGTTAAACATTTATATGTCTTCCATGAAAACAATTTTAGCTTGTGTACTAACATTTATTACAGAGAACGAGGAGGTACAGAGATTCTACAAGGCACTTGCTAAAACCCTTCAAATTAACTCAACATATACTTTAAGATTTGGTGGATTCAGTGGAAAGGTGGGCATGGAGAGGATGGTGAAAAATATGTAGGAAAACATAGTTTAGGAGTAAGAAACAAGAGCAACTAAAGGCTTGTCAACTACATAGGTCTTTCAGACATTGTACTTTCTTTAAGAAGAGTCAGGAGACACTGGATATGGCAAGCAACAAATAACATTACAAAAATTAAATTTGACTATATTTTAACTGACAGAAAATTACTGGTTACTAATGCAGGAGTTATTTCTGAATCAGCCATCTATATATAGTCAGCCTGCTGACTTGTTAGAGCAAAGATCAAAATCAAATACCAAAGTAGAAGGGAGAATAAAATGAAAAAGACTATATAGCGTGCAATTGAAGTAACTCCATTATGATCTATTTAAACAAGGTATTGATGGTGAAAACAGGAAATGGAAAAAAGACAGACACTGACACAGGATACTGCTACTTCCTAAGGATGTTTAAACAATCTTTAAATTTAAGCAGTTGCCATAATAAGTAGGCTGGGAGAGACTAAAAACTACCTTGGTCGTTGAACACTTGATCTTAATGAGCAGAGAGAACAGCCATGGGCAAACCCAGTTTAGAATATAATCGTTTGTAAAAACTTATGGAGGCCAAGGCAAAATATGGATTTTCAATAAAATAGAGGACTTTCAAGC
>CM053628.1:38540194-38554809 GCA_028646595.1 Phalanger gymnotis
AGTGTACGCCATCTTGGAGTGGGGGGGGGAGGAAATGGGGAGAAAATTGGTAATTCAAACGCCTGTGAAAATCAATGCTGAAAACCAAACATGTCAAAAATAAATTAAAAAAAAACTTATGGAGGAAGACGGTAGAATATTAAGAACAGTATCACCTCATAAAACATCAAGAAGCAATGGAATAATGGAAGCAATGTAAATCTGCAGAAAGCTTTATGAGAGACTCAACTAAGCCAAATCATCTTAAGGCTTTAAAGGATAAAACTTGAAGGAAGACAATGAGCAGATGAAAAATGGAAAAGATCTGTCAAGATTCTTTCTCCATCAAGGACAGTCGAGCCACCACATTTGGTCTTTAACGTTATTGTCTCTACTGTGCTATTTGAGAAAGTAGAAATGACAAAATAATAGCTGAACTAGACCAAATATGTATAGAGGAGGTTTGTGCTACATGTGACCCAATTTTATGGGTCTTGAGGAATTGATTCTCAAGATAAGTAAAAGAGGGAAATAAATGAAAAACTTGTAAAAATATAGACTTTATTTTTACTAAAAAAGTGGGGGGGAGGGAAAATGAGAAAATATCAGTAACTTCGATACATATGTCCACTTTCCCATTTCTACAAAATCTTTATAAGAATAACCTACTTGTGCAATGTGGGCACCCTTAGGAAAGGTTTGAGAAGGGAAAATTCAGGCATTTTCTTTTTGAAATTTTCATTTATTAGTGATTTGAAGCATTTTTTCATATTGCTGTTACTAGTTTGCATTTCTTCTTTTAAAAATTGTTGCATCCTATAGCCACTTATTTATAGAGGAAACTTTTTTCCTACTTATAAAATTTTATTCTCAGCATCTAAAAATATTTTGAGTTCTAAATTCTCTCTCTTCTTCCAGCCTCTCCCTCACTCACTGAGAAGGCAAGCAATATGATGCCATTATACATATGGAATCAATGCAGGTATTTTCAAATGGTATTCTACCACATACCATATCTTTATAGCCATACAGCTGAATGAAAGTTGTAGAGAATACAAAATCCTGTTCTGCTTATTTGGTAGAACAAAGTCTTCTTAAGACTCTCTTAAGGCACTCCTGCTTGTGGATGACATTATGTTGATTGTAGCCAATCAGGCAAAAGAATTCAGTCTAACTAGCCACACAGGAAAAACCAAGTGGATGAGGAATGCCTGTTATTCAGACTATGACAGGGAGTAGGAAGTTATAGGACAAATCCACATATATCTTGGACAGATATTATAGATAGATTATAAGTTGGGCCCAGAGCTGAACAAGAGCAGGAGAGCAGGTTAGATTTTCTTTGGAAAATTGTGTGGCACAGTTTTAATAACTCCAAGGTTCCCCTTGAAATGAAAGCCTGTTTTAGAGCATTCTTCTGGTAAAGCTGTATGGCTGCAAGTCAGGGAATATCTTAGTCTCTGAGGAATTCAAGTTGTGGGTCATTCAATGGGCAGTGGAGAGATGCATGGTGGGTACGATGAGGCTGTAGCATTTTTTTGTTGTTCAATTGTTTTTCAGTTGCATCTGATTCTTCATGACCCTATTCAGGGTTTTATTGGCAAAGATGTTTGCCATTTGCTTCTCCAGTTAATTTTACAGATGAGGAACTGAGGCAAATAGGGTTAAGTGACTTGCCCAGGGTCATACAGCTAGTGTCTGAGGCCAGATTTGAACAGGAAGATGAGTCTTCCTGATTCCCAGCCCAGTGTTCTATCTACCACACCACCTAGCTACCACCTGTAGAATATTGCCAATAGGTTATCATCAGAGGAATGTGATTAGAAGGAGGCAAGCTGTCATGC
This sequence comes from Phalanger gymnotis, assembly GCA_028646595.1. NCBI lineage: Eukaryota > Metazoa > Chordata > Mammalia > Diprotodontia > Phalangeridae > Phalanger > Phalanger gymnotis. Next base: position 38,542,018 of record CM053628.1, read on the forward strand.
AGCTAGAGCAAGGAGTGACTAATGAGGACCTTGTATGCTCTTCTAGTTTCCCTGAAAGGGATAGGTCTCTATCATCCAAGGAGCATCTAAGCAAAAGGCTAAGAGGCTGGTCACCAGAGGATTGGTCACTGGTTGATGAGTTTTTCAGCCGTAGAAACAATGCGAAGACATCTAAGTTCCCACAGAGATATATGATCTAGGTTGTCCTAGAGCCTGTGATGTGTCCTAGACTTTGTTGTGTCTATCTGGTGAAGTCTATGGACCACTTATCAGAATAATGTTTATTGCCTACATTCATGATTGAAGGAAATGCTAAATTTCAGCTGGTAATTAGTGTAAATGAGGATGTAATTTATTTCCCATCTAAGTTTACAGACTCTTTGAAATCTATTCATAGACTGTGGACCCCAAATTAAGAACCCTGCTATAGAGGGAGGATCCCTGAAATATTGCTGTAAGTACAGACATTTCTCACCTCTGAATGTTTCTTACCTCTATAGAAATAGACTATCAGGTAAAAAAACACCACTAAAGGTAATTAGTTCTATACAACCAATGGCATAAATGGGTTATCACTAGTCAAATGGCTCCACAAGTGGTGGTTTGTGGCATCAAGGGGGATCTGGCTATTAACAACTTATTAGGAAGTGACATTGGTGAGGGCAGGAATATTCCCCCTTTTTGATGATGGGGGAGATCTGGGCTCTCTCCCTATTTATCTTGAATGTACTCGAGCTAGCAGGGAGGAGAGGAACAGGAAACAGCCCACCAGATAAATAACCTGAAGAACGCTCCAGAGTGTCCAATTTGGGCTTATTGCCAAAAGCCTAACATAGGGTTTTGATTTCCCCTTGGGAGGAAACTGATGGGGCCCCCACCTGCTGCCCTGAAAGCTCACATTTGGAATTTGTTCTCTAATTAAATGAATCCTTTGAATTATGGCATTCAGCATCATTGCCTTGGCATGCCAGACAATATGCACAAGGGAGTCAGAGAGATAAAAGAATGGAGAAGAGGGGGAAAATACAAATTGCGTCCTAATTTATCTGAGTAGGAGGAAAACTAAGGCGACAGTACTCTGTTGGTACAGAGGGATGTTTCTCACTGATTTATCAGGCAGGGAGGTATTATGTTCTTAATTCTTCTGCTAAGCAGGCAGGAAGGAGGAAGCCTTATAATGTGGTGTCGTAATAACCCTTTGTGTTGAGAGGATGGCTTCCCCTGAGCAGTGCCAAACCGAAGCAGCAGCTAGCTACACCCCCATTCTCTGGCTGGAGATGGGGAGGAGGCAAGCACCCTGGAAAGCCCTTGGAGGTCAGCTCCTGTGGTCATTTAACTTGACAGATGAGGGAACTGAGGGGCCTAGTGGGGTGAGGTAACTTGCTCAAGGTCTGTACCAGAGACAGGTTTTGAGTTTGGGTCTTTGGAGTCATATGATCTTAGATCAAGAACTGAAAGGAAGGTGGCATTGTGAACTGGTCCAACCATTCTGAAGGGCAATTTGGAACTATGCCCAAAGGGGTATCAAATTGTGCATACCCTTTGACTCAGCAATACCACTGTTACCCAGGGAGATCAAAGGAAAAAAAAGAAAAGGACACATGTGTACAAAATATTTATAGCAGCTCTTTTAGTGGTGGCAAAGAATTAGAAATTGAGGGGACGTTCATCAAATGGGGAATGGCTGAACAATTTGTGGTATATGATTATAGTGTAGAAATACTGTGCTATAAGAAATGACAAGCAGGATGATTTTAGAAAAACCTGGGAAGACTTACATGAACTGATGCAAAGTGAAAGTGAGTAGAATCAGAACATTGTACACAGTAATAGTAATAGCGTATGATAATTAACTGTGAATGATTTAGCTATTCTCAGTGATACAAAGAACCAAGACAATTCTGAAGGACCCATGATGAAACATGCTATCCACCTCCAGAGAAAGAACTCATGGAGTCTGAATGCAAATTGAAGCATACTATCTTTCACTTTCTGTATTTTTCTTGGTTTTTTTTTTGGTCTGTATTTTCTTTTACAACATGACTAACATGGAAATATATTTTGCATGATCGCATATGTATTACCTATATAAAATTTCTTGCCATCTTGGGGGTGGGGAGGGAGAGAGAATTTGGAATCCAAAATTTTAAAAAATGAATGTTAATTATTTTACATGTAATTGGAAAAAAAAGATTAAGAAAAAAGAATTGGAAGGGACTTCAGGGGTCATCTAATCTAACTCCCTTATTTGACAGAGAAAGAAACTGAGACCTGGTGAGTTTAAGTAACTTGTCTGAGGTCACACATGTGGTAAGAATCAGAGCCAGGGTTTGAATCCAAACCCTTTGTCTACATAGCTAATGATCTTTCTACCATGCTATGATGCCTCTGGAACTTAGAGATCATGAAACTAATTCCTCTCTCCTAACAACTACTTCACCATCTCTCATCTTAGGATAGAGGGCTCTCCAGGAGTTAGAAGTCTGTTGCATTGAATACGTGTTCTAGATAGTACCAGCTAAGTGGTCATTTAAAGACACTCTTCCTTCCACATAGACATTATTATTGAGAACTTTGGGCCCGGCAGGGGTTACTGCTGAGAAGTCATATGGTACCCTTGTTAGTCCTATAGACCTAAAAGGTGTTTTTTGAGGTTCAGTCACATTCATGGCAGCAAATGGCTTAAAGCACTTGAAAGTGGGATAGGCCTGGATCTCAAGCTGGCAGGGATCTCAGAGGCCTTGGGGCCAACACCCTCATTTTGTAGATGAGAAAATTGAGACTATAGAGAGCTTAAGTGATCTGCTCAGGGTCACCCAGCCAGGAAGTGTAGGAGGCAGGAAAGTTGAATGACTTCCCTATCTCACAGGGTTGTTAGTGGGGTGGGGGTGGAGGACGCTTTGTAAACTTCACTGTGACAGAGAAATGTGAACTTTTATTATTAGGATGTCAAAAGGTAATTATAGAGTTGGGTCTGGACCTAATGATTTTGGAAGGTGGGAAGGGGGATTCACTTCTTTTCCCATACCCTGAATTAACCAAAGGTGCTCAACCCCTTGTCTCCCCCCCCCCCCCCCCCCCGACTCTGCAGGGCCCCAGGATCAGCCTAACTTAGAGGGGGCAGATGGCCATTTCCCCCAAAGATGCATTAGTCTTTCCTAACCCTGGTATCAGGAATCTGTGGTAAAGAAATTCCTTGTGTTCCTAAGGGTTCTAGAATCCTAGCTCTAGAGCTGGAAGGCCCCTCTGAGGCCACATAATGGAAAACCCTCATTTTACAGAGGGAGAAACTGAGGTCCAAGAAGGGTAAGGGACTTGCCTAAGGTCACACATAGGCTCAGAGATAAAGAACTGGAAGGGGCCTCAGAGGCCAGCCAGTCCAACCCCCTCATGTCATGGAGGAAGAAAGTGAGGCCCAGCCTGATAAAGTGGCTTGCCAAGGTCACACAGCTAGTGTCAGAGTGGGCAATGGCACTGTTATCCCAATTCTGAGTAATTCTCCATGCCTGACTACATGAGCACATGGCCCTTTTTATCTAGGGACACTAAACTATGTCTCTGCATCTAATCTAGGTGGCATAATGGAATTACTTTGGTAGGGGCTTAACATTTAAAATCCGATTAGGCTGATCAAAGTTGCATTTAAGAAGCTGTAAACTAATAGAAATAAATTATCAAATTATATTTTTCAAATTACTTGAGCCTATGAGCTTCCCAGCTGAAACAAAAACAGTGTAATTGAGGACAAATGGCTATTACATGCAGCTCCTGGTGTTTAGTGAAGCCATTTTTCAAGATCAAGGACATGCGGGGTGCTTGATGAGGTTCCCCCTTGGCTGATTGCCACTCATGTGGCCTGAATTGGCAGGCACAATTACCCAGGTACATTTGAACAGAGAGTCCTTACCAGATTAGCAAGCATGTAGTGATAACCTCTGGAATGTTTCCCCAGGATTACAACCTGCGGAAAAGAGAAATAAGAAAGATTGGTTAACCTAGAAAGGTGTTCTCAGGCTTGCAGAGAGGTGGGAAACTGAGTAATGTTAAACCACACCTAGTATGTCAGAACTTTCAGAAGCTCTGTGACCAGATCTTAGGAATAAATCAGTGTTTATTATGTGCCAAGCACTGTGCTGCACTCTAAGCTAGATCTCCTTTAGTGATTAGTACATTCTGTACACACTGTTGAACTGAATTAAAAAACCCAATAGCACATGGTTTGTAGCTCTCTTATGTAATGTAAAGTACATATAATATCCTATATCATAGTGCTTTGTGCCTATGTCAATCTCCCTACTAGACAGTAAACAGTCCATGTCTTAGCCACATTTGCAAATGTCTCTCTTCCAACACAGCATAAGATTTAATTCCCAGCAGACGATTCATGTTTGTTGAGCCTTGGTTACCTCTTCGGGCCTCATCAGTAAAATGAGGGGGTTGGATTAGATAGATGGGTTCCGAGGGTCCCTCCAGCTCCAGATCTAGGATCCTATGAATGACTAAGTCAATGAACCAGAATCCTAAAAGGACCTGAATTCTCTTATACTTTTAAGAGGAAAGAGACAAATTCTGGAGAAATTATTTTTAGGAAATGGAATAATAGCTAGCATTCATATAGAGCATTATGGTTTACAAAACTATTTACATATACTCTCACTTTTGATCTTTACAACAACCCTTAGTGGTGCTATTATTACTCCTGTTTTACAGGTGAGGAAACTGAGGCTGAGAAAGGTTAAGTGACTTTCCCAGGGCCACACAGCTAGGAAGTATCCGAGACAGGATTTGCACTCAGGTCTTCCTGACTCTAGGTGTAACATTCTCTAATAACAGCTGGCATTTATATAACATTTTAAGGTTTTTGCACAGCACTTTACAAATATAATCTCATTTGATTCTCACAATAGCCCTGGGAGATAGGTACTGTTATCCCTACTTACAAATGGAGAAACTGAAGCAATCAGGGCTAAATGACTTGCCCAGGATCACACAGCTAGTAAGTGTCTGAGGCCAAATTTGAAATCGGGAAGACGAGTCTTCCTGTTTCCAGGTCCAGCGCTTTATCCAATGCGGCGCCACCTAGTGGCCCCAACTGACATTTATATAATGCTGTAAATTTTGCAAAGTGCTTTACATCCATGATCTTATTTGAGTCTCACAACACTCCTGCCAATGGGTTATACATCATATTAAGAGACAAATGAGTGATAGAGGTTCTAAAGTGTAGTGGAGGATGAGGAGGTAAGGTCACAGTGGATGAGGGTGCTCAAGTAACATTCTTTGGGAAAGCAGACATTTGAGCTAGGCCTTGAAAGACAGGTAGGGATTTCAATGTCATGGCAAAGTTAGAAACAGGTCAGACTGGGCCTGCTTCTCAATGAATTTTAATCCAAGTCCATTTTTTTCTTTTACTATTTAGCTATACCATAAGAGTGAGTAAATGAAAAGTTTTAAAATGTTTGCTTATTTTCTCAGGCTTCTATTACATAAAATAGTATAATTTGGGATATGTTTATTTGGCAGCTTGCAAGAAATATCACTTGCAGACACGATTTATTAAGTTGTTTTGGCGTATCAAATGGTAGGTCAGAAAGATACATTTGTCCTATTGAAGAGCCTCAGTTTCCTCATCTGTAAAAATGAGAATAACAGCACCTACCTCACAGAATTAAGTGAGATATTTGTGAAGTATTTTGTAAACCTTAAAGTGCTATATTTATACTATTATTGGTATTATTATTTGGGTTGTTCGTAATTCTATTTTATATGTTCTTTGATGGTTTTTTTTCCTTTTTGTTGACAGTGTTTGTAATTAAAAAAAAATTCGAAGTCCAGAACATTGATTTTTTTTCCAAAGTCATGTCCGAATGTGGACTGGACTCAACTATTGCCTTGGTTACTAGTAACAAATGTGGCTAAGGGGAATCAGAAGAATTCTTGGGATCGGTTGCAGAAGAAGATGGTGGACACCAAGCTGTGATGGCTGGCATGTGCTCAGAACAATTGATAAATATGGCAGGGGGAAATTCTGGAAGATTTAGATAGAAATCCAGTGTCTAAAGGAAATGCCATTTTCTCCACAAATATGTTTTGAAGGAAAAATGTCACAGTTGAGTTACTGAGGTTGACAAAGTGGCATGATGTTAGCAGAGGCAAGGGCAATTGAGGGAAATGGACTCTAGAGGTCACATTGTCCACTTAGTGGACACAACTGGGTTTGGAGGTGGGGTTCAATCTTTGATTTCTCTGGGTTGGACTTTAGTTGGCTACTTACAAGCACTGGATTTGGAGCCAGAGGGCAAAGGTTTGAATCCTGGCTCTGCAGTTTACTGCCTGTGTGACCCTAGGCAAGCCTTTTCCCTCTGGGCCTTGGTTTCCCACTTTGTCTAATGAAGGGGCCGGACTAGATGGCATCTGAGCTTCCTTTCAGCCTTTGCCCTTTCTCAGTTTCCTTGTTTGTAAAAATGAAGGGATGCGACTTCATCTCTGAGGGCCCTTCCAGCTTTCAATTCCAATATTCCTACTGACAAGACCAGTCTTTGTTGCTGTTCATGTTTTATTCTGGACGTTTTCTTACTTTCAGAAATTTGCAAGCAAACTACCCCAGTGGTCCTCTCAAGAGAGACATACAGACCCTCCGGGATGGGCAAGCATCTGTTTTTCCAGTTTCACATTTGGTGGGGTTTTTTTTGGTGTGGAAATGTGTGTGTCCTTCCCCTCCCCCCATGCTCCATCTGTCATGCAAAGAAGTGAATTTACAGACTGCAAGTGGGGGAGGACTCTCTTGCTTCATGTGGGAATCTTCTTCATGGAAGTAAAAGGGGGATTTATATTTCAAGACTAAGCCAAATCATTTCACTTTGGCAAAGGCCTTTGATGAAGAAGGCATCCTGACTTCCAGCTTAACTGTGTCTCGTGATGTGGGCTTCCCTTGGTTTTGGGTTTTGTGTATGTTTATATGCATGTGTGTATGTGTATTATGCATATGTATATGCATGTGTACATAGTTGTGCATGTATGTACATGTTGCTAAGCTCATAGATCACATTCCGGGCTATCTTTTGAAACGCTTTCCTTTTTTAGAGGTGGAAATTGAGGCCCAGCGAGGGGAAGTGTCTTGTTCAAGGTCACACATAGGATCCTAGATCTAGAGCTAAAGAGGATCTCAGAAGCCAGATAGACCAAACCCCCTCATTTTACAGGGGAGGAAACTGAGGTTTAAGTTCACATATATGTATATTTATGTAAGTTACACTTACATATATGTAAGTGCTAGAGGTAGGATTTGATTTCAGGTCCCATGATTAAGTTCGGTGAGAAGGTTTGGCACTCTTTCTATTGCAACATACTCCCTCTGTGCATACATGTGTTTAATAATAATAATTAATAATAATAGCTGACATTGATGCCAGATTAGTATCATCGTCTCTTCTGAGATGATTATTAACCTGGTTAATGTCAGGAATGCTGTGAATATAATCTGTAGCTTTTGATAAATTATCTTAGACTATTCTTATGGAGAAGATGGAGAGATGTGGACTGGACAGTAATACAATCAGATGGCTTGGATGGTGGGATTCGAAGGGTCCTTGGTTCAACATCACCATGGCAGAAGGTCCCTATCGGAGTGCCCCAGGGATCTGAGCTTGGCCCTTAACATTCTTATCAATGATTTAGATGGAGACATAGATGATGTGCTCATGAAATTTGCAGATGACATAAAGATAAGATAAATATATAAACACACTGGCAGATGGACTAGAAAGAATATTGGGCTGAATCTAGTAAGCCGAAATTCAATAGAGAGAAATATAATCTTGTACTTGGGTACCAAAAAAAAATCAATTTCACTGGCATGAGATGGAGGAAGTCTGGTCAGACTACAATTGTTTTGGAAAAAGATCTGGGGGTTTCAGTGGACTGTCAGCTCAATATGAGTAAGCAGTGGGATGTGGCAGCCTTTGCTCTGGCCCGACCTCGTGTGGAGCGTTGCGCTCAGTTCTGGGAACCATAGTTTGAGAAGGATATTGATAAGTTGGAGAACGAGCAGAGGAAGGAAGCCAGGAGGGGAAGGGCCCTGAGTCCATGTCATATGAGGATCTATTCTCTGCCTGGAGAAGAGAAGACATGGGGAGGGGCTCATACTAGCTCTCTCCAAATATTTGAAGGATTGTCATATGGATGACAGGATGAGACTTGTCCTGCTTGGTCCTAGAGAGCAAAACCAGGAGGGGCAGGTGGAATTCTACAGAGGCCATCTTAGGCGTTGGTTCAGGAAAAGCTTCCTAACAGGCTGCCTGGAGAGATGGTGGCCACTTCCCCTTCCTTGGAGGTCTTTGAGCAGAAGCTTGATGCTCACTCATTAGTTACCTTATAGTGCATAGGTTGGACTATTCTCCATATCGCTGTAAACTGTAACAGGGACTTTCCAGCCCCTCTCCCCTTTGATCCTTACAATAGCCTGGTAGGTGGGTACCAGGAGGATTCTCATCCTTGTTTTACAGATGGGGACATGGCGGTTCTGTTAGTAAGTGCCACCTGTGGGCTTCCAAGCCAGGCCTCTCCTGACTCCAAGTGCGGAGTCCTTTCCACTCTAGGTATTTGGTGAGGATGTGACATTCTTGTTTTTAACAGGCCTTCTCTTCCATAACCGTAGCTTGGTTTTTTCTTTTTTAAAAGGTCTTTGATTGCTTTCCTATTTTTTTCATCACTGTTGCTATTATTACTCCCAATGGATGCTAATCAGTGAATGTATTACCCTTCCCAAGTAACAGCCGCATGGTAACAGAAGCCTTCTAGAAACACAATGCCTTGGCACCAAAGAAGTAACTTTGTGGAAATTCAGAGCTGACAAGGCCCTTAGCCAATCCAATCACTTTAAACATAGGGAAGCTGAGTCCCAGAAGGGGACATGAGAACTTGTCCAAGATAACACAATGTGTTAGTAACAGACCTATGACTCTGACCCAGCACTCCCACTCGCTGAATTTTCTATTTTTGTCCTGACTCATTCACTGCCCTGCCCCCATCTTGATTGGAAGCCCTGAATGAGCAGAGGCCGTATGTAGCTTTTTACCCAGTGGTGGAGTGGATAGGGGGCTGGGCGTGGAGTCAGGAAGGGGATTTCAAATTTGAATAACTGATCTTTCTAGGTCTCTTTCCCATCACAGGTGGTTCGGATAGGAAATCAGCTCTCCTGCTCATTGGGAGGAGATGGGCAAAAAAGAAGTAAAATGAACAATTTAAATTTATATTAGTAATTATGATTAAATTATGCTTAATTATTAAACAAAAGAACATTAGATATTACTGCAATGAATTATCTCCATGTGTTGACACTTGATAAAAATAACTGCATGGTTAGATCTTCCTTATTTCCCTGGTTGATGTGCATGGTTGTCTTCGTTGCCTATGAGCATTTCCTGACCTTATGCCAGGCACTGTGCCAGGCACTGAGGCTAGAAAGAAATGTGAGACCCGGTCCCTGCACTCTCAGAATTCAGTCAAGTCCAAAATCTACATACAGACTTAGAGGATTTTCCAGTTATGCACGTTGCTGATACAGTTGGAAATAATGTCAAATTTCTTGACTCTTGACTTTCTTTTGTCTTCCCTCTCTACCCTATCCCCTGTCATCTTCTCCAGTAGATTGCTCACAGAAATGTTCTCTCTCCTTCCTTCTAATTTTCTATATCTCCCTATCTATTGGCTCTTATCTATCATAGGCTCTTGCCTACAAACATGTCAATGTCTCCCCCCATCCTTAAAAAAACTCTTTTGACCCTACTGTCCCCTCAAGGCATCATCTCCTCTCTTTCACAGCCAGACTCCTAGAAGAAGCTGTCTACCCTCAACAATCCACTTTTCCTCCTTTCACTCATTTCTAATATCGTAATACCTGCAATCTGGCTTCCAGTCCTGTCATTGCATCAAAATAGCTCTTTCCAAATTCACCCGTGGTCTCTGAATCGCCAAAACCAGTCTCTTCTCAGTCTTCATCTCTCTTAGCCTCTGCAGTCTTTGAAACCCTGTTGATGATCTGCTCCTTCCGGCCACTTTCTTTCTGGGAGTTTTTCTGACTCATCTCTGTCTTGGTTTTCCTCCTGCATGCATCACTGTTCCTTCCCTCCTTTGCTGGCTCTTTATCCATGACCCGTGGATGTCCCCAAAGGGCCCTGTCCTGGGCCCTCTCCTCTTTTCTCTGGGCACTCCCACTTGGTGAGCTCATTGGCTCTTATGCGCTTGATCATGACTCGAGATCTAGACGTCCAGTCCTAAGCTCTCTCGTGCTCTAGGCCCATATTGCCTACTGCATTTCCCAGTGGATGGCCATTTCAAACTCAACATGTCCCAAACACAATGATCTCTCCCAGCAGATCCAGTCCTCTCCCAAGTTTCCCTAATTCGGTAGAATGCACCACCACATGCTTCTAGTCACCTAGGGTCACAGCCACAGTCCCCTCAATTCCTCACTTTCACTTTGATCCACTTCCTATATCCAATTAGTTGTTGTCTTGTTGATTCTATTACTGCAACATCTCTTGCATTTGGCCCCATATCTCTACTCACATTTTGGACAATCGCAGCCATGCAAAAAATTGCCAAACTCATCTTGTTTCCTAGTCGAACAACACAGGTTTGGGAAACAGAAGACATGACTTTGAGCATCAGCTTTGTCAGTGACCTGCTGTGTGACTATAGCTAAGTCACTTCCCCTTTCTGAGCCTCAGTTTCTCCCTGTTCTGCCTACCTCCAAGGGTATCCCATGAGCTGATAACTATAACATACCATGTCATGGGATAATTTCTCTTGAGCTGGGAGGGCCCTCAAGGGCATCTATTCCAACCTCTATTTTACAGAGGAGGAAACTGAGGCACAGGGAGAGGAAGGGACTTGTCTGATGTCACACATAGTATCCTAGATCCAGAGCTGGGAGGGCTTTCAGGGCCAGCTAGTCCAACTCATTCATTTTATAAATGAAGAAACTGAGTTCTAAGGAGATTAAGTGAATTGCCCAAGGCCACTTAGATAGTGTCAGAGGCAGGGTTTGAACTTCATCACTCTCTATTTATTTCCAAGCCTCTTTATCCCTTACTTTCCTCCCAGTGTTCTTGCCCTCTCTGCCTGTTTGATAATAAAGGGTACCTACTCGCTTCCAAGAAATGGAATCCAGAAGTGGCCAAGACAGATTTACAACCCTGCCAAACTGCCGATAGTAGGCACAGCTATTTGTTCTTCAGTCCAGACAAAAATCCATTGACTGAGCTTTCCTTTAAATCAAGCCTTTGCCTCATCAGAGGGAGTGGGCAAATAATGGAATTGTGGCTTTTCACATGACATGTGACGTCTCCCAGGGCCATGTGCTTCATGGCCAAGAACTCAAGCCCAAAGTTACTCACCAGTCAAGTCAGCAGCCAATCTGAGCTAGGTCCTAGAAACCTTACACAAGGAGGGGAGTGACCCCAGGACCCAAAGTGGTGCATCCCAGGACCTGAGCCATGGTATCTATCAAAGCCAGACACTTGGGTGCTGGTCAGTAGTTCTAGTAGTGGTATACATCTTATCATGAATGGAATCAGAACTGGACAGAGCATGCTAGACTGGGCATTGTTGCTCTAAATAGGAGATGCTAGCTGGGACAATATACTCTCTAGAATTATGAAGTGACATTTTCTAGTGACATTTTCTTCCTCTGATTCCCTCCTGCTCCAGGTCTTGTCTGGACCACTCATGTGACACTCAGCTTTCAAAAATGCAGAGCTGGAGCAGACATTAGAAGTCATCATTTTATCGATGAGGAAACTGAGGTCCAAAGAAGAAAAGAAATAAGCATTTTTAAGCATTCACTAGGTGCCAAACACTGTGTTAAGCTCTTTGCAAATATTATCTCATTTCGATTCTCACAACAACCCTGGGAGATAGGTAGTGTTGTTTTTATTTTACAGTTGAGGAAACTGAGGCAGAGGCTAAGCAACTTGCCCAGAGTCACCCATCTAGTAAGTGTCTGAAGCTAGATTTGAACTCAGGTCTTCCTGATTACAGGCCCAGCCCTCTCTATCCACTGTGCCACGTAGCTACCTAGTTTCTCTATCCAAGAAAGGGGAGAGATTTGCCCAAAGGAAAAAGCAAATCAAGGTCAGAACCAGAATTAGAACCTTTACCTTCAGATCCCTATTTATAACATAATTGGGTTGGACTAGATACCAATATCTTATTTGCATAGCATTATATGGCTGATAAAATGGTTGTCTTAGAATGCCTCTGTGGAAGTTAGATAGCGACAAGTTTTATTGCTCCATTTTACAGATGAGGAAACAGAAATCCAAAGACTTAAAATGCTATGCTCTGAGTAACATAGGTTGTGACAATCCAGGTCTCTGGACCCCAATCTTAGTGTTCTCTCCACTTTTCACCTCTGATGCTGAGAGAATATAAGCTCTCTGAGAGTGGGGCCAGCTTCATTTCTATTTCTGTTTAGCCTGGCATACAGTAAGTACTTAATAAATGCTTTTTGATTGATTGGATGTTTCCTAAGTCTCCTTCCAATCTCAATCCTCTACAGTTTGGAGTCAGAAGCAGAATCTATCGACTTGGGAAGGAGAATTGTTGTTAATGGCACCACAAGGTGGAGGTGGGCTCTGGTCAAGGGCCAGTCCATGTTCTGATTGATTTAGTGTTTTCTCCTGCCTCCTGCTGGCAAAAATGTGGGGTCTTTGATCAGCTGTGCAAGAGAGTATACACTTTCTCTTTTTCTTCCCTTTCATTCTTTTTTTCCTCTCCTATTTGATTCTT
>CM053628.1:38554909-38570248 GCA_028646595.1 Phalanger gymnotis
CCCTTCCCTTCCCTTCCCTTCCTTTCCCTTCCCTTTCCTCTCATTTCCTATTTCTCAGGCACTTTGAGGGCCTGAGTTTTGCAGAATTCCCTTCTTGCCATGGGTCAAGAGCTCTGGCTCCCAGGAGAGCTGCCCTGCACACAGGGGTAGGCACTGAAGGAGGATGCTCCCAGGCCCGGGACAGACATTGCCACAGACTCTGAGTTCCCTGGCTCAAGCCTCTGAGCTGCAGTTCGACAAGTCAGGCTGCAGTGGACACTGTGTTTGGGGTTATATAACATCACGACTGAGAGGGAGGACAGTTTTCTGGCTATAAAGACAGGCTTGCTGGGCACCAGGCCAGTGCTTTCTCTTCAACAGGCTAGGGAAAGAGAAGCCTATAACTCTTGTGGGGGGAGTGAGGAGACAAATGAGATGTCTCTCCTTCCTCCCCGCTGAAAGGCAGTGACCGAGGACTCAGGGCTAGGCCCACTGCCACTAGTTACGGATGAAGGTTGACTGCCCCATTGGGACTCTTCTTACCATCCCTAGAGTTACCACTGAGGGGCTCAGTCAGAGTTGCCATGGCAACTGATGAAGGCAGGGGTTTGGATGGGCCAGTTGGAGTTTGAAGGATTGCAGTGTGCCAGAGAACAAGAGCTTGGAATCCGGTTAGTGCCGAGATGCTGAGGCTCCTCTCTTTTCTCTGCAGCTCCTAAGCAGCCTGGTGCAGAGACAGTTTTCAAGCAACAATTGGTTCTGTTTTGGATGAAGAGGGAGAGGAGGGGCAATAGAGCAGGCAGAGTTAAAGCAGAAATCGGGGCTCTAATTGGAAGTGGGGAAAGGGTGCCCTCAAAGGCCTTTAGACTTGGGGTGAGAAATTCATGCTTAGAGGCCTTGTAATTGATCTCCCTGCCTCCAGTTCATACCCCACAGTACAGGATGCCAGACTCTCTAAAACACATTTCTGGCCACGTCATTCTCCTGCTCAAGATGCTTCAGAGGCTCCCTATTGACACTGGGACCACATACAATGCCTCTTTTTGATCTCTCAGCCCCTTACAGTCTGACTTGAGCCTATCTTCCCGGTCTTATTGTACATTACTTCTGCTCATTCACTTTACCATCCAGCCAACTTGGCCTACTCATTGTTTTACATACATGACATTCCATCCCCCACCTCTACGCCTTTGCATAGGCTGTTCCCCCTGCCTGGAACACACTCTTGTCTTACCTCCACCTGTCCGAATCCTTAGGTCCCTTCAAAGCCCAGCTCAAGCATTACCTTCTTTATGAAGGCTTTCCTGATCCCCAAGCTATCAATTCCTCTCCCACTCCAAAATTATTTTGTGCTTACTGTGCATATATTTTGAATTTGCTTATTTGTGTACACACTTCCCCCCACCTAATAGAACATAATAAGCTCCTTGAGCTTGGGGACTCTTTGATTCCCCAAGATATGGCACAATGCCTGGCACATAGTAGGTACTTAAGAAATACTCGTGATTGATTAGTGACTCGATGAACTCTCTCCATGCCTCAAAGATTGTATTTCTATCTCATCTTTTCTCTTGCTTTGAGATAGGGGACCAATATTTTTCTGCTTGTATTGGTTGAGAAAAGCTATGAAAACTTCACTAATAAAAAAGCTACTTTTCCCCTCCTATCTCCCCACACTTATTTTTCATATAATTTGGGTGTAACTGGAGCTAGATACTTCAGTCTGTTAGAAGGACTGGAGCCATAACAAAGAAATTCATTAATTCATATTTGGAGAAGATTTAAAGAAAAGGAGCATTGGATTATAGAGTTATAGTTTGTTAGTGTTGGAAGGGACCTAGGCCAAGCCTGTATTACACATACAAGGACACTGAAGCTCAGAAAAGGGAAGAGGTTTAACCAAGGTCACATAGCTAGCTGTTAGCAGAGCTGGGTCTTGAACCCATGTGTCTGGATTCTCCGTCTGGTGCTTTTCCACCGCACCATGTGGATTGGAACCAAGTGTTTGGAGCACAAGGTGTCACCGGACTTGGGGGGTAGGTGGACTTTAACTTCAGTCAGTGTCTAGGCACAAACCTGCCCCCCCCAAGACTTCTGAGGGCTGAATTTGCAAATGGAAACCTTTAAAGTGATCAGAATAATATCTCAGCTACAGAAATGGATATATGGAAGGCCTGAAAACCAGTGGATGGGTTTGAACCATTTCCACTGGCTGAGCAGGTAGGTCCCCATGTCTGCTGGGTCAGCTTCTCCCTCATGAAACATGCCTCAGATGATGGAAGGGGGTTAAGGGATATTATAGTTTCCTGGCTCAGAGAACACACTCTCTCTATTTTTTCCTCTCCACTTAGGAAATTAGGTGCAGTGACTCCGTTTAATTATAGTTCTTGGTATTTGTCGAGTCTCCCTCTCTAAGGAGCTTAGAATACCTGATAGCACTGCTCTGATTCATCCCACCACATCCTGGCCTGTCCAAGCCAGTGGGAATTTCCTATGCTACTGATGCAGCTGCTAAAGCAAGAAGGCCGAGGAGCTGTCCAAAGTCACAGACTGTCCTTGGTGGTAGAAGCCAGCCTTAGACCAGTGGGCTACGTCAGATACATTCAGGTACTTGGGGGGGGCGGTGGGGAGGGGCAGTGGTGGTAACGGAGATCATAGGATCTTAGACCTACAACTCTAACAGACAGTGGAAGTCATTTGGTGCAACCCTTTCATTTTACAGACAGAGAAACTGAGGCCCAGAGAGGGGAAGTGACTTGCCAAAGGTCACATACAGGATTCTTGATCTATAACTCTAAGAGATCTTAGAAATATCTAGTTTAACGTCCTTATTTTGTAGATGGGGAAACTGAGGCCCAGGGAGCAGAGTTACTTGCCCAAAGTCACAATAAGATCATAGATCTAGAGCTAGAAGGTATCTCAGAAGACATCTTAGTCTAATCCCTTTATTTTACAGAGTAGGAACTTGAGGCCCGGAGAGCGGTGAAGTGACTTGCCCAAGGTCACACAGGTAGTATGTGGCAGAGCTGGTAACTGAAGCCACACCCTCTGATTCTGAATCCAATAGTCCTATTCCCCTGTACACACTCTAGTCCAGCTGAGTGGGACTATTTTCTGTCTCTGGGATGTAGCCTATACTTTCTTACCTCAATGCTTTTGCTCATACCGTCTTGTCCTGTTGGAATGCCCTCTCTCACCCTTTCTACCTGCTGAATCCTTCTCCATCTTTTAAAGTCCTGCTCAAATACTCTCTCCTCCTGGAAGTCTTCTAAGGCAACTTAGGGTAGTAGGCCTCAGGGCTAAGAAAACCTGGGTTCAAATCCCACCCTCACATATTAACTCTAAGACTACAAAGTTACAGTTTACTTGTTGATTCAGATTGGTGGAATTTGCCCAATGGCAGTTCCCTTTACTCATGGGAAATCCCAGCTCCAGAACCAACACAAATGATAGAGATATGCATTTGTATCCTCTGGAGAGGACAGAAACCGCTGCCTTTTCCGAGCTTTGTATCTCCATCAGTTCTCTGCATACACTCAGCACTTAATAGGTACTTGTTGAGCAAATGACTGAATTGAATGAGAGTGACTATATTCAGTGCCCCGCTGGGCAGCATCATAGCCTGGCACTGGGGGATTTGCCCCATTTTTTTGAATGAATGAAAAAGCATTTATTAAGTGCTTACTGTGTGCTGGGCACCATGCTATGCACTAAAAATATGAATATTAGAAGAAAAGAGATGGTCTTCTTAGTTCTGGAGCTTCTATTCTGTTAGGGAGAGACAACACCTCTATAGGAATGGGGACCAGGAAAGGGGGTTTTATGCTGTTGGAGGTAGGGAGGGGGGAGTAAGGTAGATGGTGGGAAGATAGCCTGGGAGCATGGCTGACTGGTCTGGAGTCTAGGGACAGCCAAATGGGCTTCGTTTGCACACACACAGTCACCCATCACCTGGACTGGTCCTTAGGGAGGGTGTTCCAAAAATGAGTGGATTGGGGCCTGGAAACTGGGCAGAGGTGGTTCGCCCATTCTGAATCAGGAGCAGTAAGATTGCTGCTGAGGTTGCTCTGCTCTGGTGCAGGCAGCCTGGTGACTCTCCAAAGCTCCCACTACCCTGTGACAGGGAGGCCCCCACAGCTAGACCAACATCAGACTGAGCCACGCTGATGGAACACTTCTTCCAACCTCCAGGCTCGCAGACTCTCTAAGCTGTCAGGGATCTGGCAGCCAGCTAGCCCCACCTGGACATGAACAAGAATCCTGTCTGCCACATACCTGACAAGTGCTCATTTGGCTTCCGCTCAGACCTCCCCATCGAGAGGGAACCCACCACTTCCCGTGGCAGCCCAATCCACTCTTGGGCAGCTAATTGTTAGGAAGCTTTTCTTGACATCAAGCCTAAATCTGCAACTTCTTCCCATTGATCCTGGCCCTGTCCTCTGGGGCCAAGCAGAACGAGCCTAGCCTTTCACAGCACAGTTCTGCAGAAACTTGAAAACGGCCATCAAGTCCCTCTGAATATATAAGAAGCCAGAAAGCCTTAGGTTGGTGTGGACCACCAGAAGGGGTTTAGAGGAGGGGTTTCAAAGACACATTTCAAGTCTCAGTTCTACTACTTACTATCTGTGGGCCCTTGGGAAAATCATTTTACTTCTTTGGGCCTCAGTTTGCTACTCTGTAAAATGAGGGAGTTGGATTTGACCATTTCTGTGCTATCTGACTTTCTATAATTTATATTCAAAGATCCTACCCAGCTCTGGCATTCTATGAATCTCCTCATATTATTTTTTACCATCTCACCTCTTGGTTTGCAATCTCCTGGAGCTCTCCAGAAGAGCACTCCAGACGTTCAGGCTCAGCTCCTGGGGCTCTTACCCCTTAAGCAGTGGCCAATGGCTTTGGTGGCCACCACTGGCCTGCCTCCCTGCTGATCTCTCTAAGTCATCTTTTGCTATCTGTCAGGATCTAGGGCAGCATTCTCTTAATGAGGCAGCTGGGAGACTAACCTAATTGTTCCAACCCTATAGCTCTGGATCTGGGGGAACCTCCTGATAAAAGGGGATCGTGCCTGCTTGCAAGACAGGAAGTCAGATGGTATCAAACGCTTAGAGCCTGGCAAGGCTTCCGGGCACTCTCAGGGTGAGACCACCAAGCTGCGAGGCATCATAGCTTTATTCCCCCACTGTTGCCCGAGAGTAGGTATTGCTGCCTGAGGGGAAGAGCAAAAAAGCCACTCAAATCTTTATTTTTTTTCTCTTGAAAGTGGTAGATCTGAGTTCCTATTTGATTTAAGATGTGGGATTAGCACAATACCAAGGGATATTTGTGTCAGCTAGGCTTATACAGCAGAATTAGATTAGTTTGTGTTTTCATAACTTGGGAAAAAGGCACTCCCCTCAGCTCCTGAGTGTTTGTGCTAAGGAGGGGCCAGGATTTATGGGAAAGTAGGTACTAGACAGCATAAACAGCAGCCTGCTGCAGGGAAAGGAAGGGAGGCAGGAGGCCTGGGCTCTGCTGCTGACTCACTGGATGACCTTGGGGAAGACATTTTTCTATTTCATGCTCCAAAGTTCCTAGCAGCACTGACATTCTCTATTTTAAGGTCCTCTCTAACCTGGGCAGCTAGGTGGCGCTGCAGTGGATAGAGTGCTGGGCCTGGAGTCAGGAAGACTCCTCTTCGTGAGTTCAAATCTGGCCTCAGACAATTACTAGTTATGTGATCCTGCGAGTCACCTAACCTTGTTTTCCTCAGTTTCCTCATCTGTAAAATGAACTGGAGAAGGAAATGGCAAGCCACCCCAGTATCTTTGCCAAGAAAACTCCAAATGGGGTCACGAAGAGTTGGATAAGGTTGAAAAAATGCCTCAACAACAACAAAAACACCTAATTGTCCTGTCTAGGTCTAGAACCAGGGACCTATGTAGTTCCTATAATCCTGTGCTTGTAAAATTACAGAGGTTCACAGAGCTAGGGCCTGGGAGAAGTATTTCTAGTAAGTATTTTAAGTCTGAATCCTGGTGCTGTCCTGGTACTTACCCCTCTCTGAGACTGAGAAGTATTTTTGCTCTTACACTCTTATTAGGCTGGCTCATTATGGCTCAACTAATACATATTTCTCTCTTCCAGGCACTCTGTGATTCAGCAACACTGGTCTGCTTGCTGTGCCTTGCCCAGGACATTCCATCTCCCTCATGTCTCTCTGGCTTTGAACTGGCTTTGCCCCATGCCTGGAATACACTCCCTTCTCACCTCTTCCTCTTAAAATCCCTGGTTTATTTCAATACTCAGCTTAAGCATTACCTTCTACATAAAGCCCTTCCTGATCCTCCAGCTGCTAGGGGCTTCACTTATAAAACTACTTTGAAGTCATTTTGTAGGTATTCTGTATATCCTTATATATGGAGCGATGGAGGGTATACTCCCTGAGGACAGGAAGGTTTCATTTTTGTCTTTGTAGCCCCAGGACGTAGCACAGGGCCTGACACTGAGTCAATGCTTGTTGATTGACTGACCAATATTAAATTGCTACTTTTAAAGGTAAGGAGCTGGGCCACCTAGATGAGTCAAGCAGTATGGAGTAGTGGAAAACCCAGTGAAGTTAGAGTCAAGGGAACCTGACTTTGAACCCTAGCTCTGTTAATACCCATTTGACTTTGGGTCCTGAATTCTGAGGCCCCTCAGAGTTCTAAGAGCCTATGATGCTATAAAATCTGATCTAGGAAGAGAGGGTCCTTCAGAAACCCACAGCTCATACATCAGAAAGACTAGTCCAGTGACCTGAGACGGGCTCACTGAGGCAGGGGGTAGAGACCCCCTGTACCCTTCAGAACACTCAGCATGGGCATCCCTTTGAAGATAATGGAATTTCTCAGCTGACATCCATACGGGACCTATGGCTAGTCATAGCTAGAGGTGCTCCAATGTTGCAATATGGACAGCACACTCTCACACTAACAGGAAAAGCTGCCAGCAGCTGGAAACATTACTTGGGCATTCATGTCACTACCTAATCCAATGAGAACTGAGCTCTCCAAATTGATTCCTCCCCTTATGGGGCCCATCACTGAGTTAGACTGTTTTCACTCTGAGTAAATGGATCCGATCGTCATAAATGAGCTCTTAGGCAAAGGGTAGGTACAAGGGGCAGATTTTCAATTCAGTGTGTTAATAGGATATAGCTCTTCATCCGTCAAGTGCAGATGATAGCCGTGAAATGGTTGCTGTGTAAAGCAGACGGCTGTGGGCCCCCGCAGAATGCCAGCTTCTCAGACCCTCAGGCGCAGAAATGCTCAGACAGTATCTGTGACTTAGTGTTCCAGGGTTGCTTTGGAGCTAGCTAGGCTTACCGTATCACTTTTAAAAAATCCACAAATATGCAGACTGAGGATCTGGAGCTAGAAGGGATCGGAAAGGCCAGCCAGTCCAGATCTCTCATTTTATGGTGAGTTCAAGGTCACAGATGGGGGGGTGAAGGAAGGGAAAAGTATTTATTAAGCACTTCTTACGTGCCAAGCACTAGAGATGCAAATAGAAAAAGTGAGATGGTCCTGTCTCTCAAGGAACTCATATTCTAATGGGAGGGACAACGCATAAAAGAAAACTCAGCTGCAGGGTGGGTGGAAAGTCCAGGATTCTCAGAGAGTGCTCAGGATTCTAAGGGTGTAAGGGCAGTTCAGGTGGAAAGGCCCAGGGAGTACTTAGATCAGTAGAGCATATGATAGCATAAGGAAGGATTTGAACCCAGGTCCTCTGACTCCACATTTGGTGCCCTTTCCACTGCCCCACTTATAATTTTGTTTTTCCAGGAAAGTAGAGAGATCACCTAAGAAACGTTTTCCTTGAGCCCATGTTGGTAGGATCCAAGGAACGACTCTCGCTTATGAATGACCGAGGTAGGATGAAGATGTAAGTCATATGAGCAGAGGATATTGGTGAACTGGAATGCCAAGGGATGTCGACGTGTGTAAGGCCTCAAATATAATAGCAGGGCTTGGGGTAAGAGAAAGACTGTGAGGCAGATGCTGAACTCCCTCAATTTTAGTCTTGGCATGTGCCCAGACAACTGATATGTCAACAGAGCTGGGCAGAAATGGTCCAGTAATGAAATTTGGAAAGAGAAGAACAGTGAAGAACATTGTGTGTGAAGGGAGGTTCCTGATGCCTATAATTGGGAGGCACATCTCAGAGGAAGTGCCAACCTTCTGCTTTGCATTGGGCTCCAAAGAATCATAGAATCTCAGTGGTCACATGACCATAGGTTTAGAACTGGAAAGGATGCCAGAGCCTGTATGGTATAAACCAATGGTCGTTGTTATTGCTATTATAGATATAGAGCTGGAAGTGACCCTAGAGGCCACTTGGACCCTAGTCCAACTCCTTCATTTTGCTCACGCAAAATGGCGGCCCACAGAGGGGAAATGACTTCTCAAGGTCACACAGGTAGGAATCATCAGAAGTGGGATTTGAATCTGGGTCCTCTGACTCCAAACACAGCATTCTCTCTACTATACCAGTTGGAAGGGACCTAGGTAGCCATCTAATCCAACCTGAACTTGAATCTCCTCTATAACAACCCCAACAAGTAGTCATCAACTTTCGCTCGAAGACCTCCAGAGAGGGGGAACTCACTACCTCTCTAGACAACCCTTTTCTACTTTTGTACAGCTCCAATTGTCGGTAAATTTTTCTGGACACCAAGCCTAAGTCACCTCCTTGCTACTGGTTCTGCCTTCTGGGTTCAAACAGAAGAAGCTGAATCCCTCTTCCACAGGATAACCTTCAAGTAAAGCTATATTGTTTCCCTTGAGTCTTTTTACAGGCAAAATATATCTAGTTCTTTTAAATGATGCTCATTCAGCATGGACTCAAGACTTTTCACCCTTCTGGTCACCTTCCTCTGGACACTTTCTATTGTGTCATTAACCTTCTTAAAATGTGGTGCCTAGAACCGAACCCAATACTCCAGATGTGGTCTGACCAGAGTAGAGTGGAGTGGGAGTCAGAGGGGTGTAGGATAGTGTAGAGTTCAACTGGCCAACCATAGAGTCAAGTCTATGAAGGGAAGAAAGTGAGACCAGAGTGGGGTTGAATGATTGGGACTTGAGAGAGAAATGGAAGGACTAGCAGGCATGGCCAAAATGAAGGCTAAATTAAGAAGGATGCGAGAAAGAGGGAGAGATGGAAGGCTAAGATACTGTGATCAGAGAAGTCTTTCAATACTGATTGCTGCAATGGGCAGTAAGTGCCAAGGTGATGAATTGATATTTGATCTGAGAGTCAATAAGGAATCTCTGAAGATTCTTGGGGAAGATTATTTTGGCAGCTGTGGATAGGAGCAGGGAGATCAATTAGGAAGCCACTACAATAGTCAAGGTGGGAGGTGATGGAAGCCTGAAGTAGGATAGTGGTAGCTTTCTCAGTGGAGAGAGGTTGTGGAGGAAGTACTGATGAAATTTGGATGCTGATTGGCTATGAGCTAGAGATGAGAGAGAAGAAAAAGGCAAGGATGACTCTTAGGCTGCAAACCTGGGTGACACCATCTTGAACCTCAGGGAAAACATGCATTTCAACAGACCACATGGCTCTATGTAGCAGCCTATTAGCCACCTGGTGACAGTGTACCCAAACCACGGTGACTGCCGTTGAATACTAGGAAATGAACCCCTTATGTGCAAAAACAAGCTACAAAATAAAAGCCACAAGGTGATTGAGTTTTGCTGCACTCAAGAGGCCTTTTAGAAGGGTGGATGAATAAAAGCGACTCTCCCAACCTTTATAACATGATGTTTCTGTGACTAGTGATCCCTGAAAAATCATGTGGAAAATAGAATGAAGTGTTTGCGTACAGAGAAGGGTGGAGATGGCAGAGCTTACAGGATTGAACAAAGAATGTTTCTGAATAGTGCCAATAATACTGCTCCCCTGAAACTGTGTAATAATACCAACATCTTACATTTTTGCTCTAGCCTTTGGAGATTTTTAAAAAATGCTCTTTACATAAGATCATAGGATCATAGATTCTGAGATGGCATGGACTTCAGAAGCTGTTTCATCCAATCCTTTCATTTAATGGAGAAGGACACTGAGGCCCAGAGAGGGGAAGTGAGTTGTCCAAGGTCACACATACATTGTCACATTTGATCTTCATGACATCCTTGGGGAGTAGGTAGGGCAGGTATTGATCCCAATTTTTTAGGGGGAAACTGAGTCTCAGTGAGGCTGCAACTTCCGTGAGGTCATGCATATAGTTAGCAGCAGCATCAGGAGTAGAGACCAGATCTCATCCAATGTTCATTTCTTTCATTTTCTTTTTAAAACCACATTCTACTGGCAACTCAGAAACATCCAACACGAGGCCTTATAAAACTGGAAAGACTTCTGAAAGCCAGTTGAGTGACTTGAGCTCCTTTGAAGTGGTTACTTAAAAGGAAAAAGGTAGGGTGTGACAAGGAGGACAGCTGTGCCTGGGGGTGCCTGGCTTTGGCTTTATTTGGGTATGCGCCTGTTCCAGGGCATGGAGTCCAGGCACTGCCATCGCTGACCTGATTCTTCATTTCTAGACCTAATTGAATTGAATCCACACGGATCAAGGGCAGAGCCTGGTGCTAGGCACCAGGAGAATTACAAGGTTTGGCTAAGACAGGGTCCCAGCCCTTAGGGAGTTTATAGTCTGAGCGGATTTAAATAACAAAAAAGATGTAGTGGTGAGATGGAGCAAGAGTATTGGCCTAGAAGCCTGGAGATTTGGGCCTGAGGCCTATCTCTGTCATTAATTCACTGAGGACTTCAAGCAAGTCATTGAACCTTTCCTGGCCTGGAGGGGAAAGGGAATCTTTATGTCACAGGATAATATAATGACAGTTGTCATTTAAAGAGTGCTTTATTGGGCTAAATGCTATGATTCCCCTCATCTTGCAGATGGGGAAACTGAGACTGAGGGAGCTTAAGAAACGTGCCCTTGGTCATACAAATAGTACGTGTCTGAGGCTGCATTCAGACTGAGGTCTTCCTGACTACATCCTCTCTGGTCAACTGGATTATAGGATTAGAGGTGGGAGGGAGGCCATCTAGTCTAACCCCCTCATTTTACAGAGGAAGAAACTGAGGCCCAGAGAAGGGAAAGCACTTAGCCCAAATCACTGAAGCAACCTCAGAGGCCAGCTAGTCTAACCTCCTCATTCCATAGAGGAGGAAACTGTGGCCCAGAGTCCCTACAGGTCAGAGGGAAGATTTGAACCCAGGTCCTCTAGCTGCAGACTCAATGCTCTTTCATCTCTAGAGCCTCTGATTTTCAGTTTAGGGGTACAAATAATGCCTGTCCCTCAGAAGAGGCCACCTGCTAGCCTAACTGGGGTCACTTCACTCATGGGTGGAGGGACCCATCTTCTAGCAAAGAGACAAATAGGGAGAAGGGTCCCATCGTCATCTCCCACTCTCCAGGTCTTCTGGCAATGGTCACCCAGCTGCTATCCCAGGGACAACTCATACTTGACCAGGCTCTGGGGCCTGGAGCCCACTGGGATGGCTGGGTCTGCGGAACGGAACTGCGGTGGGAATGTGGCCCCTCCAGTCTTGGTCCTGGCAGGATGGACAGATGGTGTATTCAGAGCTGGGGGAGCAAGCAGCTCCAGCTTCACCACAGTTCAATTGGACTTTTCATTCTGAACTGTAATAGTCTGTTTGGTGTGTGAAGGGAGGCTTATTGGCCTGCTCTCTGGGCACAGATTCCCTGGAATGTTCGCCCAGATTTCAGAATTAATGTGCACTCTGAATCTGGGGCCCTTTCAGGGGCAGCTTGGACTTCTTCATTCACTGCCACTTAACGCATACTTTGGAGCCCTGAATACTACCTGAGATCCAGGCAGGAGTCAGGAGACCCAGGTTCAAATCTTGCTTCAGACACTGGCTGGCTGTGACCTTGGGCCAGTCATTTGCCCTCTGTGAGCTGCAGTTTCCCCCTATGTAAAATCATAGCATCATAGAGAGCTGGCCAGGACCTCAGAAGCCATTTAGTCCACCCCCCATATCTGATAGGCAAGGAAAGGGAAGCTCAGGAATGAAATCCTTGTCATGAGGAAAGTACTTTATAAACTTTAAAGTACTATGGAAATCTGACTGGCTATTTTCCTTTCTTACAATTTATGACACCAGCTTATTTTAGAAATTGTTTTTGGCAATTTCAAGGAAAAAACAAACCCACAACATATTAGAAATATGAAGCTATCATGCCAAATCCCAAGTCTCAATTCGACTTCTTGATTCAATTTGATCCAAGAAGCATTTATTAAGCTCCTACTGTATGGAGATCTAGAGACAAAGAAGACATCATCCCTGACCTTAAAGGCTTATGTTCTATGGCATGGGGGAGCAGGAGAAGGGGAGGGGTGCTACTCCTCCATGCCCAGAGAGAATGAAATATAAAGTCAGTACAAAATAAATACAATGATTCCCGGGGGAGGAGAACACTAGGAAAAGGGAGGAATCTGTAAAGGCTTTTTTAGAAGGTGGCACTTGAGCTCAACCTTGTGGTAAAGATGAGAAGGGGAAGCATTACAAACATGGGGGAAGACTGTGCAAGGACATGGAGGCTGGAGGTGAAAATCCAAGTTTAGGGAACAGCTAGTAGGTCATGAATGGGATGAATAATTGTGAAGACTTCACAGGGTATGTCTAATGGAGAGGTTTGGGGGTTTGGCCTTGTGATTTTGGAAGGCATGCCCTTCCCCCTCTCTCTCAGATGTTAGAAGATAATGAATTTCCTGTGAGCTATTTGTTCTTTGCTCTAGGAAGGTCTCTCCTTCCCCTAGACTTTCACACACCTCCCAGGCATTTGAGTTCTGATAGGGAAAAACCTGAATGGACTGGATCAACCTTGGTCCTCTGTGTAGTTTTCGCGTCTAGACTGTAAGCCCACCTCCCAGCCAATGGTGAGAAGGGATAGAGGTGGGTGGCAATCTTTTTCGTTGAGAGTATAAATTAGGACAGGTCCCCTTTCACCTTGCCTCCTCCATTATGGAGGTGTGCCCAAATCTTGCAAGGTTTGTGAAATAAATTTACTTTGTTCCTCCTAAGGATGTCTCTCCTATTATTTAAAATTCTGTCCCATACAGTTTAGAGGCCTGAGCGAGATTTGCACTCTCCATGTGGGTAGGCACCAGACTCAGGGCTTAGCCAGCACCCACCGAATTCTCCGACTAGCTGAAGCCTGAGGGCAGGCCTGGTCTCACTGGAGAGTCACAAACTTGGAGGAGAGGAACTCGGAGAAGCAAAGTAAAAAGGGGGAAATTTGAGTGCGCTATGCACTGAGTGGAAATCAACGGGCCGTGGGCTACCAGTCATATGTCGTGTAACCTAGGGTAAGTCCTCAATGTCCTCTGTCTTTGTGATCCAAAAGTGTCGACTGACAGATTTATGGACTCTGAAAAGACACTGGGGGACTGAGCCAAGATCTCAAGGTCTTAGGAAAAAAAAAAACCAAGCCACCTGGCCTTGGAGTGCCAGAGGATTGGAATTTGTGGGGTTTCTAACCGGGAGACAAGGACAACCTGTCTCGTGTAAATTGGTTGCAAATCTCAGTGCTTGGACGGCCCTGATGTGCTGTACCAAAGTAGAAAGGAATGGCCATAGAAAGAGCTCTTAATTCGACTCAGGTGGGGAAAATGGGTTTCCCCTGGTAATGTTGGAAGTGGGTCTGAATTCAAATTCGAAATTGTTCATGTGAAATGTCTGTCTAACTAATGTTTTGTCTGTGTTTTTTCGTTCTTTGTTCAAGTAAAAATGTTTAACTCTAGGAGACCAAAACGGGCTCCTTTGGTATGAAAATTGTTAGCCGAAGCTGCCAGCCGGGAGGGCTGGGGGCTCTGAATTAAGGGTTGGTTAGATTCTAAAGGGAAAAAAAAAATCTGTGTATTTTGTATTGATTTAGCCTATCTAAGATCAGGCAAGTGTTTAAACTGTAGAGGAGAAGTAAAGGGATCTGTATGAAAAATTGGATGACCACTTTAGAGGTTCAGTGGTCTGCTTAGGATGTGATTAAAACTGTTGATCATTTTAACCTTTAAGTTTTAAGGTGAAAAAGAAAGCAGCTGGGAAAAAGGAAAAGCTGGGTGAGTATGTAGTTTATTATTTACTTAAATGTTTGAGGTAGTTTGGGTCAAGATTAGGGAAGAAAGATTGAAATTGGAATGCAGAGGCTAAAAGTTAAAGTAAAATTTGGGAAAGAGAGAGAAACTTGTATAAAGGAATTTAGGTGGGGTGGAGGGGTAGATCTGCAGCTGAGTCCACGTGGCTCTGGATGCATGTGCTCTTGGCCACCCCTTCCCCCATTCTACCTTAGAAGACTGAGTGTGTCAATCAGGAGCTGAAGCTAAAATAACCTTGTAACCTGATTGGGAAATAGGGCTGATTACTTAGTGATGAAAGGTTTTATTGAATGTGGGTATTTACTATGGGAAAGAGTTTGATTTTTATAATCATTAAGCTTTGCCTACATAAGGTATGACTGAATTTTGTTTCCACAGAGATTACATAAAAATATGAAATCTTACTGTTGGCTAGTGGCAGAAATTAAACTGCATTCCAAATCGGTTGAGGAAGCTAGCTCCCTGAAAATTAGCATATCTAATTTGCTCCTTTGTTATACACCTAGGGAAAAGCCATTAGCCACTGAAAGGGGAAACAGAAAATGTTTTAGCTTGGTAGAAAGAACGAGTGGGGGAGTTGCAAACCCATGTGCTCTTAAGAACCACTCCCTCTTATCTTTCTTAAGAGTCCAAAAGGGTTTTTTTGGAAGAGAAGTGCCCGTACCCCTTCCCACTCAAAATCCTTTTAGGCATTTTAATTGCCAGTATGCATAAGATGAAGCTTGGAGAAAGTGGGGTACAAATAAAGTTTTTTTCTTTTCTTTTATTAGTTCATTCATGGCCAGACAAATATTCCTAATACTTGGGCCAGAGGTAGTGGGTGCTGAAGAATATATAGCTAAATAAATAAAGAGTATTAAAGATATTAATGTATTAATATATGTTATGCATGTATTTATATATTAATGTATTAATACAGAAATACCAGAAGTAACAGGATCAACAATTCCTGTATGTGATAACCTGGAAATGCAATGTCATTTGAAATTTATTGTTTCTGTATTTCTAAAATTATATTGTATTTCTAAAATTCTCTTAGATTGTGTAATTTGAGAAGACCATTATGTGATTTTAGTCTGAGTTTGATATATGTGAATTGGGTACTTTTAAAGGATGTAATGAAAATTTGATGATTTTAAACTGTCATATTTGGTTTAGAAATGTATTTACCTAGACTGAAATGAGCAGTTCAAATTTTACATACATAATAATGTTTAGG
>CM053628.1:38570748-38594345 GCA_028646595.1 Phalanger gymnotis
ATTTGTTCTTTGCTCTAGGAAGGTCTCTCCTTCCCCTAGACTTTCACACACCACCCAGGCAGTTGAGTTCTGATAGGGAAAAACCTGAATGGACTGGATCAACCTTGGTCCTCTGTGTAGTTTTCGCGTCTAGACTGTAAGCCCACCTCCCAGCCAATGGTGAGAAGGGATAGAGGTGGGTGGCAATCTTTTTCATTAAGAGTATAAATTAGGACAGGTCCCCTTTTACCTTGCCTCCTCCATTATGGAGGTGTGCCCAAATCTTGCAAGGTTTGTGAAATAAATTTACTTTGTTCCTCCTAAGGATGTCTCTCCTATTATTTAAAATTCTGTCCCATACAGTTACTTTGGTGAGAACACAGAGTGTGCAATGGAGCAAAAATTAACCACTCATTCCCAACAGAAGTCAGATAGGGACAAGGGATGCTTTGAGAGATCAATGAATTCCATAGTCCTGGGTCATGCTCTGGAGACAAATTCACTTCACCTCATCTCACCTCACTTCACATCACCCTAATTGAATTAAATTATCATTTCTTTCTCTCTCTTCTTAATTCCTCTGAGTATGACAGCACCCTCCACAGCAAGGTATGTCTGGAAGAAAAGTGCACTGATCACTTTGGAAAGGTCAGCTGTCCTTGAACCATGGGTATATCTCTGGCTGAAGTGGCATTAATCTAGAGCCTGCAATTGCCGACAGATTTCACATTCGGGGGCGGAGGACTTGTGAGAGTTGAGTGAGGTGGTAAGGGTTCAGAAGAAAATCGCCATCCAGGGGCATTGAATCATTGAATCGGGCCTGCCATTTTTTTGCAGACATGGGAAATGTTTTAGCAGGATGGTCTGGGGGACTGGTTACACACTGAATGATCCACAGTTGTACCTGTTCCAGAATCGTGTTGATCCTCTCGACTTCACAGTCAATCAAATATCGCTTCTCCTGGCGCCTGTCCATTTCCTCAATGATCCGCCGGAATTCCTGCACATCCTTGATGCTTCCCACAGACCTTGCTGTCACTTGCCAATTGTTTTGCACGGCAGCCTCCATAATTGCCTGGAGGATTGAGAATCCTAGAGGAGAAAAAAAATATGGTAATTATTTAATTGAAAACACCTCTTATTTAGACATCTGTAGACATGGCAACCATTCACTGAACTTTAGGAATCTTTGGCAGAGAATCTTCATCTTCAGAGACAGACAGGCCATTGAATTCATTTGTGGACTTGTTGAAAAACTCTGGACACTAGGCATGGCCGCCATCTTATTCTTGAATAGTCTGGGCAAAAGCACTTCCATCTTGTTTTCAAGTTGACAAATTTGGTAGTTAGAGAGCACTAGCTGCCATCTTGTATATATGAATGAATGTTCACTGGGTGTATATTTCATATTGTATTGAAGTGTACACTGCAGCTAAGAAGTTGAGGAATAGACATACATTAGGTATGTATACAACTTCT
The DNA here is from genome assembly GCA_028646595.1 of Phalanger gymnotis. NCBI lineage: Eukaryota > Metazoa > Chordata > Mammalia > Diprotodontia > Phalangeridae > Phalanger > Phalanger gymnotis. Next base: position 38,572,207 of record CM053628.1, read on the forward strand.
ATAAACTACAAACTAAGAATGACAAAACTATCCATATAGTTTAGTATTTGCTAGTTTTCCTACATTTTTTTGTTATGTGTATGTAATGAGCTCTGAAGGATTAGAAATTCACTTTGAATTAAGCTTGAAAATCATATATTTTATGATAAAGGGCCTTCAATTCATGACAGCCAAAACATTGACATTATATATTTGCTATAAAGAGAATTATAGGTTTTGTTTTCCTGCTATTCAAAGTTACTTATTAAAGACTTGTTTCCATTTCTAAGTTACTGTTTCTAAAGCGATGAGATTATCTACTCAATGTAGGCAGTCCTGCAAACCCTGATTTTGCTTAAACGATACACTTTTTATTGGCCTGTTTTGCTGAGGTTCTAGACACGGCCTCATCGTGAGCAAGTTCTCTTTAAACCCGGTCTTAATCTTCCTGGAGTCTTTCTTTCATCCCCTTCTTTAACTGAAAATAACCATTGTTAACCCCATTCCTCCATGGCTCTGCACAGAAGGTCAGATCATGGCACCTATACATACAGAGACACAAAACACATACTATAAACATAAAACAAATAGTCTACTACCAGAATTGATTCATTGATTAATATTAAATCACATGCTTAGTTACTGTCTCTTCTCGCTTACATGTACTGGGAATTCTTTATTGATTTTGAATTAATTCATATCTGGTTTGTCAAGGTCCAATAACTACTTGCAACTCTACTCTTCGGTATTCCAGATCTACCCAGAAAAAGAGAAGGGTGTTTGACTGGTCTAAGGTGAGTAGGAATGGTTTTCTATCCCTTTGAGGCCAAGAATTAAGTCCCATAAAATTTTTTGTTTCTGGCATGAAATTATCATGTATCAATATACTAATAAAATACCAACATCGTTAAACTGGCAAAAGGGATTAACGAGACTGCTAACTGACATCCTGTGTTGTATGTTCTCAGCGCCCTTCCAACTCTCCCAGTCTCTGTTCTGTGTTGTGAAGTCTCTCTCAGCTCTGACATTCTCTATTCTGTTCTAAGGTCCCTTTTAGCTCTGACATTTTATGTTCTAAGGTCCTGTCCAGTTCAGTCTGTGTTCAAAGTTTATTTCCAGCTCTGATATTCTATGTTCTAAGGTCTCTGACAGCTCAGACATTTTGTGCTGCATGTTCTAAGGGACATCACAGCTCAGTTTATGTTCCATAGTTCAAATTTCTTTCTAGCTCCACCATTCGCTGCTCTAAGATTACTATTAGCTCTGACATTCTCTTTTCTGTGTTCTAAGGCCATCCTTCTCCAGTTCTAACATTCTATATTGCATGTTCTAAGATCCTTATTATATTTTTTTCTGTTCTAAGGTCCCTATCAGGTCCGACAGTCTATGTCCTGTATTCTAAGGTCCTTTCTAGAGCTGATGTTTTGTGTTGTAAGGTATCTTCTAACTTTGACATTCTGTGTTCTAAGGTCTAGCTCTGATCTTTTCTGTTCTAAGGGTTCTTCTTGCTTCAACATTTAAAACAGCCTCTTTGCACTAACTTTGGTATGTGTGTCTGGTGGGGGGAGATGCTTCAGACTCCTCAACCTGCAAGCTGAACAAGCTCCTTAGCCCCCTACGATGAGAGTGGAAGGAGGAGACCAATGCTCTTTGAAAAGATTCAGGTTGCTGACCAGCTCTCTGGCCCTCACTCTGCACCGCAGGGAGTCTCTGGTTGACAATACTGACTCCTGATCCAAAGACAATGGGCCCAACAATTGGAGTGCCTACTTGAGGAGATGGCAGCACAGTGGTGACTCAAATGGTCTTCATGTTGTGATTGTATGCTGCGCATGCAGGGACACACATCACAAAAGAGACCCAAGCACTGGGTAATTTCCAAATGAGCAATTTCGGTGCCAGAGCTCAAAATCACAGATCACAGTCAATTACCCAACTCTGAAATGTTCATCTTTGCTCTGTAATAACCAGCTGCACGTATTTACTTCTCTTATTTCCATTTTCCCACAGGCCTGAGGTACCTGCTCAGTTTTACTGGGAATATACAGGTCAAAGAAGGGGATTATAAAGTCACCATAGAAAGGAAGAGATGGAAATGTTTAAAAATCTTTCCTGAGTGAGTCATATGTCCAGAATCTGGAATTAGGGACCTAGTGTGGTACAGTGGAGAGGACACTGGCTCTGGAGAGGGGGATCTGGGTTCTTATCTGCCTCTGATGCTCACTTACTACCTGTGTGACTTCCCAGGGGCCATTTAACCAAGTTCCTCATCTGACGGAGCCCTAAGAGGTAAAGTTAACTTGCCCAACGTCACACGAATAGTCTGACTTGAGAGGAGGCATTGAAATTCAGGACCTTGAGCTATGTTTTCATTCTTCCTCCAAAGAAATTTGACTTCTTCCCCATAAAATTCAATACTGAATTTTTTAACATCGGCAAAGACCTCAGAGATCATTTAACACAGCATGTGCATCTCTATGGTAACATCCCTGATAGATGGGCGTCCAGACTGTTTGGGTACCAGTGTGCAGTAGAAAGATCCCTAGGCGATGAGTCTAGAGGCCTGGGTCTCAGTTCTGCCCTTAACTAGCCATGTGACGCTGGCCAAGTCCCTTCCTCCTCTCTTTGCCTCATTTGTAGAATAAGGGGGTTGGACTATCAGGGGTGGGGAACCTGCAGCCTTGAGGCCATATGTGGCCCACTAGGTCCTCAAGTGTGGCCCTTTGACTGAATCCGGATTCGTGTGCCCTCGAGGCCACAGGTTCCCCACTCCTGTACTTTGCCGGGCTGTTATGAGGCAAAATGCATTGTAAAACTTAAAACTCCAGAGAAATGTGAGCTCTTAGCATTCTTACAACATGTAGCCCCTTCCCTCCAGGAGTTCATTGTCTATTAGGGGGAACAAATCACATGCACCAATAACTAGCATAGAAAATGAATGCAAGAATAGAAGAGAGATAGAAGGAGCTGTACAAGGTCCCAAAATGTTTCACGGCTGTGATTACATTCAAGGGAAGCCATGAAAAATGGGGAGGATTTTGGCAGGCAGAGATGGGGTAGGCAGAGCCACAATCCCTGGATGGGATGAGTATGAGCCCCAGCCCAGAGCGAAGGCTGAAGGCTGCATGGTGGGGCAAAGTGGGACACATGGCTGCAAAAGTCACGTGATCCTAGATGGAGGGTTGGAAGACACCTCAAAGGCCATAGTTAAACTCCCTCATTTTACAGAGAAGAAATATGAATCCCATGAAAGGGAATTGACTTGCCTAAGGTCACACAAGTAGTAAATGCCAGAGGAAGGCTCTGAATCCAAGTCCTCTGATTCTACGTAGGTTAAGGCCAGGCCATGGATGGTGGTGAATACCTGGCAAAAGAGTCTGGATCGAATATGAGAGGAAGCCAGGAAGCACAGATATATACAGATGCTCTTCCAAAGCCCCAAAGCAGTTCAGCACATGAGGGTAAAGAGGGTGTGATCAATCCCATGGCAGTTGGGATGATTCCTTCTAGCCCAATGCATTCCTGGGATGCATTGAAACAATAATGACAACAAAAACCACAAACCAACTGAAAAACTAAAGGGAGCTGAATGAGCTGAAGAGCCGCCTGGGAAGCTCGCTGAACAATAAACAGGATATTGACGTATGGAAGTTGCTAATGCAGAATTGCAGGAAAGCAAAGCTGGGGTTCATTCGCCTCCTTTGGCTTTTGATCATTCCGGCAGGGGCTCTCTGCTAGACGCAGTGAGCAGTGCAGTGGAAAGAATTGATTCTAAGCAATGAGAAGACCCAACTTTGAGTATCAGCATGGCTATCGACTATGTGACTTTGAATAAGTCACTTCTCCTCCTGGGGCTTCAGTTTCGTTCTTGGAGAAATCAGGGGCTTGGCCCTTTTTCTCTCAGACATCCTATGAGCCTACATTCTTTCCACCTGATATGCTCTAATCACACAGCACCCAGGCTGCCTGTAGTGGCCATAAGTATCCCTAGGGGATCCATAGTTACAAATCAAAATTGTGTCCTTCCTCCAGCTCCAGGCCTGTGTCTGAGAGAGGCATTGTTACCATGGGAGCCTAAGAGAGGTCTTGCCCACACATTGGTCACGCATAGGATCATGAGAAAAGTGAAGCCCAGAAGGTAAAGCAAATTGCCTAAGGGTCACATAGTGACACATGGTATCAAAGACAGGATTTGAACCCAAGTCCTCAAAACCAGATCCAGGGCTTTCCCACTATTCCACAAAATGTTCTCAAGACTGGAATGACATTTTTTTTCTAGATGGAACATTTCTGTAGTGCATGGGGTTTGGGCTGAGGAAGCAGCTATTGTTATTTTCCTAGTGAGGAAGAACAGACCTAATCAGAGGTCAACAGGACCTGGAAACTCTGCCCAATGATCAGGAATCTCGGATTTAGGAAGATATATGTTGGGGGCACCAGCCTCTCTTCCATCAGGTGCCTGGGGTTGGCCACAACTCAAAGCATGGAGAGCCCAGGCATCCGGGGTGGTGGCAGACTGATTCTCCCACTGCAGTTTGAGGATGTCTTGGAAGGAGAGAGAAAGCAGAGGAGCCAGGGGAAACCTGACTATGTTATAGCAGCAGGGAGGCTATCCACCTGTAGGGCCTTGACCTCTGAGCCTGTGTCACTTTTATCTTGGGTGATTCTGGGGAAAATCTTGCAGATTAGGATGTGCTATGAGCCCCTGGAGGTCTCGGGCAGCAGAATACATCAAGGGCTAGGAGATAATGACTTTCTCACAAGGCCAGTAACAACTTCTGAGCCCTTCCCCATTATCTCGGGTGTGACTATGTTGGAGCTCATGGGACCCTAGTAGAGGACGTGAGGCTACTGCAATAGCATCTTAGAGCTGGAAAGGACCTTATGTTATAGTTATATTAATAATGAGCAAATAAAATAATAAAAACAAAAAGACTGGCAGAGGAGCTTTGGGTACTCCTTGGTGACCCTGAAATCATACCAACTAGGCCCTGGCCCAGGTATAGATGGGTTCCAAGTGTAGGGTTACAGGGGAGAGATTTCTCTCCAACCTGAGTGTGTAAAATCTGGTTGTTAGGCTAGCTTAAGGACCCCTTAGGCAAAATAGGGTTTAGAAAAAGAAAAAGGCTTATGATGATATACTCTGTGGGATTGGGTAAGCATCTGGAATAAAGACAAGAAATTAGCAAACACACTTGGCAGGTAGCCTAACATAGTAGATAGTGTGTCAACCTTAGAGCCAGGGGACCAGGATGCAAATTCAAATCTGCCTCCAATATATACTATCTGTTCATCTGGGCAAGTTCACCTGGCAATTCTTAGGATGACAAATTATGGACAAATAGCTGCTCTGTATTGGTGGAGGCAGTTACCACACTGGAAGTTCCACTCTCCATACTGATAAAACAATAATGTCTGGACCAAAAGAAAAAGACAAAAAGTCTCCTATGCTATTTGGCTTTCCTACCTGCTTATAGGAAAGCTTAATCTTAAGAATCCTATGAAGAGGCATTATTTAACTTGACGAATTAGAAATAAAGGCAGCAAGGTATAATGGAGAGAATGTTAGATAGGGCATTAGGGGAGCTGGGTTCAGATCCCAGCTTTTCTCATTTCTACTTATCTGACCTTAGGGAAGTTTCTGAGTCTCTTTCCCCATGTGTAAACTGAGGGGATTGGACTAGATGACCCCTAAGAACCATTCTAGTTCTAAATCTAGGATCCCATGCATGATGCTGGACTAGTCACTGCATCTCTCTGGGTCTCAGTTTCCCTCCTCTGGAAAATTGGGAGAGGGGTTGGATTAGGTGGGTTCTCAGGTTCTTTCCAGCTCTAAATCTATGGATTATGTGTTTGTTAAGGAATTCGATGATACTGGATCTGTCCAGGGTTAATCAAGAAAAAAGCGCGAAAGGAAAGCATGGTGAAGAGGAGGGTTTTTGCTTGCCCACTGACCCCACAGTAGGCTGCACACAGAGCGGCAAATGAATCGATGCCACATGCTTATGTTATGAAGTTCTAAAGGGTGACCACAGAGCCTGGCACTATTAGGTGCTAAATAAGTGCTTATTGATCCATAATCCTCCTCCTCTCCTCATTGCCTCTGAACCCACTGGACAGATGGAGAAATTGAGGCTCTTTCAACCTCTATCTCCTGGCTGCTGAACTGTGCAGCTCCACCCTCTCCAGAGCAAGTCAAGACAACACACACCAACAGATAGGTCAGCTTTGTTGAGTGCGAGGCTCTTGGATTTGCGTTGTCAGATGAAAGGCGATTTTGACCATCTGGAGTAGATTTGTTCGATGTGAGAGAAGAGCAAGCTCTCTGATCCACTCCCAGCCAGCCTTCAGATGGAAGAAACCAAGAGCACCTGGGATGGGGATTCCAAAGTGTTTGCTGAGAATCCCTTAATGCACCTGTTGGATGGGGGCAGCCTGGCTTGGCTGCCTGAGCTGGCAGGGCTCCTGCCTAAGTGGCTCTGGGTAATATTCCATCATTTTAGAGATGCCATCAGATAATTGATTGTTTCATCTTTATTAATACAGATGAGCCCCATTCTCTCTAGTGATTTTAAGCTTTCCAAAGAACTTTCCTCACAGCCAGGCTGTGAGGTAGGCACCCCAAGTATGACCATATGCATGTTTCTAAGGGGAAAACTGAGGCTCAGAGTGGGAGAGTGACTTGCCCAAGGCCACCCAGGAAGTGTCAGGGGCTGTGACTTGAACCTAGGCCAGTGTTATTCCTGTATCCAAAGCTTTAGATGGGGAAGGGATTTTAGAGGCCATCTAGTCCAACCTCCTCATTTAGTGGGAACTGAGGCCCAGGGAGGATCATAGAACCAGAGCTAAAAGAGGCTATCAAGTCTAAGTCCTTCATTTTACAGATGAGGAAACCGAGGCATAGAGAAGTCAAATGACTTGCCCAGGGTCATACAACTTTTAAATAAATATCTGGAATGGGATTTGAACCCAAGGCCTACCAACTCCAAGTCCATTGCCCTATCTACTACATTGAGCTCTGGCTTGTGACTTCAATGTTTCTAGGACCTATGATTCCTCAGTATGAGACTTCCCTCTATTGGTGATGATTTCGTGTACGGTGCTTGAAGCCTTTCCAGCTTGGTGGGATCTTCCCAAACCCATGCCTCGCTGGCAGAGCCTTCTGCATGTTGGGGCCGCCTCCATGGCACAGTAGGAGGCATGGCTGCCTAGTTCATCCACTGGAAATGAGTCAATGCATCATGGATCTCTGGGCCAGAACTCTTAGGGAGCTAGAGGTGACCCTAGCAGGCAGAGGAGGCCAGTTGTGGGGAGGCAGACCCATTGGCTGTGTGACTCTGGGCAAGTCACTTGTTCTCTCTGAGCCTCAGTGTCTTCATCTGTAAAACGGGCATGTGATATAGTATTTTTTTTGAAGGGGGAAGGCAGGGCAATTGGGGTTAAGTGACTTGCTCAAGGTCACACAGCTAGTTAAGTGTGTCAAGTGTCTGAGGCTGGATTTGAACTCAGGTCCTCCTGACTCCAGGGCTGGTGCTCTACTCACTGCACCACCTAGCTGCCCCATGATAACGGTATTTACTTCCTGAGGAGAGTTGTAAAGAAAGAGTTTTGCAAACTGTAAAGTGACCTAGAAATGGGAGCCATTATTATCTAAGATGGGAAATCTTTTGTAATTATGAGACATGACATGAAGACATGATAGAAGCCCCTGCTAGCCTCCAGGTATTAGTCAAGAGCCATGTTTCCCCTCCCAGTTTTGATCATCCCAAAGGGACCCAAAGGCCAGTGAACTGCCTGCCTAGAGCCAGATGTATGCTCTGAAAGCTTCTCTTTGGTAGGGCCAATGAAGTCTGCCACATTCTTTCCCCTGGCCTTCCTTGTGATCAATGAAGCAATACTGATTAGAACTCATAGGCTTATTTATTTATTTAGAACTGGAGGGAACCTTGGAAGTCATTCAGTCGACTCCCATCATTTTGCAGATGAAGAACCTGAGAGGGAGAGTGGTAAAGGATGTTTCCCATGCTCACACATAGGACCATCTGCCTCCAGGTGCCATCCCCTTCTCACTGCATCACACTACCTCTTAACTCAGCCCATGGCTGCAATGAACATGTGAGTAGGTGGGGAGGTATGATTTCTTCATGAGAGGGAACCTGTGCTCTGGACCACTCAGATGAAGACCCATTGAAGGAAATGGGGATGTTTAGCCTAGAGAGGAGAAGGCTTGGGGGAGACATGAGAGCTATCTTCCAGTTTTTGAAGAAAGAGAGAAAAGACTCATTCTTCTTGGCCCCAGTGGGGTACAAAGTGATGAGGTCTATTTTGGCTTGATCTCAGGAAGTTTTAATGGCAATGAGAGTTGTCTCAAAGTAGAATTGGATGCCTGGGGAGGTAGGGAGGTTCTCATATTTAAGCCATTTGTCAAGAATGTTATAAAGAGGATTTTTGTGCAAATTCTTGTGGAAATGTGGGTTGGGCAGGGAGGTGTGAGGGCTAAGCTTCACTGATGACAGGGGGTGGCTCAGAGTAGAAGGCAGTATTTAGGCTAGGCTCAAAAGGATGAGTAGGAATATATGAAGAGGGGGAGGGATGGCACTGTAGACTCAGGAAATAGCTTGAATAAAGGTAAGGAGGTGGGAAAGTAGAGGGTGCATGGGGAACAGCTTGGCTGGAGCATAGAGGCTGTAGAGGACAGAAGTGCGAGATAAAATTGGAGAAGCAGGGTGGAGTCAGATAATGGAGGATCTTAAATGTCAGGCAAAGGAATCAGAATCTTTTCTTCCCAGTTTGGAAGGGCCGCAGAGAGACTAGTTGGCTCCTATCATTTTCCTAGGGTTGTGCCTTGGGTCTTGAGGAAGAGGGAAGGGGCATGGACTTCCCCAGGGGACAAAGGAAGAGGGAGGAAGCCTGGCTCTCAGTAACTGATAACAGGAGGCAGGACAGAGGGCAAATGGGCCTTGGTGGTTCAGCTGTGCAGGTCTATGCCTTACTTTGCCTGTCTTCCCTGACAAGAATGGCATGATCTCTTGATCCTGATGCTATCAGAAGGCTGTCAGAAGGAATATTGAAGACAGGCTCTGGGAAAGGAGACTGGGGGAGAGCGCTGAGGGACAGATGAGGAAGTCCTAAGGACAGCAGAGGAGTTTTCTCCTTGAAAAGATCTATGCAAAGATTTGGTCCTGCCTTCTCACTGCTCTGCCCAGAAATTGTCAGGGACTCCCTGTGGCCTATCAAGTGGAGCTAGCATTCAAAGCCCTCCACCATCTGCTACCACCTGACCCCTTCATTTACCATTCCCTGACTGTCCTCTGGGCAATAGCTTTCCCTATTGGATGGATTTCTACTGGGGGGAAAGGGGACTTTTTGGAGAGGAAGTACATGGATGGATCCATACCCATGTGTCCCTGATACTGGAAAAATAACTCACAGAGGTTGCCCTACTTCTTGACAGCAAGGAGTAAGTTCACCGAACACGCATGATGGGCAAATGGCTACTGAGGCTGCCAGCATGAAAGATGACATCGATCCTGTTCTCAAGGAGCTTATAATCCAGTGGCGAGGCTGGGACATAAAAATAGGTAACATTTTAGCTCTTTGAAGTCTGCAAGGTGCTTTCTAGGTCTCATTCTCATTCGAGCCGTACAATAGTCCTGTGAAGCAGGCACTGCCGTTATGATTGCCGCGAATTTACAGCTGAGGAAACTGATTGAAGATGCACAGGGTCACAAAGCTGGTAAATGGGTGAGGTGGGATTTGAGCCCAGTCTTCCTGACTCTGTTCAGTCCACCATGCTGCCCCTCACGTATGTACAAATAAACACACTCTAAGTTAGACTAAGGTTATAATGCATAGGAAGGACCCAATGGGAGGAGGGGCTGGTTTTAGTCGGAGGGGCCCATTGAGGAGATGGCACCAGAGTGGGATCTAGCAGGAAGAGAGGTAGAGATGGAGGGGGAGGCTAATAGCTTTCAAGCTGGAAGGAACTTGAGGTCAGCTAGTCCAAGCTCCCCATTTCTCCACAGGTCTCCCCGACCTTGACTTCCTCGCTATGCTATGCCAGCTGGCCATGGCTAAGAGCGACCCCTAACCCTGAAATGTTGGCTCAGGCACAGAGCAAGGGGTCCTTGGAGCTGCAAAATGTGGCGTTAAAATGTTTATTGGCTTGGCTAGGAGTGCAGATGCTCCCACTAAAGTCTCAAGGCCAGGCAAACACCGCAGCTCTGGCAGGGGCTCTGTTTGCAGAAAATAAGGATTCTCATTAGGAATCTTAGAACTGGTTGCTTTTTTCCACAATGGTAGACTTAGTGGACAAACAGGTCTATTGTGGCCATGGTCTCATAAGCAGTGAGATTCAGGGGGAAGGATTCTGGATGTGCAGTCAGAGGACCCAGGTTCAAATCCTGGCCCTGCTACTTCCTACCTTTGTGACTCTAGTCAGTCCCTTCCCTGCCCTCCTTGGCCCTGAGTTTCCTCCTCTGTAAAATGAGGGGCTTGGACTAGAGGGGCCTCTAAGGGCCCTCCTACCTCAAGATCTAAGATACTATGATCCTATATATATATGTATATGACCTTGGGCAAGTCACTTCCCCTACTCTGTACCTCGTCCTGTACCTCGGTTTCCTCATCTGTAAAAAGAGGTTGCTGGACTAGCTGCTCTCCAAGGTCCTTTCCAGCTCTAGATCTAGGATCCTATGATTCATGCTTACTCAGGCCAGGTGCCTAGCAGTGGGACCTAACCAAATATCTGCTCTTAGCTTGCAATTTGTTCCTCTCAGGCTGGTGAGAGGAAAGCGCGTGCCAAAGGGTGCCAGCAAACTTTCCAGGAGGTTGGTGCAATGGGACTGCAAGCAAGTGCAGGGAAGGTGGGTGGCAGAAAACAGGGAATTATTGATTGTTTATCCACAATTTCCTCTGTGGGCCAATGACCTCAGTTGCTCCCTGCATGCAGGATGGGAAAACTGAAAAACAAAACCCAAACCGGGCTGCTTGGGACTGTCAATGTTGGCCAATTTTGAAAGCTGCCTTAAATTTTCCAATGTGTTTCCAAACACTGTTTGACAATCCCTTTAGGCCATAAAACATGTTTATACTTCGGATGGAAACGACATAATCAGATGCTCCAGGATCTTCTTAGGGGAGCCTTCCCATCTGTGGGCGGCGCTTGGCTTAGCTCAGTTCAGCAAATACCCATGTAACGGGACAGCCCTGAAACCAAGGATGATTGTTCTTTAAGGTTTATTAGCTATTTCAAGTGAAGAATAGAATCAGGAGCAGAATAAAAGATGTAAGGATGCTGGAATTACCATAGGAAGAAAGTGAAAAGATCATTTTATCCACCTGCTTTTGTTCTGACAACCGTCAAAGCAGAATGCACCATCTTTGGCCATTGCCAGCACACTAATGGCAACAGAAAGCTCCTGGGGCAATGATGGAAGGCTCCCTCCAGAAGGGAGGAAGCTCTAGTGCAATGGCAAGTCTTGAACAGGGGTGTGGGTCTGGCAGCCTGGGGTCTATCTTTGACTCACTGTGTTCTTAGGCAAGTCACTCCCCTTCTGGACTTTAGTCTGCCAAGAGAAGATGGGCCTAAGAGTTGACCCTTATTGAGGATGTGACAGCTGTCATAGAGAAGAGGGAATAGGCTTAGGATCATAGCACGTCATAAGGAAGAGAAAATAGGCTTAGGATCACAGCATCATAGATTTAGAGTGAGAAAGGCCCTCAGAGGTTGGTGAGTTCAATCTTCTTATTTTACAAATGAAGAAGAAAAGTTTAAGTAGCTTGCCCAAGGTGCCACGGCCAGTAGGTGTTGAAGGCAGTAGCTGCACCCAGTTCTTTCTGACTCTAAGGCTATCCACTCTACCATACTGCATCTGGGGCCATCTCCAGTCCTCCTGATCTATGTCTGGCCACTGCACCCAGATGGTTCCAGAGGAGAGAGTGACGCTGGTGACTTTGCACAGCCCTCCCTCACTTAAATCCAATTCACTTGCAAGCCATGGCATCACCTTCCTGATGTCATGGTCCTTTTCCAGAATGAAGGACAAACAACAGCAACAACCATATTGCACTTAGCCCCAGAGGGCGGAACAAAGAACAATGGGTGGAAGACACAAAGAAGCTTGATGTAAGGAGAAACTTTCCAATAATGAGAACTATCCCTGAATGAATGGGCTGTCTCAACAGATAGTTAGTTCTCTAGGAGTAGAAGTTTTCAAGTGGAGGCCGAATGAACAATCATCAGAGATGCTGTAGCCGGCGTTCTGTTTAGGTATGGGTTACATTGGATGACCTCTGAGGTCCCTCCCAATATTAAAGTGTTAGGAAACTTTAGAGCATAAATCTAAGCAACAAAAAGAATGTTTCCTTCAATTCCCCAAACCTTCATTAAGTGCCTACTATGTGCCAGGCACCGTGCTAGGCACTGGAAATACAGAGACTAAATTGATAGTGCCTACCCTTAAAGAGCTGCCATTCTAGTGGAGTGGTCCACAGGAGACACCCAACACATACACTGTCAATACAAAGAGTATACAAATAAATACAAAGGCACTTTGATGGGTGGAGGAGACCACTACCAGGGGGATCATCAAAGGCCTAGTGTAGGTGATGGTGCTTGACTTGAACCAGACCTGAGACTTAAGGGGAGAGACTAGAGTCAGGGAGAGCAATAGTCCTCTGGGGATTCCAGGAGGCAGAGGAGAGGAGGGAGCACATTCCAGGCTTGGAGGACAGGCTTGCAAAGGCACAGAGGTGGCAAATGGCTGGAATGGAGGGGGAAAGAAATGACATGAAGCAAGTCAAGAATGGAAGTTAGAATAGAAGTTAGAATTGTGAAGGACTTTAAATGTCAAATGGGGGGGGGTGGGGGAGTTATGTCTTATCTTAAAGCTTTTTATTCTGAAGAAGGGAAGTGAAACAGTCAGACATGGCATTTAGGGAAATAAATTTGTTAGATGTGAGGAGGAAGGATTAAATAGGGGAGACATTTGAGGCAAGGAGACCAATCATGAGCCTGGTACTATAGTACAGATGAGAAGTGATAAAGGCTTGAACTTGGGTGGTGGCCACGTAAGTAGTCAGAAGATATGGCAGATATGAGTAATATTGTAGAGGTAGAAATGACGAAACTTGGCAACTGGAGATGGAGGGTGAGGAAAAGGTCAGGATTACTCTGAGGATGAGCCTTAAGACATCCCAGAGTCTCAGTTCACGGGAGTCATGTCTGGTGTCTTTCTCTCCTGGTGTCCTGGTGACCTTTCTCACCTTGGTCTTGTGTCCCAAGATGTGAGATATCTCTCTGAGGTCTCTATATACTTCCTGCAGCTGAATTTATCTTAAAAAGTTGACCTGAGGGTACCTTTTGTGTTGCTAATCCAGGGGAGTATTTTGCTTTGCTTATCTGAGTCTCTGGATACCATAATTGCTAGTCCCAGCTCTGTTGTGAGGACTCACTTGAGATTAGATAACAAATTTGTAGTAGACACTGGCAATACATTTATGTGACTTTCTCCAGCAGAGTTTGGTAGGATGCAAAATAGGAATAGAAAACATGGATGGTGGGGTTAATCTAGTTTTAAGAGTTGAAAAGGGATAAGCCAAGGACAAGGGGCCAAAGAATTTGAGGGTAGAAGATACCATCAAATTGAATTGGCTAACTATAGTGTATATGGCATTGATTTCCTGTAACTTGAAGCTGCTGTTAGAGGGTTATGAGGCTGCATTTGGATCATGGCCAGGTCACTAGGTGTGAAACGAATGGATTGTGATCTGGCTGATCTGGTCCCTTCAGTCACCTTAATCACTGATGCAGATCACCGAGTGAGGGATCTGATAGAAGTGGCCATCTATAGTGAGTGGGAACATGGTCCACTGGGACTCTGATCTGGTTTGTCCCACGTGGGTTGTTTACGAAAGCAGGACTGCTACCTAGAAATACTCGATCCTGTGGTAGCCATGATATTTAGTCCCCATCCCCAAGTACCATTTATTCCAGTAGTTTGTCTTCCTAGGAAATCCTTGACCCAAGAGTAATGATATTGTTAGTTACTTGGATTCACGTTTATAGGATAATGAATATCAGAGCTGCCAGGACCTTAGAATATATAACATAGAGTGCCAGAGCTTTGGAGAAAACTTGAAATATAGAACAGAGGATGTCAGAGCTAATTGGGATCTTAGAACACAGAACACTGGAGCTAGAAAGGACTTTAAAACAGAGAATGACGGATCTTAGAGGGACCTTAGAAGGCAGCACATTGGATATGGGATCCTAGAACAAAGAATATTCAAGCCAGAAGGAATTTAGAATGGAAGTCCTGGAAGGAAACTTGGAACATAGAAAATATAATGACAGAACTGGGAAGGCCTTAGAACGTAGGGCACAGCATGCTAGGCCTAGAAGGGACCTTAGAGATAATCTGGTTCAACCCCCTCAGTCTCTGGTTGGGGAACTCGTGGTTTCCTAGCCCCAGTCCCAATAACACAAATAGATTTATCCCTATCTAGGGATGTGAGTTAGATGTCTGGCACGCTAACTAGTGAAAATAGTTCTTGGTCTAGGTAGGTGAAATTGTCCGAGTCATTTCTGGCACTCAAGACCTTGCTGCTGTGCTGAGAACAGAGGCTGCTCTGCTGGATGCTCACAGTTTTCAAATCTGATGGGGTTTTTGCATCCTCACATTGTTCCACACAGCTCCATCTGAGGCAGCCTCATAGCTTGGGTGGGGTTGTCTGACCAGTCTGCTCCTGACAGGGTGGTTTAGCCTCAGCCCTTCCCCTGGTTTGGGGGCTCTCTAATCAGCTACAACATTTCTTACATTTCAGTGGTCCAGCAGGGACCCTCAGCCCAGGAAGTGAGCACCCACAAAGGGAGACACCGAAGAGGTTGCCGAAGTGGGAAGGGTTCCTGAAGGTAGGAAGGACCCTAGGAAGTTGAGATGCTAAGAAAGGCAGAACAGTTGATTTGGTGGAGTGGAGAGGAGCAGTCAACAGGTGTGAGCAATGGCTCTGAGGGAGGCAGCACTAGCCTTTCTCTTATCGTGAGGCCGTCTATAGGTAATAGATGAAAGCTGGGAGAGCCAGGGCCTCTAGGCTAGTGTTTGTGAGGTCAATTCATTGGACGCTGATACAGAGCTATACATGCGAGAAAGAAGAGGAGGCATTATTTTTGGTTGGGGGTGTGAGGAGAGACTTTAAACCCCAAACATGACATGGCACATGAACGGGTTCATAATATCTAGACCAACTGTGGGCTACTTTGAAGAGACACTCGCTGCCCCCTAGAGCTTGATGACGGAGATGATCCCAGGTGTCCACTAAGTTTTAAGTTAGAAGTGTAAATGGCAACAGGATCATTCTGTCACTTTGTGAACCTAAGGCACCTTCTTAGACTTTGCAGTTCCATCCAATGATGTCATTAGTTGGCAAGGTTATACTTTGCCCTCAGAACTCTTGCCTGAATCTTGCTCAGGGGGAGGTCAATTTCCAAATGATACTGTTAGAGTCCCTGGGATCATGGCCCCCGGGAGTTGGATTGGATCTGGGATGCTACCTAGTCCAATCCCTTCATTGTGCAGAAGGGGAAATAGAGTCTCAGAGTAAGGGGAAATGACCTGCCCAAGGTCACAGAGGTACTATATAGCAGAGATGGAAACCCAGGTCTTGTGAGTCCCAGTCCAACAATCATAGATTATTAATTTAGGTTGAGATCATATATTGGGTTGAGATTAGGAAGGGATCATAGGATCATGGACCTAGAGCTAGAAGGGACCCCAGAGGCCATTTCATTCAACGGAGGAGGAAACTGAGGCCTAGGGAAGGGCATCGACTTGCTGGCTAGGCCAACCTCCTCATTTTAAGCATGAGGAAAATGAGGCCCAGAGAGGCAATGACCTTGCTTAAGGTCACAAGGTAGTAAGAGTCAAAGGCAAGATTTGAATCCAGGTCCTCTACCCAGAGCCAGTGGTCTTTCCACTGTACTACGATGGACTCTAGAGGCCTTCTAATCCAATGGAGACCCAGAAAGGTGATGTGACTTGCCCCAGAGTCACCCAGACAACAAGTGGCAGAGCTCCCTTAATTCCAGGTTCAGCATTTGGGCAAGTGCACTGCATTGCTTCCAATCTTCCTACTATGCTTTGCTGGAGGGCTATTAACTGACTTTTCACATCTAGACCCTGTTGTACCATTTTCTCCCCCAGTTACTGATGTGGAACTGAGATGACTTCCCGGCATGGCTGAAGCAGCCTTTAAACACTCTCTCTTCCCATCCCCACCTCCCTCCAGCAAAGCAAAACAGCCTGATGGAGAACTGACTCTGAAAGCTGTCCCTTTGAAGCCTCTACAGGCTCCGAGAACGAAATCCAGGCCAGGAACTGTTTCCAGACAAGCCAGTTCACTCTGTGTGTCTTTCAAGGCCTACGCTGGGCATGGGGACTTATCTTGACATAGGCATGGCAAACCTGTTGGATTCCTGGCTCTTCTGATCAAATGACAAAACAGAATGCAAAACCCTTTGCAAACCTCAAAAACTATATAATTGTTAGATGTCATCGTTATTACTATCTCTTGGGTGGGAACAGGACCGAGGAAATGCAGTTGTTTGCTATCTGTTACTCGGGGCCCCTTTCCTTTTCTCCCTTTGCCAACTGTGGCCACCCTCCCTTCCCTACCTCATTTAAGCCTTTGAGGAGAAGAGGAGAGTGGAGGGCAAAGGGGGGCATAAGGGGAAATAAGAGGGTGATGGATAGGAGAGATATACTCTGGAACAGATTGCTCTGGAACAAGGCTACCTAGATTCCCCCTCTCCCCCTGCCACCATCCATTACCTTTAGTCACACTGTCTTTGAGTTCAATCTTCTGATTTATTTTTTTTCTGGAATGTTTGGCTCTAGGGATAACCCAGGAAGGCAATTCTCTCTAAATCTTTTGTCGAATTCTACCAACTAAAATCAACTCCATTTTCTCTTGGACTATCTATTAAACACAGGAGATAAGTGCTGTTCGCTAGGCTGAGGTTGTAGGCTCCTAGCTCCAGAGCTGGCAGGGCCCTCTGAGACCACCTAACCTAAAACTCTCAGGCCAAGGGAGGTCAAGTGACTTGTCCAAACTTACCCACAGGATCCCAGATCTAGGGCTGGAAGGGAGGTCAAGTGACCTGTTCAAACTTACCCACAGGATCCCAGATCTAGGGCTGGATGGGATCTCAGAGGCTGCCTAGCCCAACTGCCTCATTTTAGACATGTGGAACTGAGGCTCAGGGAGGGAAATTCCAATGTCACACAAGTAGTAAGCAACAGAGACGAGACTGGAACCCAGGGCCACAGACTCCAAATCTCTTGGCCTTTCCACTGCAGCATGCTGTGTGTACCATTTTCCAGCTGTGCCCTGAGCAGCTACCACAGTGTCTGATACATAGGAGTCAGGTAGTACATTTTTGGTTAGAGTTGTTCTTTGGATGGAAATTGGATTGCTGTTAGAGAGAGACTCATGTAATGTCAGAACTGGAAAGGGTCATGGCAGTCATCTTGTCTAAGCCCTTCATTTCTAGTTCTAACATCCTAGGAAGAAACTAGAGCCCAGAGAGGGTGGAGAACTTGCCCAAGGTCACCCAGTAAGCCAGGGACAGAGACAAAAATTAAGGCCAGGTCTCCTGACTCCCAGTCTGGTACTCTTTTCACTAGAGCATGGATGTCGGGATACTTATATAAAATGGAGCATCAGAACCCCCCCCCCCAGCTCACCCCAAGGTCGTATCAAGGCAGAAGTCACTTTGCAGCACTGGTCTGGCTGCTGCAGGATGTAGATAAAAGGCTTCCAACCTACTTCTGGTCCCCTGAGCCTGCCAGGCCCCCTAGGCCCGTTTTAATTTGAGCTTTCAGGATGGCAAGAGAAGAAGTGAGCAAGGGAGGTTAATTATCCTAATTAGAAAAGAAGCAGAGGCTGGCCCTTCTAGGTCAGGCAGTGGGGCTAGTTTCCCCCAAGCTGCTAGTTTCGGACGTTAGCCAGCCATTGAATGCCACGGGATAGACAAAGAGCCCTCCTTGCTTTGCTGCCAAAGTTCCTTCCTCCACCTCCCAGCCCACTCCCATCTACAGTGGCATAAGATTCTTTTCAAGAAGAGTCATGTGATTGGGCTGGGCCCTAGAACCAAAGTGTGGGTATCTGGAGCTGAATGAGACCCCAGTGTAGACACAGACCCAGCTGGAGGAGTCCCCCATGCATATGTAGACACAGGAGGATGAATCTCCCAGTTCTATGTCATTTTCCAACCCTTAGCTCTTGCTGTGGTGACAGATTGTGATGGATCACGACAGACTGTGATGGACCATGGCACAGGTCTGCCATCAGAGACCTACAGAAATGTTGCCCACCCAGAGACTCAACCAAATCAACACTGCCTACTGTTTTGAATATACAGGCAAAACTTGGAAAGTATGGCCCTGATGAATGTTGTTTTACCATTGTTAAAGCAATATAAGCAAACCTCATTCTAAGGGTGCAAATCACTTCTGTGCCACTATTGAGCCAATTGCCCATTTAGAAAACTGTTCTGGTGGCACCAGGTGCTCCCTAGAACATTGTTTCACCTATATCATGTTTTCACAGACCCATCGAAGAATGTTAGGAAGGGTAAATACACACACATCACCTCACATACTTACTGAACCTATGATTTCATCATTGTAGGAAACACCCAGTGAGAATCTCCTTCTACTAATGCAGGCCCTCACCTCCTATGCAACTTCCAGCCTTAGAGAGTCACCTAGACCAGTGGTATCAAATTCAAATAGAAATGAGGCCACGAAACTGTACATAAGGTTCCCTGTAGGTAGCAACTTGACTGAGAAAACCATGAATTAACATTATCTATGTTTTATTGTATTTTTTATTTATTTTGTTCACTATGTCTCAACAATGCTTTAATCTTGTTTGGCAGGCACTTGGGTATGTATGGTTTAAGGCCTCTGGCCTATATCACCTAGATGTTCAAGTTCTCTCTCAGTGTCTTCCAGGCAGTAAAGATTGAAGCGGGACTTGAAGCCGGGTCTTTCTGAGCCCAGGGGCAGTTCTCTAGCCATGCTGTCCTACTGCCTCTCTTGTACCTTCTATATCAGAGCTTAGAACTTACTTCAGGATAAATCCCTCTGAGCACATGGAGCATGTATTTGGGGAGCCCCCATTGTATTTTTTTAAAGAACAGGCTGTCTCTTTTGCAGTCTCCTTTTTATACCTACATATTAAATGCTTTGAATTGTTAAATATACTCATTCATCAATGGGGATAGAAGAGTTGATGTTTGCAAAGTGCCTGGCACATAGCGAGCGCTTCTTCCTTCTCTCCCTCATTATACAGATAAGAAGAGATGAATGGTTTGAGTGATACATTAGCTCTCTGGGGATACCAAGAAACCAGAGGAAGGGCTTAGTTTGTTGGATGGTTCCTCAAGGACAGCTTTTATGGGAGGAAATGGGAGAGAACTCTAGCGGACCATTGCCAATGGTTTTCTGGACTTGTGGTTGTCCCCTTGGGCATCTTGCCTTCACCCTACCAAGGTTATATGGTTACAAAGTGGCAGGGCTGGGGCTCGAAGCTATCTCCTGGCCCCTAGGTCAGTGTTCTCACCATGTTGTGTTCTGTGCTGTACCATACTGCTTAGGCTTTCCAAAGAGCTCCTCTTTTCTCTTCCTCTTAGGAGTCAGGCTGGATACAAGGTAAATAAACAGGGTTTGAGATGTCAACAAAGCAAGTCATTAGGAAGAAGAGATACTGACTGTCAATAAACTCAAAAGCACTGTCTGTTAGGTGGATAATTTAGCCCAAGGTAATTGAGTGCTGACCATAATAGTCCCTCCTGCCATTCAGTGGGCTCTCCTTTCAAGACTTGAGGGTTGCTGGGAGAGGGGCACCTTTGGGCTCCGGTGCATGACCTGGATCTGGGGGAGGTGTTCCTGCTAGAACACAGTCTGTACATGCAGAGTCGTTTGTGCCGCTCCCAAAGCCCAAAGGGGAAAAGGCAGCAGCAGCCAGGAGAGTTAGCCTGGGGCCCCAACATGCAGGCGGCAGGCCTGAAATCAGGTCAGCTGCTTGGAGATCTAGCTCTTCTGATGGAAAGGGAAGATTTACTGAGATTCTAAGTAGTCCATAGCCTAAGTTAGGCAAGGAGTCAAGATCTGATGCATAGATCAGGTTGGGATGGCAAGAGAGAGCTTATGAGACTAAATCAAAGGTCTGTGTGACCTTGGGCAAGTCTCTTCTCTTCCCCGGGCTTCAGTTTTCTTCCTTATAAAATAAAGTGGGTGGACTAAAGGGCCTCTGAGGTCTCTTCCAGCTCTAGAGCTAAGATCTCTTGTGTGACCTTGGGTAAATCATTTTACAGAGGAGGAAACTGAGGCCGAAGAGGTCCCTGCTAGCTCTGATAGTCTTTGGACCATAGGATGCTAAATCTAGAGCTCTGGTCCAGCCTCCTCATTTTTCGGAGGCAGAAACTGAGACCCAGAGAGGGACTTGTCTGAGGTCACACAAGTAGGAAGTGGCAGAGGCAAGATTTGCCCTCAGGGTCGATGTCTCGAAGTTCTTACCACTTGATCCCACTGCCCCCCTCACAGGAGGATGATGATGACGATGATAGCTAGCATTTACATAGCATTTAAAGGTTTACGTGGCACTTTACAGATGCTATCCTATTTGACTCACAACTCTGTGAGCATGGCCCCATTTTACAGAAGCTCAAAGGTAGAGTGTTTCACTCAGGACCACAGTGCTACTTCCTAGGAACCCGACCTTGGGAGACCAACTCAAGTCTTCTTTCCCCTAAGCCCAGCATCCCCATTAGTCATCAGTTGCCTGTCACAACCCACTGACACAGCATCTCCAGAGTTTCTATGGAGCCATAACCTGAGGCAAAGTCATTCGGGGTGGGGACAGTGGGCTTAACCTTAACCTGGGATACGAGAGGTATGTGGCTCGATTTCAGGGTATCCATGAATGTGGGTGGGAAAATTACACCTTTATTTTCACCCACCTTTGGTTTCATTCCAAATCCAATGTATTTTGTGCATTTAAAAACATTCTGAGAAGGGGTCCACAGGCTTCACCAGATGGCCCAAGGGGTCTGGGACTCAAAAAAGTTAAAGTCCCTTGGTTTAAGGTATGACCACACTGTGTAGGGCTGACATCAGCTAGGGACAGAAGACAGTGGTGGTGAGGAGGGTGGAATTCTGGGAGGTCAAGGAGCTTGAAGGGGACAAAGCTTGGGGTAGAGGGGAAGTCTGTGAACCAGGTTCTAAAATGATCATGGAGGAGGGAGAGTGACCCAGAGGAGCCTAGATAAGAGGAAACTCAACCTGAGTCAACAGACTGGACAGAACTGGTAAGGAAAAATGGCTGCTGAAGAATGGCAGCCTTGGGGAGTTCTGAGGGTGGCAGCAGGGAGCGGGAGTGCACCAGGGGGTTTGTGAGAGAAGGAGCAGCCAGCCTTGGAGACAGGGCCAATAATAATGTGGCATCTTCTGGAGAAAGGAGGCTTCAGTGAGAACAGGAAGACAGAAGGAATGGGAGAGGATGAGATCGGAGATGAAAGGGAGTTTGTTAATGATCCAGGAGGGTTCCGGGGGTGCAGTGAGAGGGGAGGGCAGACAGAGAGAAGCACTGGGGAGGGCTAGGCATGAGAGTGGGGGCTAGTGGGGGCGGGGCAGGGTGGAGAGAGAACAGAGGCAGAACTGCAGGGATGAGAGCAACAGGAGGGAGGAATTTGCTAGCCTTAGCGCACTGGGAGTATCAAATATATAGGAGCAGTTAAATCAGCTCCCAGCTTCTAATTAGAATGCAGTACAGGGGCCTCTGCAGATCCGGACTCTAGGAAGGGGGGCTCTCCCTCCCCACTTGGATGCAGCAGAGAAGGAGGGGGTGCTGATGGATTGTTTGTTTGACAGCAAATAGATGCATTGTTATTGCCCTCATTGACAGCCCTTTATTGGCCACTTACTCTGTGCAGGCGCTGTGCCCAGACCACAGACAAGGTAGCAGAGGAAGTTCCTTGCCTTCAAAGAGTTTCCTGGGGGAGGGGGAGATATGCAGTGGCTGGCACATGCCACCTTCGCTGATGATCTTGTCTTGGGTTTTTAAGCCGGCTGGTATGATGAGGGGCAGTCGGCCCG
>CM053628.1:38594845-38632307 GCA_028646595.1 Phalanger gymnotis
AGAGGGGCTCTTGGTCATGGATGAGTTGGGTGGGATGGCCCTGGTGGCCCTGGGATTCTGGGGGGGGGGCTCTGCCACTTACTAGTTGGGTGAAGTTGGGTTTACTATACTACTCTAACAGTCAACTAGTCAATTAATCGACAAGGCTTTATTGAGCTCTTGCTAATCGTCAGGCACTAGGGAGATAGAAAAAGCAAACATAGGCTCTGCCCTCGAGGAGCTTATAATCTAATGGGCAAAACACATGTAGAGAAATTGAGATATACATGATACATACAGAGCAAGTCACAGATTTAGTCCAAAACTCTTATTTTACAGATGAGGCAACCGAGTCTGAGAGAGGTTGGAGTCAGAGAACTCATAAGTACAAGAGGGAGAATTTGAACTGAGGTCTCCTAAATTTCAGCCCAGGACTCTATCTACTACACCACCTAACTTTATATATGGAAGGTTATCTTAGAGAGGAAGGTGCTAACAGCTGGAGGGGACAGCAAGGGATGCCTTCAGAAGTTGGCATTGGAGCTGTGTGACCCTGGACAAGTCACTTCCCCCTCCAGTCTTCAGATTTCTCCTCCCTTAAAATAGAGGCAATAATACATATTATACCCTATCTCCCAGGGCTGTGGTAAGAATAAATGTGGAAAACTCTATGGAAATGTGAGCCCACTTTATTATTATTCATAACATTGTTATTGTTTATATCCATCCTCCCTGATGCCTCAGTGGACTTAGGAAACTTTGCGTGCCCAATTTGGCATGGAAGAGATGCGCTCTAATTATTTATTTGTGTGGAAGCAATTAGTAATACCAATTAAGGCCATTTAGATCTGTGGATTGTACAGAACACTGTATTTTCCACTGTTTGTGTTTGGAGTAATTGTTTGTGTCAAAGTAATTTCCGAGGGAACATAGAGTAATTTCTCTCAAGTCTCAGTTAGATGGTCTGGATCTAGTTTCGGCCCCTTGGGTAGTAACGGCAAAGACTTCTGCACTAAATGGGTGCAGAGGGGGACAAAGGCAAGAAAGCAGGGGATCCTGGACACTTCTGTTCTTAATCACCCAGAAGCAAGTAGGAAAGAGACTTAGGGATTGCATGGGCCAATGGGAGCCTTAGGGGCCTCAGTCCATGGAAGGAGTGAGGAGCCACTCCAGCCTGGAGCTGGAGACAGATGCACAAGATCCAAGCAGATGGGATAGAGGTGACTAGGTGACTAGTCAAGGACTGAACCCCTTGACAGCTCCTGGTGACTGATTTTTGGAATCCTTCATTCTTGCTATATGATTGGGCCACCTCCAGGTGATGTCAGTTTTCTTGTATTTGCCTCATACTGTTGTATTGCCTTCTGGGTCATTTTTACCTATGGTTTTTCTAAGAATGTCATAGGCTCCTAAATCTAGACCTAGAAGGGTCTTCAGAGGCTATCTGGTCCAATCCCCTCATTTTACAGAGGAGGAAACTGAGGCTCATGGAGAAGAAGTGACTTTCCCAAGGTCACACATAGTGTCTTAGCTATAGAGGTAGAAGGGTCCCCAGAGGCCATCCAATCCAACAATGCTCTTACTTTATAGAGGAAGAAAATGGGCCCTGGAGAAGTAAAGTGACAAACTCGTTGGGTCAATTAATCACTCACTGTTATCTTTACTGATCCTGACTCTTCCTTCAATCCCATCCCATTGAAGTCTCTCTATCATGTTGGGTCCTCTCCTGGGACAAGAAAGTTACCCTATGGCATACTTTGGGTGGGGACTGCCATGACCAGCACCCAATGCCCTTCAGCAGCCATTTGTTCTCATAGGTGCCATAATGCATAGCTCCTATTGTAGTGACCCTTGTGGCCCATAAATTCGACTCTGCTCTATTGACAGAGTTCACAATTCTAAAAACTGCACAATTCTGCTTATTAATTTGTCTCACAGAGAAGATCTACAGAGGCACAGTGATTAATTTTGGAACATGGATGCAGTGTCAGCTTTTTTAACCTTGTCCCTCCTACCCTTTTAGTCATCTGACCTCTAAAAATGAGCAAACATTTTATAGATGTTCAAGGAAAGGAATTCGAGGTCCATTTACAAGGCCAACAAAATGTTTGCATCATAAACAATTGTTAAGGCCCAGCTTTTGTTTTCAATACAAAATTATTCAATATACCTTTTTATGGCATTTCTATAGAAATATATTTAGGTATAAATCAATTTGGAATTATCAGAGAGTCATTATAACTGTTCAGTCTTCGAGTGGGGAAGACTTGGACTCTGAACGATATTTATTTCCAGGAAATTCTTACTTTGGAGAGGCAGCATGGAATAGTGGCTTGAGGGCCAGCCTTGGAATCAGAAAGAACTGTGTTTAGGTTCTCCCTCTAACACAGACTGGCTGTGCACTCCTGGGAAAGTCACTTAATTTCTTAATATTCTAGATGAGTACCTAGACCAGGGGTGGGGAACCTGCCATCTAGAGGACCACATTGGATTCAGTCAAAGGAGGCACTTGAGGACCCAGAAGGCCACATTGGATTCAGTCAAAGGGTTGCACTTGAGGACCTAGAGAACCACATGTGGCCTTAAGGCTGCCTAGCTCCTATTCTTATTTATTTACTATTATTTCCATCTCCAATGAAGCCCCAGAAAATGGTTGTGAATAGGTCTTGGATTTTCCAATGAGAGAGGCAAAACAGTGATACCAAGTGCTAATTATCAGAGTTTTAAGGTTAAAAAGTATTTTATACACTTTATCCCATTTGATCCTAATAACTACCCTGCGAGGAAGATAACACAAAAGCTATTCTATTTAAAAGGTGAAAAAACTGAAGAGTGACTTTCCTCAAGGTTACTGAGCTATGAAGGGCAGAGCTGGGACTGATTCTAAATCCAGTGCTCTTCTAACACACTGCAGGATCGCAAAGTGTACCATGCGGGCAGCCAACTAGTACACCTATATTCAGGGCCAGCCCAGGTGCTCACTATGGATCCTGTGGTGATGATCATGCTGATGGCCCCTGTCAGGCCTTCCAAAAGGAACTCCAACATCATTAGACAGCATCCAAAGGACCACTTATAGGGTCTAAGTCTTAAATACACAGAGACTTTTTGCAATTGGTCCCACCTTACTAGGATCTGTTCAGGAATTCTTCTTCCAAAAATCCTCTCTCTAACTCTTTGGAGAGAATTCATAGAAGCGAGAACTCCCAACAAAAATCAGTTTATTGCTCTGAAGCTGGGTGACATCTTTAAAACCAGCTCTCCAAATGTTAAGGCAAATGGGCCTGGATCAGGGCCTATAAGGGAAGAGAGGTATAAAGGCAAAAGATGATCTAAACCACCAGGCCACTCATTGTGTTTCTTCCCTAGAAGGGACATATTCTGCAGTCCATTTTCAAATGCAATTTGCAGTAATATCCAGCCAAAAATCCAATTAAAAGGTAGGAAAGGATTTGCATGCATATAATAATGTGAATGTACCATTAAAACAAATGACCCCAGTAGAGAAAATTCAAAGGTCTTTTCTTTGAAAAAGTCCATTTCTGGAGCATTTTAGTGATTACTTAATTCTCTACCTGAAAATGTCCAAAGAATTGGATGAAATTACAGTGTCTGACCTCACTACGGCTTGATGCTTACAGGGAAAAAATAAACCTTATTGCTCACCTGGACTGGATTCTGTGTGATTCACTCCTCTATAAAAGCTTTTTGCTTATAATCATAGCCAGCCAAAGGCAAAATTGTATTTCAAGAAAGTTTCAAACTAGATGGAAATCCACAAACTTGAAGGAGAACATTTTGGTGGGGATGAAAGGTGAAAGAAAAAGGCTATGCTGATGAGAATATTCTATAGGCTGCTCAGTCAGAAGGAGGATATGAATGCTGAGTTCCTGACTTTGATCACAAAACTGGCACAGAGAAGAGCTATAGAACTGACAGGTAACTTCGGCACTTTAGAGATTTGCTGGGAGTTTCATTCCACTGGTCAATTCTTGACCAACTTTGGGGACAATTTCATCTCAAAATGAGCAGTGGGGGTGACCACTACTCTAGAGCTGATCCCGACCAAAAGAAAGAACCAATCAATGTATTACAAGCCAGAACACTTGGGAGGAAGTGGTCATGTCATCTTGGAGTTCACAATTGCCAAGGAAGGGAGTACTGGGCATGGTCACAATGGACTTTAAGAAAGTATTCAAATGTTCAATGAAACAATAGGCATAATTCCATGACTATAGACTCTATAAGGGAAGATAGCTCAAGTGGGATAGAAAGCTCCACAAAATTAAATTCTGACAATATAATTGCAAATGGTCCCAAAGAAGGAGAAAGAGGGGAAGCCATCTAAAATGAATGATGTGGCTACACAGGCATCTCTCTGGAGCTCAGATTTTAGGAAGGCTACAAAAGATGGCAGGAAGGGCACACATATAAGGAAGGATACAAAAAGGTAGCATAGAACTGTAAGAATAATGTCAGAGAGGCAACAACCCATAGTGAAATGAAGCTTGTGAAGAATGCTAAGAGCAATAAAAAGGATTTAGATGTGCTCAGAGCATGAATGAGAAGGAGGGCACAGACAGGTCCTCTGCTTGGGGCAGATGGTGAGATGTTAACTGACAAGAGATGAGATGACAGAGAAAACAGATCTACTCAGTAACTGTTTGACTTTGGTCTTTTCTCTCAAGGAGCACGATCTTTAAACAAGAAAAGGTCAAACAAACATGACTAAGAGGGAACTGAAGTACAAACCAAGTAAAATGAGACTAAAAACAATGCTGAGCTGCTCCAAATGAGTTCAGGTGTGCAGACCCAAACAAATTACATCCCAGCACAGGAACTTCAAGCACCCAAACCAAAATTCCCCCTTCAAGGTCTCCAATAGGGAGTCACTCAGCCTCCTTCTGGTGAAGTCCAAAGAAGGGAAGCCCACCACCTTTCAAAGGGACCCAGCCCAGGTTTGGATGGCTTTAACTCTTAGGAAGTTCCTCCTTAGGTTAAGTCAATGTTTGCTAAATGAATGAAAGAAATCTACTTCCGTGTGACTTCTTCCTAGTTGTGTTCTCTAGGGCTACACAGAATAAGTTAAAATCCCCAGAAACTTTACTTTCCCCATGTGCCGGGATGTAATTTGGGGCCATTCCTTTGGCCTCAGAGATTCCATGAAAAGTATAAAAGAGGCAAAGTTTGTCTTTAGTACTGTCCTCACAGAGTCTCATTCTACAGATCAGGAAACTGAGGTCCAAGGAGGGTAAATGACTTGCGCAAAGTCACACAGGTCTTAAGCATCAGGTGGGGCATTTGAACTCAGCTCCTCTGACTCCAGAGCCAGAGCTCTTTCAACTGTACCACACTGTCTCGAAGCCGCAATTCGAACATAAATCCATAAATCTCCAGTGCTCTTTTGTGAAGGAATTACAAGATTGCAGGCTTAGAATTGAAAAGCACTGAGGAGCTCCTCTAGTCCAACCTGAAAGTGAACAAGAATCCCCCCAAAAGTTGTGAACTGATCCAACCGTTCTGGAGAGCAATTTGGAACTATGCCCGAAGGGCTATAAAATGGTGCATACCTTTTGACCCACCAATACCACTTCTAGGGCTGTATCCCAAAGAGATCACACAAATGGGAAAAGGAACCCTATGTACAAAATATTTATAGCAGCTCTTTTTGTGGTGGCCAAGAATTGGAAGTTGAAGGGATGCCCATCAGTTGGGGAATGGCTGAACAAGCTGTGGTTTATGAATGTAATGCAATACTATTGTGCTATAAGAAATGAGGAGCAGGCAGACTTCAGAAAAACCTGGAAAGACTTATATGAATTGATGCTAAGTGAAATGAGCAGAACCAGGAGAACACTGTACACAATAACAGCCACATTGTTTGATGAATCACTTTCATAGACTTGGTTCTTCTCAGCAATGCAAAGTTCTAAGACAGCTTCAAAAGACTCAAGATGGAAAATGCTGTCCATATCCAGAGAAAGAACTAAGGAGTATGAATGCAGATTGAAGCAAACTATTTGCTCTCTCTCTCTTTTTTGTTGTTGTTTTGTTTTGTTTCTTCTTTCTCGTAGTTCCTCCCTTTGGTTCTAATTCTTCGTTACAACATGACTAATGTGAAAAAAAAAGAATTCTGCCAAAGTGCCCAACAGGCCTCTATCTCAAGACCTCCAAGGATGGAGGTGCTAGTGTTTATATGAAAATTGGTACCTGCCAATATACATTTTTTTGCGGGGGGAAGCAATGGTTCTCTCTTTTTTCATTTTTTCCAGATATCTGGAAAATATTTCCCCCTGTGACTGAGTTGCATACTTACCTGGCTCCCTGTGGGGGAAGGTATGTGTATATGGGGGGAGGGGAGAAAAAGAAGGTAAGCAACAGGAAGAGTGATGCCCTTCCATTAGTACCTGGTGGCTTTTTCCTCTTCAAAATGTAAAACTTCCAAAGGATTGCAAATGATGAATTTAAATAGCCTAGACAATTAGTTAGCTTGTCAGTTCCCTAGGGTCAGAGATCATGGCTTCTATTTAGTGTGGAGGACAGCAGAGCACAGGGGGAAGGACACTGGATATGGAGTCAAGAGAGAGGGTTTGGGTCTTGGTTCTGACCTTTAGGAAATATGACCTTTATGCCTCTGAGCCTGCTTTCTCACTTCTAAAATAAGAATAATACCTGGAAAGGTTAGGGTGAGACAAGGGTAAAGCTTGAGAGAAATAGGGGTTATCTCTGTGTCTCCCCAGCAGGAAGAGGGCACCCCAGGGGTGGTGGTGGTTCAGTCAGCTGAGATTCCCTACTTGCCTTATTCCTTAAAAGTTCAAGAAGAATCTTTTATCTTGATACAGGTTCAGGGACAGACTGTGTGTCTGAGTATCAGGACCAAGCTGGCTAAATTCAGAGAGGCTCATGCTCAGGTTGGTTTTGGGATAATGGATTTTCAGCCATATCAACTCATAGCCTATCTAGTAAAACTGTAGAGTGCTAGTCTTCTACCCTGGTGAGAATGAAATCATGAAGTCTTAAAGAATTGGTGTCAACACATTATTTGCATATTATATTATTTGTGTTTTCAAGATATTTTCACAAGGCGGCACATTGGATAGAGAGCTGGGTCTGGAGTCAGGAAGACCTGAGTTCAAATTTGACCTCAGACATTTACTAGCTTTGTGACCCTGGACAAGTCATTTAACTTCTGCCTGCCTCAGTTTCTTCAACTGTATAGTGGGGATAACAATAGCACCCACCTCCCAGGGTTGCTGTGAGGTTCAAATGAGATGATATTTGTAAAGTGCTTACTTAGCACAGTGCCTGGCACATAGTATAAATGCTCGTTTTGTTCTGCCGTCACTTCAATTGATGCTCACAACAGTCTTCTGAGGTACGTAGAGTAGACCCTACCATCACCATTTTACAGAGAACCGAAGTGAAGTGACTTTGCCAAGGCCACAGAGTTCATCAATGACAGACAAGTAGAACGAGAACCAAGTCTCCCGTGCTTTTGACCAAATCCCAATGCCTCCAGTTGAGGCAGCTTGGAATAGTGGAGTCAGGAGGATCTGGTTTTACATCCCGTCTCTTCCCCTCACTCACCGCCTCTGAGATTTTTGGGCCAGCCACAAGCTGGCCTCAGCCTACCTAGCCAGTCTTACTACATATCACTCCCTTTCTTTCATGCTTGGGTTCAGTCAAATGGTCCTCAGTTTCCTTAAGTGTAAAATGGCTCTGACATGATGGCCTCAAAGACCCCTTCTGAATCTACGTCCTGATTCTATGATCCTATGAAAATTCAGAGAATTCGAAAGTGAAGCCAGGTTCTCTTTGCAGCTAGGGAAGGGAGATAAGTTTAGTGAGACACCACTCCCCACGCCTGGAGTGCTCTTACCCAATCTCTTCCTGTTAACATCCTACCCGTGAGCCCCAGTTCAGCGGCCACCTCTGCAGAAAGCCTTCCCTGACCCATACCATTGGAGATATTCTCTCCCTCATCATAGAACTTTATTCCTCATTCGAACACCTGGGCTGTTTTGTGTCATTTTTCTGCACTTATTTCTTGGGGCAAGGGCTATGTCTTGTCTGTCTTTGTTCCTCTCCTCTAACTCATTACTTTGTTCCGCACATAATAAGTATTTTCTGAATTAAGAGATGAAGACATTTGAGTTGTAAAAATGATGGATATATTTTTAGAAGACGGTCAATGGCCTCTGAGAAGTTGTACATTTATTAGCAGGGATCTGCCTCTCTGGGAAAAAAAAAACGTGTGCACGACACACTTTGAAGTTGGATCTGCATTATTAGCATTTTCTCCACTGTCTTAAGCCTAGATAATCAACAAAGCAAGAAATTGAGCCCTGATTTGGAATGTTTGCTTATTTCTGAGGTGCAAATACTCTCACTGAAAACTCAACAAGAGGTTCCCGGTACTACGGGCTCCAGCACACCCCTACATTTCTCTCTGCTTTTTCAACATTGTGTGAAATTCACATAATTTGCTTTCAGTTGGCCTTAGGTCCCTCTAAAGTATTTGGAGATCCACTTCCGAAGGTGCTCAAAAGGAGAAGCAGCGTGTATGTGGTGGAGTAGAAGGCACATTGGATTTGGAGCTAGAAGACCTGGGTTCAAATCCCGCCTTAGATGTTTACTAGCTGACCCTGAGTAAGTCACTTACCCTTGGACTTTAGTTTCTTCTTTTAAAACATGAGGTCATTGGATGAGATAGTTCCCCAGGTTTGTTCCTCATGGTTTTTCCAGTCCTAACAATCTTCTGATCCTACATTTGGAAGAGAATCTGCTCCCATCGCCAGAGACCAGCATGCCATAGACAAGGTCATTTGCATAAAGATGCAAATGAGCATTTTGTAAGCCAAGATCATATTATGCAAAACAAATAGCTTTCAACTGGGATGCTTAAGGATGACATTGTTATGGCTGCCATTATCATCTTGCCTGTGACTTTCCCCCAAGAGTGAAATTTCCCCCTAAGTGTCAGTGAAATGTAGCCAATGTGGGAATCCTTCCCTGAACTAGACAGTGAAGATTTGTTGGGAAAAACATGGCTGGCTACTTAAGAAGGTCAAAACGGAGTTGTTGGGAATAGAAGCCCAGAATCTCAGAGTGAGAAAGGATCTCAGAGGCTGACCCCTCTGTGATCTCCCAGACAAGCGGGCAGCAGGCCTTTTCCCATCCTCCTCTGGGCCAAACCTAAATTTGTCTCGTTGTTCCAGTCCTCAGAGAAGAAGTGGAACAAGGCGAATGCTTCTCCTGCATGACAGCTCTTCATATACTTGAATATTGCTATCATGTCCCCCTTAAGCCTTCTCTTCTCCAGGTCCCTCTTCCATCAACTGCTGATGCTATCCTCATGGGGCAGGGGTGGGGAACCTGAGGCCTTGAGGCCACATGTGGCCCTCTAGGTCCTCAAGTGCAGCCCTTTGGCTAAACTTTGAAGTTTGGATTCCATCAAAGGGCCACACTTGGGGACCTAGAGGTCCTCATGTGTCCTCCTCCCACCCCTGTCATATGACATGATCCTGAGGCCCTTGGCCAGCTTGGTCTCCCTCCTTGGGACATTTATCAGCATCTTTTGGAATCTGTAGTGCCCAGAACTGAACACAATGTTCCAGATGTGATCTGATGGGGCAGAAGACAGAGGGCCTCTCATCTCCTTAGTCCTGGATACTAGGCTGGCCTCTCTTCATGCATTAGCCTTGTAGGCTGCCAGATCACACTGTTGATGCCTACTGACTCTGCAGTTCACCAGAGCTTTTTTCAGAGGAACTACCAAACAGCCAACCCTCCCCCATCTTTTATTTGATAAATGGGTTTTTTTAAACTGAGGAGCGAGACCTAACGTTTGTTCCTATTGTTTCCTCTTTGATTCAGGCCACCATTCTATCCTGTTGAGTTAATTTTGGATCTTGACTCTGTCATCCTGAATCACAGAATCTCAGCGTGGGAAGGCACCTCAGTGGCCATCCAGGCCGACTCCTACCTGAACAAGAATCCCTTCTACAGTGGTCATTCAGCCTTTGCTTGCAGGCCTCTAATGATGAGGAGCTCATCACCTCGCCCAGGCAGCCCATTTCACTTGGAGACAGCTCTAATGTTTAGGAAATGTGTCCTGGCATCAAACCTAAATTTATCTTTTGGCCGCCTTCCACCCATGGCTCCTAATTCTATCCTCTGGAGGCAATGAGGACAGGCCCTGCCTAGTTCACAATACAGGCTTGCTGGCTTGGGTGGCTAATGGCTGTCTACATAGGAACCTCTGCTCTGACAGCATTGATGGACTTTGACCATTGAGGGTAGGTGACTCACCGATGGCAAGGAGGCCCCAGTGATATTTCTATAGACTAGGGAAGATGGCCTGATCCTGGGAGAAGGACCTCCTTCCCAAGTATATTAGGATTTGGGGGGGGAACACATTAACTCTTTGAGGTGTTAGTAAAATGTTGATTGCTCAATTTTAGGTGTCCTTATGATGCTCCAAACAGTGCCTGGCTCTCCCACTAGCCCTATCCACTTATCTAGAGAGTCCCTCGCTGAGCGGTGGGTGAGCTGCCAATCATACTTTGTGGCGTTTGATATTAACACACATCATAGTGCCAGTCCTCTTTGTTCCTCTGAGATAAGGAGCAAGCTGTATTATTGCCATTTTCTAGATAAAGGAATTGAGAGGCAGGAAATAGTAACAGCTTAACCACATAGAGTTGGGAAGAGGTCTCAGCTTATTACAGCCTAGTTTAGTAGAGGGAGTGGGCTGCAGAGGAAAGAGCTCTGAACTTGGGGTCCAAAGGCCTAGGTCATAATTTTAGCTCCAATACTCACCAGCAATGTGAGCTCCTAGCTGTCAGTCTCGGTTTCTCCCTGTGTCAAAGGGGGATGAAAATCCTTGCCTTACAGGACTGTTGGGAGGAAAATGCTTTGGAAAATATCTCTATAGGATCAAAGATCTTGAGCTTAAAGGAACCAATCCCTTCATTTTACAGAGGAGGAAACTGAGGTCCAGAGAAGGGAAGTGATTTTCCCAAGGTCACACATAGGATCTTAGGTCTAGAGCTGAAAGGGACCTCAGAGGCCTTCTAGTCCTCCTACCAGGTTCTACCTCTTCAAGTCTTAGAGGAAAGCTTTCATGAGTTACTATGACTATGAAAAATCTGTTCCCTGGTGGCAGCCATCTGATGAGGAGCCTCTTGAAACTTAACTAGGCCTGCCCTTGGTGAGAAAGGCCCTCTTGCTGTCAGTACTTGAAGCCTTTATAGCTTGGAAGGACCCAAAATGATAACCAGGATGGGAAAGCTAGGCCTTTGTCCCAGGCAGCAGCATCTGGACCTCCTTTCCTCCCCAGTGGCATTGCTACTGCCTCTCTGATTTGATCCAGGGACTGCTGTCCCTGTTACTTACGCCTGTGCTGGCCCATGTCTCAGAAGTGTTTGGAGGGAAGGTGGCCCCAGGAGATGGGTTGATGATAGTGGAGGCCAGGAGATGGAGGAAAGGGATGGGTTGCCCCCTCTCCCTTCACAACTCCATCACTCTGGAGGCCTGCCTGCTTTCCCCTACCTTGGAATCTCTTTTCCTCTGCTACTGCCCCTCCCCCACTCCTTGTTAGGACTCAGCTTGTCCTACCCCTCTGGAGTCCCTTTCCTCCTCTGCCCTTATCACTAGGCCCCCTGGAACCCTTCTTGATCATCAACCCAAGATCTCTTCCTCTCCCATTTGCTGATGCTCACTGAGCCCCAGCTTTCTCCATAAGATGCCACATCTCTCTTGGATCTTTCTCTTGGGCTGGCTCTTCTTCCTCTCGTGCCCTTTGAGACAGGCCAGGTCGGAGGAGCTGACATATTCTTTGCTATTTTCATATCTCTGCCTCCCCCAACATCTGGTTTTTAAGCTTATTCTTTCACGTCTAGATCGCCATTGCTGTCATCTAGGGATTTCTAGCCAGGTCACTGTGATTTATAATGATAAGATTATAAATCTGAAAGGACCTTAGAGACTATCAAGTCCAGCTCTCCCCATTTTGCACATAAGGAAACTAAGTTGCAGAGAGGTTAAGTGATTGGTTCAGGGATACACAATTTGCAAGTGTCTGAGATGGGATTTGAACTCCTGACTTCCAGTGCTGTAGACTATCTTCTAGCCCAGGGGTGGGGAACTTTCGAGGTCACATATGGCCCTCTAGATCCTCAAGTGTGGCCCTTTGACTGAATCCAAACTTCACAGAACAAATTCCCTTAATAAAAGGACTTGTTCTTGTGGAACTGAATGCTGTAAACTAGAAATAAATAAATTTTTTAAAAAAAGGATTTGTTCTGTCAAATTTGGACACTGTCAAAAGTCTGCACCCAAAGACGTAGAAGGCCACATGTGGCCTCAAGGCTGCAGGTTCCCCACCCCGGTGCCAGGTTATGTTGCTTCTTTTACACCCCAGCCCCTATTCTCTTCAAGCAAAATGGCTTCCTAGTTCCTCTACCTCTTCCACTCCCATGACTTCTATGTCCAACCTAGCACAATCATGTATGGGAATGGTCATACTTTAGATGGCTCCCTGGCCTCATCCCTGCTCAGCAGGCTTGGCCCCAGGTACGGAATTCCTAGCTACTTCTCTGGTTAGACCCTCAGCACTTGTGCTCTGTTGACATAGCCTTTGAGAACCTAGGGTGGTCTGTATGCCACCATGAGGCACTGGAGGAGGCCTTTGCCAGAAGGCCAGAGAAACACATGTTTCTCCTATTTTGAAAACTGCAATCCCATCTTGTAAAAGGACTTACAGCTGTTGGAACTTGACACGATGGTAAAGTAAGGAATCAATCCATTTTCACACAACCTAAAGCTACAAATACAACCCGACTTTCAGACTGGAGAAAATTGTCTTAAGCTGCCTTCCAGTTCTCAAATTCAGCACTTTGTGATCCTGGGATATATGTACCATAAGGTATGCACTGTGCTAGGCATTATAGGGAACAAAAGATATATGAGTGATGGTCTCTGACCTCCAGGGACGTTTAGTCCAGCTGTAGAACCCAGCCCCGTGCCACAAAGCAGTTAGCAGATAGTCTTAGCAAGGTTTCAATGACTTGCCCAATCATGAGGTGCCGACTCCAAATGAGCTGAAGTGAAGTAGTGGTCAGGGGGTGAGCCCAAAGTTTCAAGGTTTCTGGAGCAGAGCTTGTCTTGGGCAAACTTGGGCGGGCTGGAGAAAGTCTGACTTTAGGGATGGTCCTGCATCCCTTGTGGGGTCTCTGATGTCCTCCTTCCCCAAGGGCCTATCCCAAGTCCTAGTCTGGTCAGTCCAAGATAGGCCATAAAGGTTAAAACTGGATCTTCATTGCTAAGGGAATATCTAGGTGGCTCCATGGGGCATGGAGCTCTATCCTGGTCCTGGAGTCAGTAAGAGCCAAGTGCTCCAGGCACAATTAACTAGGTAAGTCACTTTACCTCTATTTGCCTCAGAGTCTTCATCTGTAAAGTGGGGATAATAATAGGGTTGTTGTGAGAATCAGATAAGATAATATTTATAAAGTGCCTGGCACACAGTAGGTGCCATATAAATGTTATTTATCATCATCACCATCATCATCATCAGTAGTAGCAGTAGCAATAGTAGTAGTGCCACTTCAGGCTTAACTTGGGCAAGTAAGGGGGCCCATTGCACAGTAGAAAGAGACTGGCTCAAAAGGCAGATCCTTGTTCAAATTTCACCTCTCATACCTTGCTACCTATGTGATCCTGGATGGGTCTCTGTGCCTCAGTTTCCTCCTCTATAAAAAGAGGAGGTTAGATTGAATGGTCTCTGAGGTCTCTTCTAG
Organism: Phalanger gymnotis; assembly: GCA_028646595.1. Taxonomy (NCBI): domain Eukaryota; kingdom Metazoa; phylum Chordata; class Mammalia; order Diprotodontia; family Phalangeridae; genus Phalanger; species Phalanger gymnotis. The sequence continues at coordinate 38,608,627 of CM053628.1, forward strand.
CTCTAGATCCAAGGAACCTAGGATGTGGGTAGAGGCACTGAGAGGAAAAGGGTGGCACCTGGAGGCTGAGTATATGCAGCTTTGCTTCCTCCTCCCAGGGGCACTTTTATTCCTAAAGAGAATTCTTGGCACCACAAAGTTTTAAAGGCCCAGTGAAATGCCAATCTCCTGGCTCATTTTGGAGCTTCTCAAGGCAATCTGGACAAGTGCAGAAAGGCTCCCTGGTCCCCTGCTGTGATGTGTCTGGATAGATCGCCTGCTTTGGAGGTGAGTCGGTCCCTCTCTTAGCCATTGTCTTCCTCTCCTTCACAGATGGACAACAGAGAATAGTATGAGCATCTGGGGAACAGCGCTTTCTGCCCAGAGAAGTGTCATGTGGATTAGCCGTCCCTGGGCTCCCCTCCACTGGCACAGATAACCGAGAGAAGCTGGCATGGCCTTCCGCATTAACCCTAGGAGCTGATCTGCTGTTTTTAAAGCCCTCTGTGCACCAGCTCTGTGCCAGCTCTCCTGGCCGCCTGTCATCCCTGTCACTTTGCCTATGTGGGCATTTGGAAACAATTTGTTTTGTTTACTCTCTTGCTGGGAGCCGAGGAGATTAATTTCGTCTTGCTCTTGCCTTGTCTTGAGGGAATTGAAGCAATTCTGTAAATATCAGCAGGTCAGGCTGAATGGAATAGTGGAGAATCTGGGCCCAGCAGCCACCATCTAAATGACACTCGATCAAGGGTCCAGCCAGACCCAGGTGGCATGAAGTGGCTCAAGAGAGGTCAGTCTGAGGACTAGCCCTGGCACCTCTCATCTGTGTGACCTTAGGTCAGTCACTTGCCCTCTTTAAATCTCAGTTTCCCCAGACCAGAGCCAGCTGTCTACCCTGATCTATTTCTTGCCACACCTCCTTCTCCTTCTTTATTTCTCTTCAATTTCTTGAAACCTCCAGACGGCCAGCTGCAGGGAAAGTCAGGGGAAAGTGAGTGACATTAAAGTCCCTGGAAGGGAAGAATGGGGACCAGTGCCAGGCAAGCCCAGAGCCAGGAGCAGCATGGTCATCGTGGCCAACTTAGCTCCAGTGAGGCTTCAGGAGCTACTGATTGGAGACACCTGGGGAGTGACTCATCAGTCTCTTCTTCCCTCCTACCCAGGAGAGTGCCAGGATGGCCTTGAGCACAGAAGAGAGGGCATATGATTACAGCACTCCAATTGCTTTCATATTTCTACTAAATTCCAGGACTTATTTTCAACCAACCCACCAGGGGAGAGTTTGGGTGTCCTGACGAGACTCCAAAATCACATAAAGAGATAATTTGGGGTTTATGCATCCCTTCCAGGATGATTGGAATTTAGTGCAGATATGAAAGAAACTGGAGTACTGTAATGATACACAGAATGATACAGAAAAATGTGAGAACCAGAAGGAACTTTAGAACCTAGAATCTGGAATGTAAGAGTTGGAAAGGACCTTAGAACATAGAATGTTAGAACTAGGTGGGACCTTAGAACACAATGTGAGAGCTAGGAGGGCTCTTAGAACCATAGAATGATGAACTGTAAGAGCCCTTGAAAAAAAGAATACCAGAAGCGGAAGGGACCTAAGAACCCGGCACCTTAGCACTGCAAGGGACCTTAGAACATACATTAGAACATAGAATGTCGGAGTTGGATAGGCCTTTAGAATAGGGAATGTCAGTGCTGGGTAGAACCTTGGAACATAGAAAATAGAATGTTAGAATTGGAAGGAATTTAGAAAATGGATCATATGAAGTTAAAGCTGTATGAGAAACAAGAGACCATTTAGGCCAGCACCCTCATTTTACAGAAAAGGAAACTGAGGCCCAGGGAGGGGAAGCGACTTGTCACACATAAGATCCTAGGTCTAGAGCTGGAAAGGATCTCAGAGGCTATTGAGTCCAACCCCTTCATTTTACAGAGGAGGAAACTGAGGCCCAGAGGGCTGAAATAACCGCACCATGGTCACATAAGCAGTGTGTTTCAGAGGCAGTACTTGAACCTAGATATTCTAGACTCCAATGCCAGCTCTCTGGTCACTACACTAAAATAGTCTGGACACAAAGGCCATGAACTTTTATCATGGCTTCCAAACATATTCCAAATTCAATCAAAAGAAAAGCTGAAGAGAAGCAAAGGGGGAGAGTGGAAACAGCATTAGACTTGGAATATAGAGACCTGGGTTCGGATCCTGTCTTTCTCATTTACTACCTGGGTGACCTTGGGAAATACCTTTCCCTCTCTGAGCTGTGGTTTCTTTGTCTGTAAAATGAACAGTTGGACCCCAAGATCCTTCCTGGCTCTCAAACCCACAGCCCTATGAAATCTTGGTCCCAATATGCTTGGGTTGTCTATTTCACCTCTCTGAGACTCAGTTTCCTCATCTGTAAAATGAGGATGGAGCCCTGTACTATTTACTTCATAGAGGTGCTGTCAGGATGGTGCCCTGCAAATTTACAATCCTAAAGAAATGGGAATTCCAAGCATTACAAAAGGAGCCCAGAACCTGGCAATTGCCCACAAAGGAAGAACCAATGTATGTCTTGGATAAGATGAAGGGAAATTGTCATGGGACTGGGCCAAAATCAATGCCAAGGGCAGCTACTGAAACAGAACTAGCCGAAGAAGCCCAGCCCCCAAGAAGAGCGCAGACTCCCATTGGCCTCTCCTCCTGACCTGATCTTAATTAGCCTCTATTCTGGTGCCCAGAAAGCCTGCTGAGACAGTTAGCACCAGAGAATTAATCAGATCATTTGGGGAGCCGACAGAGTGCAGGCCAGCGGCCCAGGGGGTGGCATGCCTGGCAGCAGCCCAAAAAGGCCTGATGGAAGGCAGGCTCTCTTTCCGCTCCCCCCCCCATCTCCCACCAATTAAAGGCATTCAATGTGCCATGCCTGTGGAGAGGAAGGAATTGCCTCTCCTGTCTTAATCCTCTTTCCTGGCCTTCTGGATGGCTTTCTGCAGAGGTCTCCAAGGTGGGCAGGGATCTGCCCGAGGGCAGGCGGCAGGAGCTCTGTTTATCTTCATTGGCATTACACGGGCTTCTGAATTAGCAGAAGGCATGCAAAAGGCCCAGTAGTGTTGCTTTCAAGAGTCCTGCAACCCTGATTGAGAGGCACAGAGATGGGCCAGGATGTGACTCAGACTTGGGGAGTTCAAGCCCTGACTGCTGTTTATTTGCTGTGTGAGCGTAGGCTTTCCCTCTCTGAACCTCAGTTCCCTGTCCTGTCAGTAAAACGGGAATAATATACAACAAATGATCCAACCCACAGGGTTGCAGGGAGAAAGTTTCACTTCTCTCCTCTTCACACTTTCCCTGTTCTGACACATGGTACCACTCTCCATTCCCTGACTGTGACATTCCATCTCCCACTGTAGTATTGCTTTACAGCCACTTCCCAGAATCCTTCACTTCCTTCAGAGCTTGCCTTGGGTGCTACCTCCAATGGGCAGTCCTTCCTGGCCTCTCTCTCCACTCCCACCCCTGGGAGAGTGCAAACTCCTCACAGACAGGGACTGCCTTTCATTTTGCCTTGACTTTTGTTAGGTGCCTTGAACTCAATTGATCCTTAATAGATGCTTATTAAATGAATTCTAATAATAATAGCAGGCAGAATATAGTGTTTTAAGGATAGCAAAGTACTTTTATCTTATTCGATCCTTACAGCAACCCTAGGAGGTAGGTGCTATTAGTGTCCCCATTTTGGAGTGGAGGAAGTTGAGGCAAACTGGGTGAAGTGACTTGCCCAGGGTCACACAGCCAGTAAGTATCTGAGGCTGGATTTGAACTCAGGTCTTCCTGACTTTAGACCCAATGCTCTACCTACTGTGCCACATAGTACTTAGCATACATTAATACATTAGAGAAATAAATATTTTTCCCATTTAATAATTAATCAACAAGATTTCATTATGTGTCTACTTGGCTCCAGGCATTGCGCCTGGAATAGAAACTGGAATTGTGATATTATCACAACAGGGAACTCCTAGATGAGGGAACTCCTTCCATGAATGCAAGTCAGCACCTTCTCTGTCACTTTCAGGCTTAGAGAGCTGCCAGAGCACAGAGGGGTTAAGTGAATTTGCTCAGGGTCACACAGCCAGAGGGTGTCAGTGGCAGTTCTTGAACTCCTGGCCACGAGGCCATCTGGGACCGAAGGACAAGAGCGAGCTAGTCCTTGCCCTCGAGGAGCTTCCAGCAATGTCAGTAGCGCTCTCTGTTCTAGAGGTTTGAGCCTGCCTCCTTGGCACTGTCTCTGGGCTTTGAGGGGCGAAGGTGGGGAGAAGCCATCACTTTGTTTTCCTTTGGGAACCCAGACAAGATCACTGCAGGCGAGAGGGATGCGTGGTGTCTGGTAATGGTTTCCCACTTTGTCCATGAAGCCTTCCCTGGCACCTCCAGCCTACATTGAACCAACGGTCCTTTGCTGGAACTCCTGGGCCTTGGTCACATGGTGCATTCTGGACTGTTCCTTAATTGTTTTTAAGGTATTTGTTGTTTCCTTGCCCAGCTGGCAGAGGGCAGGGGCACTAGCAGCTTCTCTTAGTCCAGTCAGTGCTGAGCATACAAGAGATGCTTAATAAATGCTTGCTTGACCCTACGATGCACATGTGGGTAGTAGGGCCCTTGGAAGCTGCCTGCCATTTATCTTTCCCTTGACCTTGCTACCCCCTCAAGCTAATGTGCTATTTCTTTCCTTCTTTTCGCTGTTAAACCTCTCTATTGGGCCATCTCTAGCCATCTGGCACCTCTATCCCCTCCCAGCCTCCTCTCATCTGGCTCCTGTTCCTGTGGCTCTTCTGAAACAACACTCTCAGAGGTTACCAATGATCCTGAAGACCTCAAATCTGGTGGCCCTTCCGCCATCTTAATTGTCCTTGTCTTTTCTGCTTCATTTGACACTGTTGGCTCTGGCTTCTTCGATCCTGAAACCCTCTGCTCCCTTAGCTTAGTATGTTGTCAACTCAAAGACAGTGGATCCCAAATGGAGCTACCAGCCAAGGCACCCCCCGAAGCTGGGGGAGGCTTGGGGATGAACCTCCGAGTCACAGCACGGAGATGGCTGCTGTTGGGACTTTCTACAGACTTACACAGTATGTTTATTCTAGGAGGTGCCACCAAACACTGACATATTATGCTGACTTCAGCTAAATCCTCTGAAATGAGAAGAATCCTCCATTAGCTGAAGACTGTTTTGAATCTTAGGATCATAAATTTAGAGCTGGGAAGGTCACTGAGCCCAACTCCCTTATTTTACAGATAAGGAAAACAAGGCCCAGAGGGTTAAGTGACTTGCCCAAGGTCATACCCAAGGAAGAACTTGAGGCAGGATTTGAACCTAGGGCTTTCTGACACCAAGTTAGATTGTATGCACTATGGCTGCTGCTACTTCTACAATCTCTGAGCTAGCGGGGACCTCAGAGGTCACTCCTCACTCATGGCAAGAATTCCCTCCTTAGCACCCTTGATAGGGGGTCATATGACTCACTCCTTTCTGCATCAAGCTGTTGTGTATTTGCTCCAGGTGTTCCAAAGTTCTCTCATACTGAGCTAAAATTCACCTCCCTGTAGTGTCTAGACACTGCTGTTAGTCCTTCCCTCTGGGACCCAGCAGAAGAAAACTCAGCTGTCTCCCACGTGGCAGTCTTCACATGGTTGAGACAGGTCTCACATCCCTCCCTCACATCCGCCAACACAGACACACACACCACACACATACTCACACACACACACACACAGAGACACCTACATACAGACATACACACAGACACAAGAATGTACACACACACAAACTCTCTCCCATGCACATATGCACACTCACACACAGACACACAGACATACACACACAGACACAAGAACGTACGCACATACATAAAGTCTCTCTCACACACACGCACATACACTCCACACACAGAGATACATACACACACAGACACAAGAATGGACACGCATACACAAACTCTATCACACACACAGACATGCGCACACTGATACACAGACACAGATACAGACACACAGACATACACACACAGACACAAGAATGTACACACAGACAAAAATTCTCTCTCTTATATGCACACATAAACACGTCCACACACACACACACACACACACACGCAGCCTTCTCTTTTCCAGGCTACATTCTTCGTTCCTTCAGTTCTTCAATCCCTCATCTAATATCGTTTCCAGTTCTTTCTCCATCCTGGCCACTTCTTTTTTCTCCCTCTCAAAGGTGCAAAGAAAAAGAGGATTCTATATGGATCGGTACAACTCTACTATGGACATTTCTTTTAAAAAGTACATAATAAACTCACCGCGTTACTTTCCAAGTTATCTTGCTTGTCTGTTTCTTCTGGTTTTCTTCTGTGCGTTTTCCTTTAATTATTTCAATAACCTGCTTCTTCCTATGTTTTGGCAACATCACTAACCCCTCTTTCTTACTCCCCCTCACTCCAGTTGAAAATAAGTGAAACGAGACCTTTGTGATAAACATGCATATTCACACAAAACCAGCCCCACGCATTTCCCTGGTGCATTTGAGCCCACCGTCTCTGTGTCAGGAGGTGGGAAGCAGGCTTCCTCAGCAACGCTCTCAAGTTGAGGTTGGCCATTCACTGCATGTTGTTGTCATTGGATAGCTGGTTCTCCTGGTTCTGCTCACTTCACGCTGCATCAGTTCATACAAGTCTTTACCAGTTTCTCTGAAACTGTCCCTTTCACCATTTCTTACCGTACAATACTATTCCATTAAACCCATACACCAAAACGTAGCATTCCTCAGTTGCTAAGCATATCCAAGCTGTCCAATTTTCTTTCTACATCATGGTACTGGAATTCAACATAGTCTCTCAGGTGTGGTCTGACCACAGCAGAGTCCAAAGCGACTCTGGCCTAGCTGTAGCCGGACAGTGTCCCTCTCTTACTGCAGCCCAAGATCACATGATCTTCTTTGGCTGCCATATGGCTGTTGACTGCTAAGTATGTAACCCACTAAACCCCTCCAGATCTTTCTTATAATATGAATTGTTTTTCATCCACACTTCCCCTATCTTGTACTTGTGAATTTGATTTTTTCAAAGCTATATGCATCACTTTATATCTATCCCTATTACCTTCTGCCTCTTTTGCATAGGCCCATTGTTCTAGTGGCCAGGGGTGGGGAACCTGCAGCTTCAACATGTGGCCTTCTTAGGTCCTCGGGCAAAACCTTGTGACTGAGTCCATGTTCTACAGAAGAAATCCTTTTATTCAGGGGATTTGTTCTGTGAAGTCTGGATTTAGTCTTGAGAACCTAGAGGGGATTTGTTTTGTGAAGTCTGGATTCAGTCAAAGGGCTGCACTTGAGGACCTAGAGGGCCACATGTGGCCTTGAGGCCACAGGTTCCCCACCTCATGGGATCTTTTTTGAATCGTGATTCTGTTATCCAACATAGTGTTGTAGGATCATGGAGTTAGAGCACCATAGGATGAGAGACCTAGAGCTAGAAGGGACCTCAGAGGCCATCTGTCCTAAGCCCTCTCATTTTTACAGATGTAGAAACTGAGGCCTAGGGAGGGTAGTGATTTGCTCAAGGTCACACATAGCAGCTCTAGAGCTGGAAGAAGCCTCTGAGGCCCTCTAGCCCAATCTTCTCATTTTACAGAGGATGAAGTGGAGGCCCAGGGAGGTTGGGTGACCTGCCCAGGTCACATATATTAGAGGTTCTTTCCATTTGGGGTCCATTCTCAAATTGGATAGGCATGACTTCATGTATAAGCACTTCAAATGAACAGTGAGCTGGATCCGTAGTTATGCAGGCAGAAGCCCCAGAGCTGGAAAATGGCGGAATGTTCTAGATTATTCCCTAGCTGCCCACTTTCACAGAAGCCCATTTTTCAAGCATCAATATTCTTCAGGTGAAGAAACTTGAAACACCATGATCTCAGAATTATAACCTACAGGCAACCCTTTGGGCATGGAAAGATGCATGGCAGATTGCAAGCCAGCAACATCATGTCACCATAAACACTTACATATGAGAAATGAGGAAAAACCAGCAGCAAAGATGTGTGGGTTCAGAAAAGGGAGCAGATGGGTCAAGGAGCAACAATGCGAGACAAAAGATGGACAATCTGAGTGCTGCGTTAGAACTCCTGAGATGGGAAAAAGAGCCTCCCCTGCATTGGGTGGATTCACTGTGGAAGGTTAATGGAAGGAGATGGGCAATGATTCCATAAGAAGAAATAAATACGTGAGTGTGTGTGGGTGGTGGGGGAGGGGCATGTGCAGAGGGTTGGGGTAGGATTTATGCCAGTGGAAAAAGTGTCCATGGTTCTGAGATCTGGGATCCATCTAAGTAAATAATTCAATGCTCATCTATATCATTGACAAAAGCATTGATTAGAACAGAGGTTAAGCTAGATCTCTTTGTTTGGCATGCCATTGGAGACTTGTTTGTAGGTTGACATCGATCCAATAAACAACTTTTATTTTAATATGGCCATTCGACCTGGTCATAGATAGGTATACAGGGTGTGCTGGGTATGTCTAGGCATGCTACATTGCCTCCTCTACATTTGGTGTTTTATGTCTCATGTTTTCAGTTTGTATTTTTTAGGTAAAGCTTAGAAGTTGATTAAAATAGTTTAATTTTAGACTTTAGTTTGGTTGATGAATAAAATAATGACCTTTATGATTGCATATTCAAGATTAACCTTAAAAAGTAAAGAAAATTTCCTCGTGCTAATGAAATATGCTGTAGACATCGATCGACCAGAAACAAATCCAACTGTACCTAGTACCTCTATTCATCTGAACCTTAACCTCCAAGTCAATCTTTTCATCTTGTCTATGAGGATGTCATGACAATTGCCACTTTGGTAGCTGGGTGGCATAGCAGAAAGAGAGCTTGACCTGGATTCAGGATGACTTGAGTTCAAATTAGATCCCAGGCACTTACTGGCTGTGTGACCCTGGGTAAGTCACTCATCCTCCCTCAGCCTCAGTTTCCTCTTCAGTAAACTGAGGGGGTTAGACTAGCTGGCCTCTGTGGGCCCTTCCAGCTTTAGATCTAGGATCCTTTGTATGACCTGGGCATGTCATTTCTCCTCCTGGGCATCAGTTTCCTCATCTGTAAAATGAAGGAGCTGGACTGGATGGTCTCTGAGGTCCCTTCTAGCTCTCGCAAGTATGACTGTGAGAGACTCTGGGATATGCCCTGCTAAAATCTGTCCTATGCCATTGCACTATGGCTTATCTATCTTATCTCTCAGTTAGTAACCCTACTAGGAAAAGAAGAAGAAAAGAAACACACATTTATTTAAAGTCTGTTATGCGTCAGGCACTGTGCTAAGTGCTTTTAGCCCTGAGAAGCCAGGGTCCCTGAGACTCGAGTCCCATGGGGGCTTTAGACTTGGAAATGAGAATCTGCTCTATTGGAACCGAGTTAAATGATGAACCTAATTCCTTTCCCCATCCTAGAGATGGAGATGGTATAGTGAATGGGGATGCCTCCCATGTGTTGTAGAGGGAGTTTGTATATTTGTGATTATATCTTTTGAAGTAATTATTCCTTTGTACAAGCTAAAGAAACAAACAAAAATATTGTCTCATTTGAACTTCACGACAACCCTGGGTGGTAGGTACTGTTATTATCCCCATTTTTGCAGTTGGAGAAACTGAGGCAAACAGAGGCTAAATGACTTGCCCAGGATCACACTGCTAGTAAGTGTCCAAGGCCAGATTTGAATTCGGGTCTTGCTGATGCCAGGCCCAGGGTTCTATGTACTGCACCACCAGCTGCTTCTAAGAGGTTAGTCCGAGGACTTACTCTTAAAGAAACAATGCTAACTCCTGGTTCTCACCGTTTGCTTTCTAAGGGCTTCCAAACTACTCATTTAAAACTCTGCTCTGGAATTTTCACCCATCTTAAATTTACCAGTTGATAATTTCCGGAAACTGCCTTTTCTTCATTCTTGAACCTCAATGTTGAATCTGCCCATTTCTGGTCTTCTGGGAACTGTCTTACTTTTCTGTGATTCCTCCAAGGTCACGGTCAGTGGTTCAGAGATCATACCCACCTGTTCCATCAGTACCCAGGGACATATTTCATCATAAGCCCAGTTACAACAGCTCAGTGTCCTCTTACTAGATTCCTCATCTATCCTGGGCTTCAATTGTCTTTACTATATTCCCTTTACCATCACCAGCTTGAGGATCATTCTCTTTGACCACAAAAGAGAGGAGTTGAGTCATTTGTCACTCTGTCATCTGTTAGCATTATACCACCTACTCTCCTCTCACAGGTAGTAGGCCTATTTCTTCCTGATTCTTCTTCTTCTGAACAGAGTGATTCAGCATCTTTTTAGGGTTAATTGCTTTTGGGGCTCTGATCTGCCTGGGGAAAGTATAAATGCATTGGAGAGTACCCCAGAGTCAGAAGAAGAGAGAGAAATCCTACCACCTGCTGCCTCTTTTCCTCCAGAGGAGTCAATGCCATTCAGGTAACTGGTGCATTGCAGGGGATTAGGGATGGGGGTGGGGGAGGGTGATCTATTCATTTTGCAGGCCAAAAGAAGCAAGGTATTTTATCTTGTGGAAGCAGAATTTTGGACTTTGCAGCTGAAGTGGTAGCTACGCCCCTAATTCCAGTCAGCATATTCTACACAAGATCACTAGATCGGAGACTTGGAGTCCAACCCCTCATTTGCAAGGTGAGAAAATTGAAACCCAAAAAGGTTATGTCAGACAGCTAGAAAGTAGCAAAGCCAGGATTCAAACCTAGGGCCTCTGTCTCTAGTCCCACTGAGCTTTTGGTGAGGTGGCACAGTAGACGCTGGGCTGGTCCTGGAGTCAGGAAGACCTGAGGTCAAATCCAGCCTCAGGAACTTAACTGTGTGACTCTGGGAAAGTCGAGGAACCTCTCTGTGCCTCAGTTTCCTCACACGTAAAATGGCATTTTGAAGAGCACCTACCTCACAGAGTTGTCGTGAGGGTAAAAGGAGATAGTATTTCCTCTGCAAAATGTTTAAATGCTGTATAAATGCAAGATGTTATTGTTAATAATTGTTTTGAAGTACCACCTGCCAAGTGTACGGATAGCCCATTCCTATCACGGAAAACAATTTAAATCTCATGTCCTACCGAGGAGAATGGCATTATCTTACCTGAAGAAGAGAATGTTTTGATAAACCCACAAAAGAAGATCTCTTCTTTTATCAGTGTATACATGAAGATAGGATCAGAAGACCATGGCTAGCTGGACAGGACCTTAGGGGTCACCTAGGTCAAACTCCTTCACTTCACAGATAAGGAAACTGAAGCCCAGAGGGATTCAGTGATTTGACCAAGGTTACACACTGGGGAAGTATTAGGAGGCACTGTGAGTTTGCGGTAAGAACAGTGGATTCAGAGTCAGAGAATTTAGTTACTACTCGTGTAACATCAGGCAATTCATTTCACCTCAGTTTCCACCTCTGTAAAATGAGGGGGTTGAACTAGATAGTTTCTGTAGTGCCTTCCAACTCTAGATTTTTGATTCTATGTATAACCTTGGGCAAAATAATTTTCCCCTTTCCAGGCCTCAGTTTCCTTCTCTTTAAAATGAGGGATTTAGACTAGATGGTCTCTGAGGTCCCTTCTAGCACTAGATCTATGCTCCAAAGACCTATATGCTTCTGGGTCTCAGTTGTCTTCTAAAGGGACGGATTCTCTGACAAAGGTCTCATTTCTCAAATATGTAGGGAAGTGAACCAAATTTATAAAAATAAGAGCCATTCCCCAGTTGACAAATGGCCAAAGGATATGAACAGGCAGTTTTCAGAAGAAATCAAAGCTTTCAATAATCACTTGAAAAAATGCTCTAAATCACTACTGATTAGAGAAATGAGAATTAAAACAACTCTGAGCCCTAACACCTATCAGATTGGCAAATATGATAGAAAAAGGAAAATGATAAATGCTGGAGGAGATGTGGAAAAATTGGATCACTACTGCACTGTTGGTGAAGTTGTGAACTAATCCAACCATTGTGGAGAACAATTTGGAACTATGTTTAAAGGGCTATAAAACTGTGTATTCTCTTTGACCCAGCAATACCACTACTAGGTCTGTATCCCAAAGAGATCAAAGAAAAGGGAAAATGACCCATCTGTATAAAAATATTTATAGCAGCTCTTTTTGTGGTGGCAAAAATTGAAAATCGAGAGAATGCCCATCAATTGAGGAATAGCTGAACATGTCGTGATACATGATTGTGATGGAATATTATTTGTGCCATAAGAAATGACAAGCAGGATGGTTTCAGAAAAACATGGGAAAACTTAAACTCACGAAAAGTAAAAGTCAGCAGAACCAGAAGAACCCTACACAATAACAAAAATATTGTAAAGATTATCAAGTATGAAAGGCTTAATTATTCTGATCAAGACAATGATTCAAGACAATTCCAAAGGACCCATGATTAAAAAATGCTATCCATCTCCAGAGAGAGAACTGCTGAACTCTGGATGCAGACTGAAGCATATTTTTAAAATTTTTCTTTATTTTTATTGTTTTCTTTGTGTTTTCTTTTGCTCTATGGCTAATATGGGAATGTGTTTTGCATAACCTCATATGAATAATCAAAATCAAATTGCTTGCTTTCTCAAGGAGGAGGGAGGAATGGGAGGGAGAGAGAGAATTTGGAGCTCAAAAATTTTAAAAATTATTGCTAAATCTTTTTATATGTAATTGGGAAATCTTTAATCAAATAACTAAAAATAATTAAAAATAATAAATGGAGGGACTGGGGCTACTCGACCTCTAAGGCCCCCTTCAGCTCTAAATCTTATTGTTAGCGGCAGGAGGATTCAAACCCAAGCCTTTTGTTTCTCTCTAAATTCTCTACTCCTTCTACCATCCAAACACCTCAACTCTAAGTTCATTCCCACCAAGGAGTTAAGGACACATTCCAATCTGGCAGGGCATTTGGGAGAGTTATCAGAGAAATAGATTACCAATTGAAGTGTTTTTCCCCAGCTGAGCTGGAAATCTTCCAGTAAACGCATCCCCTCCCCAGAGGCTCTTCTCAGCCCGGCATGACAGCCCTAAAGGGTGCCGGTATTTATTAAGAGTCGCCTTGTCTAATCTGCTGCATTGTCCTATCGTGGCGGGAACAATTGCCCCGGTAACTAATGTGCGGTATTGGAGTGGCTGGTTTAATGGCTCGTGATTTTTTCTCCCTGATAGTCAGCCCATCCCCAGGAACAAGCTACCAAGCTAATAACCTTTGTGGAAGAGGAAGTGTTTAAATGATAATTTATTTCAACAGCTGACAACAAATTGCTCGGTACTTGCTCTTTTTATGCCTCAAAGCAGTCAAGGATGTGCCGGGCAAAGTATTCAAAAATATGACAGCTCTGGTATTTTCCTCTTCAATGAGATTCTCATTACAGACATATGTACGGCCTTTTCTTCACAAGCCAGTCCAAATAGTCATTCAGCACTCTCTACGGGCTCTGGGGTGTTCTCTGATTTGAAGACTCTTCACAATAGATTAGGCAAACTGCAGAAACTACCAAATGTCTCAGCTACTGTCAACCTCCATTATTGCTGCTCAGACAGGGGGATTTTGTGTCTGTCTTACAGAGGATAATGTACTCCCTGGGCCTGTCTAATTTATGCAGATGGGAAAAGGAGCCAGAGTTCGAATAAGGCCCCAAACAGAGCCGAGCTGGGCTTTTCTTGTCCCATCCCCACATGCATTTATTAAATACTTATTATGCGCAAAGGCCTGTGCAAGACACTGGGTAAACAAAGATAAAAAGTGAAGGTCTCTGTGCTCACATTCCACTGGCTTCATGGCTATCATCACCATGCCCTTGAATCTGTGCTCCAAGGAGAAGATGTAGGGGAGAGAGCCATAGTAGTTTGCCCCCTTTCCAAGGCAACAAGTGCTTGGGATCAGAGATCTGTATCTGGAAGGCCTAAAGACACCATTTGAGGCCAGGCTACTCAACTGACAGAGAGAAATTGAGGCCCAGAGTAGGAGAACGGACTTGCTCAAAGTCACACAGTTAGTGAGTCATTCTCGCACAGGTGAGCCCTGAATCCGGGAGAATGGAGCAAGGCTACCAGGAAGAAGACTGTGCCTTGGAGAAAAACACAGATACTGGGCATGATTTGGACTTTATCTCAGCCCTTCTCAGTGAGGAAGCTGCAGATGCCTGTCTAACATAAAGGAAGCATTTCTGGAAAGTATTTCTAGGAGTAGAGAATGTTGGAACTGAAAGGGAACTTGGAGATCATCTAGGACAGGGCTATGTGGCCTGCCTGTGTTTACTACAGGCATGGAAATTGACACAAATGCTTTAACTAAAGCATTTGTGTCAATTTCTGTGCTTGTGGTGGACACAGGCGGGCTGCATGGGGGCCGTGTTTTGGACAACCCTGAGCTAGGATCCTAGATCTAGGGCCTTCAGGGGCCAGCTAGGCTGAGGCCTAGAGAGAGGGATGTCCCTTGTCCAAGGTCGTGGCTCAGTAGTAAGAGTCAGATGGTAGTAAGCGTCAGAGGCAGGATTGGAACCAAACTCCTTTGACTCTAGAACCAGTGTTCTTTTCATTATACTATGCTGTCTCTCTCCATTGTACCATGTTAGTCCAACACAAGGAAAGTGAGGTCAGAAGAGGACTTAAGGACGTGTTGGTAATAAAAAGAATAACTGCCATTTATATAGTGCTTTGGAAGTTTGCAAAGCTCTTTATTATCTCCACTTTGCAGATTAGGAGAGGCAGCATGGCATGGTGGGTAGGCAGCTGGCCTTGCAGCCAGTGAAACCTGGGTTCAAGTGCTGCTTCTGACACAGGTGACTCTGAGCAAGCCACTTGTGCACACTGACTTAGGAAACCGCATATCAACATTATGCTTTATGGTATTTTTAAATAGTGAGACATTGGGGTATAGTGGAAGGAATGTTGGATTTCAAGTCAGAAAGGCCTGGATTCAAGTCCCTTCTCTGTTAGTAATACACCATTTAACTTCTCTAAGCTCAGGGCTTCACCAGGGGCTGGATGGAGGATTTCATTACTATGGGGAACTCCTAGAGAAGGAAACTACCCCTTCCTCCTCTATGAATTCTGGTCAGCACCTTCTCTGCAACACATAGGCTTAAAGAGTTACTGAGTACAGAGCTGTCAAACATGCAGCCCCCTGCCTACATGAGGCCCACAGCATTTCAATGTGGCTAGAACTGGAACAATGAACATTTAATGGGGAAATAGTGAATAAAATAAATAAAAGTTGAGGCCCGGGACAGAGACAGGATTTGAACTCAGCACCTAGGCTCCTAGATCTCGAGCTGGAAAGGCCCTGGGAGGCTATCGAATACAGCCCCTCATTTTACAGAAAGGGAAATTGAAGCCCAGGGAGAGGTAAAGTGACTTGGCCAAGGCCACACACAGGCAATAAGCACCCGAGGTGAATTGGAATGAACCTAGAACCTCTGACTCCAGAGGCAATTTGGGGAGGTCTCCAAGGTCACATTATCTGGGGGGGGTTCAATGAGAGGTGACATCTAGGAAGTCAGTCACTGTGTGCTGGAGCAGGAAGTGGTGAGATTTGAGCTGAGCCTTGAAAGATGGTGAGAACTGTTCAAATGATGGCCCATAGCATAAGATCTAGCCCTGGATTTGATGCTGCTGGATATTGCATTTAGATTGTTTGTGAATCAATTTCTCTGGTGTTCCCTGATGGTGTGACCTTGGGCAAATCCCTTCGTCTCCCTGGACCTGTTTCCTCCACTGTAAAATCAGTATGTTGGACCAGATAGAGTGTCTTTGAGGACATTTCCAGGTCTAGATCCTATGATCCTATGTATGACCTTGGGTAAGTCACCTTCCCACCCTGGGCCTCAGTTTCCTCTTCTGTAAAATGAGGCAAGGTGGTCTAAATGACTTCCAAGGTGCCTGTTAGCTCTAGATTTATGATAGATCATAAGACCGTAGGATTACAGACTTAGAGTTGGAAGGGACAGAGGCTGGGGAGGTTTTATTTTACAGATGAAGCACTAGAAGCCCTGAGAGGTCAAGTGAGTTGGCCAGGGTCACACAGCTGGTAAGTCCCCAAGGTGGGATGTGAACGCAGTTCGTCATGACCCCAAGTCCAGCGCTCTGTCCATTCTCTGATGCCTCTCTTTGGTAGGATCCCAAGTCACTTAGACTCCCCATTTTTTTTCCACTGTAACATAAGAGGCCTCCCAAGATGCCCTCTGGTTCTAAAGCTCTGAACCCAAGTGAGGGGAAAGGAAGCAGCCTCTTGGTTCCCTGCAGCCAAGCTGCTCAAGTGATCTGCCCAAGACAGAGGCCATGAGAAGGGCTTCTGAGCCCGTGCTCTGAGCCCTTCATCAAGGCAATAGATACTATCCTTTTTATGGCTCCAAGGTCTTCAGGTGATAATGAGTTTCTTATCAGTGGAAGTATTCCAAAGAAGGCTGGGAGAGCCACTTAGCAAGTAATGATGTTAAGGAGGGGATTCCTGGGAAGATATAGGTTGCACTAAGTACACTCTGAGGCCTTATTACAGTTGGAAGATTCTGGGATTCATGAGTACAGTTATGAGTTACTAAGGGACAAATCAGCTTTGCTTTGGGGAAAAATCTCTGAAGAATGGGACCTCTGCAGTCTTCTGGGGCAGGGGGTAGGGGAGTCTATTACTGTGAATAGATCCCGTGATGGCATGCTTAGGGCTCACATTTCTGCCAGACTAATGTTTCATATGTGCAGATGTGCACACGGCACTCCTCAGCTCAAACATCCTTAGTGGCTCCCTGTTGCATCTTAAATTTATACTCCTTCGGGTCTCTCCACTCCTTTGTGCCACTCAACCTCTTCTCATCATCACTCTCTCTCTCTCTCTTTCTTTCTTTCTCTCTCTCTCTCTCTCTCTCTCTCTCTCTCTCTCTCTCTCTCTGCGCTTTCCATTCTATACAAAACTAAACTACTCTGCCCTCTGCACATGTCCTGTGCTCTCTCCAGCCTCCATACCTTTGCTTATGCCATTCCCTCCTCCTAGCGTGTCCTTTCTTCCCCACTTTGCCCAGCAAATTCCTACCCATCTTTTACACTGAAGTGTCACCTTCTCCAGGAAGCCTTCTCTGATTCCTCTGGTCAGGCCCCCTTGGACATCCTCTTAGCACCTTTTCCTGCCCTACTCCCATGCATTTTTCATGCACCATTGTACACGCTAGTGATCTATGCTGGCACCTTACCCGCCCTGTGTGGACCCCGTGTGGCCCATGCACTAACTCCTTTGCCAGAGCTGAGCACAGGGCTCTGCATGCAGCAGGGGCTTTCTCAGTGGCTGGTGACTGGCCATGCTTTGGGTGAGCTTGGGCAAACCAGCAGTCTAACATTTGGTTACAGATCAGGCCCTCCATTGCAGAGGTTCTCTATCCAGAGCATCTCAACACATTGCCTCAATAGCAACTGTGAAAAGCTCCCCAGGGTGCCCTTCTGGCCATACCTCAGCTTCTCTGTCTCTCTCTACTACTTGCCAAGGGCCACTCTAGGAAGATCTAGTGTGGATTAATAGGACAAGCCCTGGGCTGGGAGGCCACAGGCCTTGGTCCATATCTCATCTTAGCTCTTAATCAGCTGCACAATCACAAGCTGTTTCTTAGGCTTGGCATGTCCTCCTTCCCCATCCTTGCCTGGGGAATTCTTACCTAGCTCAGATGCTACCTCTTCCAGGAAGCCTTCCTGGATTCCTCTAACGATCTCTGACCTCCACCCCCACCTCTGCCCCCATCAGACTTTACAAAACAATCATTTCATACTTAAGAATAACAGACAACATAGCATGTTATCTTTATATGGGTCTCATCCCTCTACAAGAAAGGGTCTGTGTCATCTAACAGAACCTGGAATGACTGCATGCACAATGTGGGACGAAATGTTTGTGGAATTTTCAATGGGCAATTCAGGTCTGTTCCTGGTATAGAGAAAAGACTTAATAAATGCTTGTTAATGGATTGATTCTCAGAATCTTAGTCTCCTCATCTGTCAAATGGGGATAGTAACATCTGTCTTCCCTACCAGGGAATTAGCTGCCCCCCCCCCCGCCCAAGAAACAAAGATTCTTCTGGCCCAAGGTTCTCTCCACTTTGGACTGAAAGAACATTTTTGGTACACATTTTAGATAAAATAACTAGTTAAGACAAATAATTTTTAGGGGGAGGACCTCAGGTGTTTTCTTTTTCACTGCTACTACCAATGGTGCCCTCCCTCTTTAGTGCTGGACTATTCATATAGCTTGGATAAAATTGGAGTTAATAACTCTCTTCCTTCTGGTGACAGGGAGGACCACCAGGCATTACTATCTGCTCAGCCATTGCATCCCAAGAGCCTCTAGGCCCTACCTTCTCATCCTGCAGTCCCCTAGCACTGCCATCTGATCAACTTATGTAACGTCCACAATCAGGGATCCAGATCCCTGGGTGCTTCCATCTGCCTCCCTGATGCACCCTTAGGACTTTGTGCTTTTCCATCTGTCCAATAGATGACCTTTTTTAATGTGCTGTATCCCCCAATGGTGTGTCAGCTCCTTGAGAGCTCTCTTGATCTTTCTATTTGTGTCTCAAGGCTTAGCACAGTAGTAAATGGCCCATAGTAAATACTTAATAAATACTTTTCTCGTCAGTGAGTCATTATTCATTCATTCTTTCATGAACTCATTCACCAGTTGAAGGAAGAAGGAACTGTGCATATCACAACTCACCTCTTTCAGTATCATACAGGTACACAAACTTCTCCCACTTGTAGTGGCTCAGCAGATTCAAGATGGCGCCCTTCAGTGCTGGCCGCATCTGGATGACAAACTGCACGTCGGCATCAGTGGGGAAGCTGGGGGTGACAAAGGATGTATGCAGAGCCCCACAGAAGGAGGTCAGGGTATTCATTGACATCTGGTCATAGAACCCGAAGATAGCATACACCCCTCTGGAGAACTGGGAGCAGACTGTAATGAGAGAAAGAGAGAAACCCTCCTTAAGTTTTACAGAACAAATCCTTTTATTCAGGGGATTTGTTCTGGGAAGTTTGGATTCAGTCAGAGGGCTGCACTTGAGGACCTAGAGAGCCATATGTGGTCTTGAGGCCTCAGGTTCCCTGCCCCAGTTTAGACCCTCTGTGTTGATGGGATTGGTAGGACAATGTCAAATCAGAGGCTTCAAAAGAAAAGCGATAATCAACCAAAGCCTTTATAAAGTTGGTAAGGACCTGCCCATGCTCCTGACCTTCTCCACACAAAATGCATCAAGATAACCCCATCCCACCTCCTGTCCCCTCACGCTGTTGGCCTACTGGATGACAATGTGGCCTAGTGGGCTCATGAACCAAACCAGTCCCTACCAATATGTTATCCCTCCTTCCAGTTAACAGAAGCATTTTAACTGCAGAAAACTGCATGACAACAGCTGAAGGAATCTGGCTTGGAGAAGAGAAGACACAGGGAGGGCCATGATGTCTGTGTCTGAGTGTTTGAAAGACTGGCATACAGAAGAAGGACTAGATTTCTTCTGCTTGACCCCAGAGGGCAGAACTGGAAGCAGTGGGCAGACAATTCAGAGAAGCCAGCGGAGGCATCCTAACGATCGAGCTGTCCCAAAGTGGGATGGGCTGCTTGTAAAGATAATGGGTTCTCCCAATTTTGAGGCTTTTGAGCAGACACAGGCTGACCACTCATTGGGTGCGTTGGAAGGGAGATTCTTGTTCGGGTTTGGTTTAGACAAGGTGGCTATGGTGTCCCTTTCAGCTCTGGGATTCCTTGATTTATAGGATCTTAGATCGAGGGCTAAGAAGGCCTTCAAAAGCCATCTAGACCAACTCCCTTATTTTACAGAGAAGGATACTCAAGCTCAGGGAGAGGAAAGGACTTGCCCAAGGTTACACAGTAATTATCAGAGGTAGGATTTGTACTCAGGTCCTCTAATTCCTGAGTCAGCATTTTACCCCCTGTACCATACTGTCTTCTTAGACTCTCAATGAATGGTTCTTCAAGTGGAAATCCAGGGCACTGAGATAGGGTTATTGGAGTCATTTTAGGCAGGCACAGAGAAACACTTTGGGTACCTCTTCCCATCACAGTTTGTTGGGCAGGGTTTATCACCCATGTCTGGGGCTGGTTCTGATTTGGGAGCGACAGGTCCTGCTTGACCAGTGGGGCTAATGTAGGCCCAGGACTGCCCAATGCTACCTCTTCCATTCTAGGCCTAGGCTCCTCTGCCGCCTCCTAGCAGTGAGCGGTCCTGGCCTCTCTCTGATAACACCATAATTTAATTACCATCTTTGGGTTCATTTCCTGGCACACAGTTTTGCTTTCGGGAGCACACTGCCGCTTCACAGTCTAAATGGTTATTTTTGCAATTACATGGTATAGAGCTAAGCTGTGCCAAAGGAAATGCTGCTTATCAGCATCAGAGCCTCCTCAAAGGGAGCAGTGAGCAAATGCAGGCATTAACCCAGCAAAACACGGTGCTTCTTTGGGGATGGGCGGGGGGAAGCATTCTTTTTCTCCGTAAGCTACAGAATGTTGAATTTCAGGGTTGGGAGGGACCCCAGAGGTCATGCAGTCTAACTGTCTTCTGAGCAGAAATTCCTGTTACAATTTCCCCAGGTAGTCATCTAGCTTTTGCTTGAAGGCCTACAGAGACAGGGAGCTCACTGCCCTGTAAGACAGTCCATCCCATTGTTGGACCATTGTCCTTCTTAGGAACTTGCTCTTCGTGCAGAGTCAGTTCCTTATAACTTCTGCCTTCTGGTCCTAGATCTACCTTCTGTGGTCAAGGAGAATAATTGGACTCTCTTCCTCCTGGAAGCTCTTCTGATACTTGACGTGATTTGGAGTAAGAGGACATGGGTTTTAATATTCAACAAGTATTTATTAAGTGCTTATTATGTGCCAGGCTCAGTACTAGGCACTGGAGACATAAAGACAACAAATTAAAAAGACCATACTTACAAGAGACTTACATTATAATGGGGGAAAGTCTTGGCTCTGTCATTTGCCATATGACCTTGGATAAGTTGATTCCCCTACTTGGGCCTCAGTTTCCTCATTTGTAAAATAAGAAGCCTGGTCTAGGGCCATAGGATCATATAGATTTAGAGTTAGAAGGACCTCAGAGGCCAGCTAGTCCAACCCCCTCATTCATTTTACAGATGAGGAAACTGAGGCCCAGGTAGGAGAAGGGACTCGGCCCAGGTCAGCCCAGTTGCAAGTGGCAAAATTACAAAGATATTTTACAGTTCTAATTCATACAAATCCATGTGTTTCCTAAACCTTCCCATCTCCTGGGTAAACACCCCCAGTTCTTCTAAGTTAAGGAATCATTTTGATCTGAGTTTCTTAACATCCCTTATAAAGTTTTGGCAATGGGAAGGGGTGCACAGAAATGTAATGGGTTGGGTGGGGTGAGGGTGGTCCTCCAGACCCCCTTCGTGTGCAAAAGCAGCAAACTGGGAGTCAAGGACCTTGGATCCTAGAACTATCACACTGTGACTAAATCTCGGTTTCCTCCTCTTCAAAGTAAGGAAAAGCAACTTGTACTGTCTCCTTTACTGGGCTATGATTTAGAGAAAATGAGGTAATACCCCTCAAAACACTTTGGGAAGAATTAAAAGTAGTGAATTAACCCAAGGTAGGATCATTATCCATTGTAATAATGACAATAAAGGACTCAATAAAACTAATTGGGGTTGCCAATGTCAGTGGTTTCCATTCCTACCATAGACTTGATGGATCTTTATTCATAAACTATTTGAATCCAGAAACCCTGGATTCAAACCCCAGCTCTGCCACTTCCTAGCTGTGTGACCTTAGGCAAAGGCCTACCCCGCTTTGGGCCACAGCTTCCCCATCTGGTCCTGGTCCTGATTTACAACTCATTGGACATGGGATTCAGGAGGCGTCATGATTGAAAAGGTCATTGAACTCACGTCCTAGTCCCTTTGAATGAGACATAACAAAAGTTGGCTAGGAAGCTGATTCATATGTCCACGTGCCTTTGTACCAGTTCCATAGCTTTTCACGGGCAGACGGGGCTAGTGGAAATGGTGCTACATAGTAATATGCCAGGGAGCAAAACTTGGCATTGAGCAGAGGGTTGCAAAGTAATAATGTGGTCTCTGGGCCTCCAAGCAAACAATGTCAAATCCTCTACAAGTGAACAAATGTATTAGGCTTATTGTCAGTGGGGCCAACAGAGCTTTATTTTCTGTGTGTCAAGGAAGCCTGCCTCTTACCCAGTGGAAGAATGAGTCATCATTGACAGATGCTCATCCAAACCCTGCTTAAACAGCTCCAGCCATGGGGAAGTCCCTCCCTTCTGAAGCTGCCCATTACTTTGTTAGACGGCTCATTGCTAGAAAATTCTTCCTTATACTGACCTCAAATCTGTCTGCCAATGACTTCAACCCGTGGTCCCTAGTTCTGTCCTTTGGCAATCTTGTCCTTCTCTACATCACCAATCCAAGCTAAACAAACATCTCTAGTTCTTTCTACTGTTGCAGGTATGCAATGGTTTTGAAGCCCCTCACCGTCTCAGTTGCCTTTTTCTCCAGCTTTTCAACATCTTTCTAAATATGTGGTGTCCAGAACTGACCACAGTCATTCAAATGGCATTCGACCAGGATAGAGTTAGTGGGAGGCAAAGACTGTGTGAGCTTTTTAAGCTGTCACATCAAGTTGTTGACTCATAGTGCAGTGTGGTGAGGTCATAGAGTAGTCAGAACACTACACCTGGAGTGAAGAAGACCTGAGGTAAAAGCTGCCCTCAGATACTTACTAGCTGCGTGACTCTGAGCAAGGTACTTGACTTCTGCCTGCCTCAGTTTCCTCATCTGTACAATGGGGATAATAATGGCCCTTACTTCTCAGGGTTGTGAGGATCAAATAAGATAACATTTGTAGAGTGATTTGCAAACTTTAAAGTATTATAAATCCTAGTTATTATCATTATTAATAATGATAATAACGAAAATTCAGTTTTTTTTAATATAAACTGCACTCTAAATATACTAGTCCAACACTCTGCTTGTGCAGTTATTTTTTGGACCCACGTGTAGGACTTTACATTAATTCCTCTCATTATTTACCTTTTTAGGTCTGGCCCATTATTCTAGAATAATCTGGACATTGATTCTGTAGTTCAACAAGTTAGCTTTCTTTCCCAACTTTGCCCACACTGGCATAATTTGGTAAAAGTGTTATCTATGCCTTCATCAGCAACAAAAATATCCCACAGCATAGAGCTACTTGTGGCGGGCCCAGACCTCCGTTAATAACCTTCTTCCAGGTTGATATGGACAAATTAAATGCTACCCTCTGAATAGGGGAATTTAATAAGCTATGAATCCATGAAACTATGTTATCAATCGGAATATTTCCAATGCACCAAATGCTTAAAACCCCATTACAGGGAGGAACAGAAGGCAATAAAGGAATGGTTTGCCTTTTACTTGTACTAACTTTTGAGCTGAAGACTTGAATTGGAATCTTGACTGCAATACTTACTGCCTTGGGACCTTGGGATGAGCACTTTATTTCTTTGTCCTCAGTTTCCCTCTCTGTAGAATGAAGGGGTTGGATCAAAATACCTTTGAGGTCCCTTCCAGTTTAAAATCCTATGACTCCATCTTTTCTTTTTACTAGCCCTATCCTGT
>CM053628.1:38632807-38676367 GCA_028646595.1 Phalanger gymnotis
ATGAATTAATCACTTAACCTTGATGGGCCTCAGTTTCCTTAGCTGTAAAATGGGCATAATAATCTTAGTGGTACCTATGGCAATGTTAAATAAAGGACTTTGCAGACCTTAAAATGCCATAGAAACGCGGGCTCTGATTTCAGTAGGCTGTTTAATTCTGTTTGGATTGGGTACAGATCAGGGTGGCTTTGGAGGCAGGCCAGCCTTGCCTGTAGAACAAGCAGAGTGATGGTGAGCCCTGGGTCCTACTGCCCATGCAGAGCACTGGATTTGGTGCAGCGTTGAAACCTGGGTTGAAACCTCAGGCTCTGTTGTTGTGTGACCTTGCACAAGTCACTTTTCTCTTCCTGCCTCAGTCCCTCATCTGTAAAAGTAAGAGGTTGGAGTAGAGGCCCTTTGGGGTCCCTTTCAGAACTCCAGCTAGGTTTCGAGGATACACATCCAATGAACCCACCCAGTGGGTGGTCTGTGATGACTAGTCCCTGGTCGGATTTGGTCTCATACCATGTCCCAAATATCTGGGTTGGCATTTCTGAATACCTGTAGTCTTTGCAGGGAATATTATCAGCAAACAGGGATTCAGGACTTCCTGCATGTCAGCCAAGGTGCTAAAAACTGGAGAGTTAGAGATGAAGTGAAACAATCCCTGGTCTCCAGTACCTTCTGTTCTACTCCTGGAGAGAACGTGCACCTCTAGAAGGATCTAGAGTATAAATATGAACAGAAGAAATTCAAGACAGCTCATTACGGTAAGAGAATGTTGGGGGGTGGGGGTGGGGCAGGGAGTAGTCAGGGGACCCAGACCAAGGAGTGTGTTTGGGATTGGTGCGAGCTAGGGCTGGAGTCCCTGAAAAGGATCCTATAGCCTGAGCTGGAAGAGATCTTAGAGGCCATCTTATCCAGGCTCCTTCTGTTACAGGAGGGGAAACTGAGGCCCAGAGAGGGGAAGCCACTTGCCCAAGGTCACACAGCCAGTAAGTGACAGAGCCTGATCGTGACGCAGGTACTTTGACTTCGATGCTGCCACAGGAGGAGGCTCAGGGAAGGCGAGGATCGGGGATCCTGCCTGGGGCAGAGGACCAGGTTCCAGAGAGGAAGGTGCTCAGTGGATGCCCGGGGGCAATTTGAGCAGTTGGAAAGCCCGGGTTGCCAGGCACTGCAGAGACGCAGTGGGCGGGCAGGCGGGCTGGAGAGGTGGAGGCGGCGCTGAAGACAAGCTTCACCTACTTCCCCAGCCGCGCAGAACAGGCTGTGCTCTCCCCTTCTGGGCCCGGACACGTCTATTTCTGTACAGAGCCGGGCTTCGTCGCACACAAAAACGACTCCCGGTGCGCTTCTCTTTGCCTTGGCGCAGCCCTACCCGGGGCAGCTAAGGGCCCCCAGGGGCCATGCCTTAAATGTCCCCGGTGTGGGGGCGGGGAAGAGGCTCGTGGAGACCACCCGCAACAACCCCCTTACTGGCCAGAGGAAGGACGCGGAGACCCGGGCTGAGAAACAGAGCCAGGAGGCTGGTACAGGTGGTCTTTGACTCCAAAATGAGGAAATTGCACAAACGGATGAAACTTACATAATACAGCTGTTAGAATAAGTCCATGGGCTCCTAGATCTTAAGCTGGAAGGGACTTCTGGTCCAACCTTCTCATTTTACAGTGGAGGAAACTGAGGCCCAGGGAGGGACAGGGACTTGCCCAAGGTCAGAGAGACCTTGCATCTAGAGCTGGAAGGGACCCTAGAGGAGATTTGGTTTCCCCCTTCTCCACTTAATTTTACCGAAGAAAATGAAGCCCAGAGAGGGATGAGGGGGTAGTGCCTTGCCCAAGGTCACATACATAGTAAGCAAGCATCTGAGACAGGATTTGAACCCAGGTTCTCTGGCTTCACTGAACCACACTGGGCTCAGCCTCTGCCACCTCCTCCTCCTCTCCTCCCCTTCTTTTTGTCCCCCGCCCTTGTCTGTCCTCTCCCCTTTCTCTCTGTCCTCTCATCTCTCTCCGATGTCTTTGTGTGTCCCTTCCCCTTCTCCCTCCCTCCCTCCTTCCCTCCCTCTGTCTGTCTGTCTCTCTCTCTCCCTGCTCCCCCCCGCAGCTGCATATTGGTTTAACCCTCTTGTGTTTATCCCTGGTAGAACTGCCTGAGTGCTGTCTCCAGAATTCTTCTGGTCCAGCACATTTAAGGGCTGCTAATGTTTTGGATGACACTGTCACCGCTTCACCAATGCCCTCCTCTGATGGATGTCTCCTCGTGGACTGGAGGTGACCTTGGGCTCTCCAGAACTCCTCCAGCAGAGCAGCCTGCAAGCTCACCAGGTTCTGCCCAGATGAAGAGGCTTCCCGGCCAAGCTCCTCCTCGGAGAACTGGCTTGTCTGGGGCTTAGCCACTTCCCCAGTGGCTGGGATCTGGGAGGGGTGGCAGGAGCCATGTGAAGGAAGATGCTGTTCTTGTGAAGCTTTGAAGTGTTAATGGCACTTCACTCTCGGTTATCTGGAATGCTCCCTACTCTGCCCCACCCCAGTTTAGCCAAAGCCATAAGTGTAGAGAAATCTAATGAGCTAATAACAGATATTTCTATAGAACTTTTGTTTGCAAATGCTTCACATACATCATCTCATTTGAGCTTTAGCAAACCTTTGAGGCTGATAATACCCTCATTTTACAGACAGGGAAGTTGAGGCCCAGGTAAGTTAAGCCATGGTGTCACAAACATGAGAAAGATTTGTACCCACAGTTCAGCATTCTATCCACCGGGCCACCCTGCCTCTCTCTTCAACCAAGGATTCTTAACCTTTTTTATGTCATGGACCCCTTGGGCAGCCTGGCTTATTGACCCTTTATCAGAATAATGTTTTAAATGCATAAAATAAAATATATAGGATTACAAAGGAAACCACTTTTTATTGAAATAGAGCCCCTGTTCAAGGGAGGCGGTATGACCCTGTGACCTATGGCGCCTCCTCTTCTGTTGGATAGAGGTCTCCTCCTCTGGCCTGATATTTGGGCCCTCCTTAAAGCTCTGGCGCCACTGTACTTATCTGAATTTACTTCGAATGCCTTCCCTTTGGGAGTCCTCTGTTCCAACCAATCCCTTCTCCCCACCATATTTTCCCTACTTGTATATCTTTGCTTATGCTGTTTCCCCTGTCTGGAATGCTTTTCTGCCCCATGCTAGCTGTGTGACCTTAGGTAAGTCACTTAACCCCTCTGAGCTTCAGTTTCAAGCGAGGGGGTTGGACTGGTTGGCCTCCAAGGATCCTTTCAGCTTTAGATATAGGGTCCGATCATTTGCAGAAAGACAGGACACAGACCCTCATTTCCAGAAGCTTCCACTCTAATAGAGGGGAAGGACAGAGCCAGAAGTCTACATGGAGATGATGCAAGGCAGAGAGAAATGCCAAGGAAGGGTCCTCATCTAGTGCCCTGAGAAACCCAAAGAAGGAACTCTGTCCCCAGTGGTGGAGGTGGGGAAGGGAATAGTGAATCTGACAAAGTCACTAACACCTCACTCCTGATGGCTCTGTTACTGCACCAGGGGGATTTGCAGTTTATAGCAATGAAGGACTCCTTAAGCACAAGATCAGAGTCAAGAGAGATCTTACCAAGAGGCCTCGTTTTCTAGAGGGAGAACCAGAAGCCCAGGGAGGGCCAGGGACTTGGCCAAGGTCACACAGCTACAAAGGAGCAGAGCTGGGATCAAAATTTAGCATGTGATCACAGATCCGGAGGAGACCACAGAGGCCCTCCAGCTCAACTTCCTCATTTTCTAGAGGAGTAAACTGAGACCCAAAGTGGGGAAGCCAACTTGCTCAACGTTACACAACAGATCAGTGGCAGAAGTGAGATGAGAATCCTTGACTTTTGACTCCCCAAGTCAGGAAAACTGGACTCAAATCTTCTCTCAGGCACTCATTGGCTATTTCATCTTGAGCATCGCTCAGAGTCTCAGATCACTCATTTGTAAAGTAGATGTAAGAAAACATCAATTCCCTTGGTCCCAGGATTGGTAGGAGGAGAGTATTATGCAAAAGCATGTAGAAATGTTATCATGGCTGTTTTTGCTGTTTCTGGTTCATCACGTTCCCTGTGTTTGCCTCAGCTTCTCACTTTCCCTGAAGGGACCTGGCTTCTCTTACCTTCCGCCTGTCTGGTGGGTGCTCAGTGACGATCTGCGTTACTTAGTCTCCCACCTACCAGTGCTCCCAAGTTAGTTTCCTGAATCATTGCTGCCTTAGTCTGCCCTTTACTTTGCCTCAATCTGTGTTCCAGCAGCTCTCTGGTACCCTGGAGAGCCCATAGTATTTACACACTCGCAGGGATGTTTGGGGGATTAGCAGTGATGATTGTAAAACACTTAAAAATATGAAGATCTGTAGGAACCCTATTATTATAGGAATAATCATAATTACAGCTGTGCTTGGTTAAGTGCTCCAGCAGGCATATTGAGGAAGCCTTCTCAGGGGGAAAGGCAGCCAACTGTACCAGCAATTAGTCAATTAAGAGTACTTAATTCCCTTTTGATCACTTTTGACTTTTGTACCTTCACAAAAACGGGGTTTGGTCACCTTCTTTGTCTTCCAAATGGCACCCCCAGTGTGGCTGGATGGAAAAGGGAGGCACTGCCTGTGGAGAGTGAGGCGAGTTTAAGTTTTGCGGTTGGAATAGATTGAGGAATTGGCTTCCCTGGGTCTCTTCTGTCTATAGGAGGGGGGTGTGGCTTTAGGAGATGTGTGTGTGTGTGTGTGTGTGTGTGTGTGTTTTGGGGTGGGAGGGCAGAGAGGGGCAGCTAGGTGGCGCTGCAGTGGATAGAGGGCTGGGGCTGGAGTCAGGAAAACTCATTTTCTTGAGTTCAAATCTGACCTCAGACATTTCCTAGCTGTGTGACCCTGGGCAAGTCACTTAACCCGGTTTGCTTCGGTTTCCTCATCTGTAAAATGAGCTAGAGAAGGAAATAGCATACCAACTTAGTATCTCTGCCAAGAAAACCCCAAATGAGGTCAGGAAGAGTTGGACAGGACTGAATAATAACAAAGAGATGGGGAGAAGGGGAAAGAGGTGGAGGGAAAAGGGGGAGGAGGAGAAGGATGGAGGAAAAGGAGGGAAAGAAAGGAAGAAGGAAGAAGAGAAGAAAAAGAAGGGGAGAGAGAAAAGAGGTGGAGAAGAGGAAAGAGAAGGAGAAGGAAAAGGACGTGAAAGGGAAGAGGAGAAGGAATAGGAGGAAAAAGAGGAGGAACTTAGCTGTAGAGAGGCAGCATGGTGGACTGAAAAGAACATGGGATTTGAAATCAGAATCCTGGCTCTGCTACTTCCCTTCTCTGGGCCTCAGTTTCCTCTTCTGTAAAATGGGGGGGTTAGGCTAGTTGGCCTTGGAGGTGTCTTCCAGCTCTAAATATGTGATCCTATGACACTGAGAGTTAAGAGACTTGCCCAAGGTCATGCAGAGGTGAGACTTGAAGGGAGGTCTTTCTGACTCTGGGGCTGCCTTTACCCACTAAGCTACACTGCCTTTCCAAAATTAGAATATAAGAGTATAGGGTGTTATAGCTTGAAGGGCCCTTTGAACATGGAACAGAGAAAGGACAGTACTGGGAAGGACTTCAGAGGCCATTAAGCCTAACCTTATTTTACAGATTTGGAAACTGAGGCCCATCCATTGAGTTAGTAGAATAGCCAAAACTATGGGCCCAGTCTCGACCCTTGACCTTTGACCCTTGCCCAGAGCTCAGTTCTTTCCTCCACCTCCTGCATCTTCCCAGGGAAAACCAGGGGACTGGCTTCCTAATCTGCTTACCCTGGTCTGTGGCCATCTGTCTCACGAGGTGGCATGCACGCCATGATCTTGCGCCTGGGGTGGGGAACCTGCAGTCTTGAGGCCACATGTGGCCCTCTACGTCCTCAAGGGTGGCCCTTTGAATCCCATCTTCACAGAACAAATCCCCTGGATAGCAGGACCTAGAAGGCCACACACAGTTGCTGGTTCCCCACCCCTGCCTCTTAGCCCTCAGCACAGCCCTGAGCCCTAGCAGGATGACTCCTAGCTCTCTGGGAGGGCCACACCTTCAGCAATTAAGCTGCAGGGGGAGGTGATTACATTGACAAGAAGTAGCCTAGCTCCAAGGCTGCTCTTTATTTAAAACTGCAGGGAGAAATAATTAGATTTACTAGGAGCTGCGTTTCCTTAGTGCTACTATGATGGCTGGCAGGGCCTCCTTAGCAAAGCAGGCCAAGCTCTGGCCTCCTAGGCTAGCTTGGGGGGGGTCTCCCTGGGGAAAAAAGGGGGGGTACTGCTCCAATCCCTGAGGGACTTCAAGGTTTCCAAAGGCTTTCCTCACACTCATCTTTTGAGTACCCATGTTCCTATTTTACAGAGATGGAAAGTGAGGCTCAAAAGGGAAAGTGACTTGTTCAAGGCTGCAAAATGAGACAGTGGCAAAGTTGTCTCCTGACTTCAAGCTCAGGATTCTTTTTATTCTCTAACAAAGTCTGGGTCCCTGGGTCCCTAATAGCCTACATCAGGACTTCGGGGATTCTGCTCTCCTGGGCCTTGTGATTGGGTGGAAGGCTCTAGGCTTTTTTTTCTCTGCTTGGGCTTCTTGAGTGGCAGCTAGCTTTGGTGTACACTGGAATGGCAGTTAGAAGTCTGGGGCTCTCCCTGAGCAGGCTGGGTTGGAATTTAGGGCTGATGTGCTGGACCCTATTTCCAAAGGCATGTACAGAATGGGAGTGTAGAACTGATGAGGTCCCCACTGGAGAGTTTACAAAGTGACTGATACCCTGGGAGGTAGGAAGGACAGGTGATATCACTCTCATTTTACAGATGAGGAAACAGAGGCTGAGAGGGGTCATACAACTACCAAGGTGGGATTTGAACTGAAGTCTTCCTAACACCAAGTCCAGTGTTCTATTCGCTATAGTCCAGGGGTGGGGACCTTCGGCCTCCAAGCCACATGTGGCCCTCTAGGTCAGGTGCCAATCCACATTGGAGGACCTAGAGGGCCACATATGGCCTCAAGGCCACAGGTTGACCACCTCTGCACTACCCCATGCTAATACAAACTCAGAGACTGATATGGGAGGGACCTAAAAGACCACTTAAGAATACTAGCAACTCACATTTCTATGGTCCTTAAAGGTCATGAAATTACAGATTTAGAGCTGCCACTGAGTCCAGCAATGACATGCAAAGGTCACTCAACTACTAAGTGTCTGAGGCAGAATTTGAATGCAGGTTTTCCCAACTCCAGGGCCAGTGCCCTATTCAGTAGACTCAGGGTAAAGAACTGTCCTCCCAAGAACCTGGGGAGGTAGGATGTACAAGCAGGATAATCTCGCTTTTACAGGTGAGAAAACTGAGGTTCTGAGAAATTCAGTGACTTGTTTGGAGATACATAGTGTCTGAGGCAGGTTTCGAAGCCAGGGCTGACCCCAAGCATGCCATTTTGTCACTATGCCACACTGCCTCCCTGTCTTCATTTCTCAGCACTGGCAGGCCTGTGCCTGGAATGCTCGCTCTCCCTCCTTATCTCTGCCCCCTTTCCTTTCAATCAGAGCATGGAGTTTTTCCTGATCCTCCCAAATCCCTCCCTCCTAAACTACCTTGGGCTTAACTACTTTGTACATATTTTGTGGTTTTATGTTTTATCCTTTGCTCTTTTATCCCCACCTAGTATGATGCCTGGTGCATAGCTGGCATGTGGTGAACACTGTTGATTACTCCAGCCTCTTCCTGTGGTATCAAATCAGTGTTTGGAACTGAAGCCCAGAGAGGAGAAAGGAATTACTGTCCTTCACATCACACGGCCTGTCGGAGCCATAACCAGGACTGGGAACGCTCCTGACTTCCATTCGTAGAATAAGGAGGTTAGACTAAATGCCAATAGCTGAGATTTCTGTGAGTAGTAGCATGGAGAGCTAGGTGGCGCTGCAGTGG
Source organism: Phalanger gymnotis (assembly GCA_028646595.1). Lineage (NCBI taxonomy): Eukaryota > Metazoa > Chordata > Mammalia > Diprotodontia > Phalangeridae > Phalanger > Phalanger gymnotis. The sequence goes on from CM053628.1 coordinate 38,640,729, forward strand.
ATAGAGTGCTGGGCCTGGAGTCAGAAAGAGCCGAGTTCAAATGTGACTTCAGACACTCACTAGCTGTGTGACCCTGGGCAAGTCACTTTACCCTGTTTGCCTCAGTTTCCTCATCTGTAAAATGATCAGGAGAAGGAAATGGCAAACTGCTCTAGTATTTCTGCCAAGAAACCCCAAATGGGCTCACGGAGAGTCAGGCACAACTGAAACAAACAACTGAACAACAATAACAACAATGAATAGAAAAACCGGCTCAATCTGAAAGACCTGGGTTCAAGCCCCACCTCTGACACATCCTGGTTGTGAGATCCTGGGCAAACAACTTAATCTTTCAGTGCCCTGAGGCACTCTCAGAATGTAAATTGCAGAACAGGTACAGAGTTTTCTTTATCAGTGAACCAGTGAAGATACAGATCTGATCTGGTCTCTCTTTTAATTCTCTAGCCCCTTCAAAGTTTACAGAACACCTTCCTGTACCTTGGGCAAGTCATTTAAGTTCCCTGGGCCTCAGTTTCCTCATCTGTAAAATGGGAGAGTTGGACTCGCTAGCTTCTGAGGCCCCTGCCAACTTGGATTCTCTGTGGGACCTTAAGCAATTCCCTTTCATTTCCCGAACCTCAGTTTCCCCTCCATAAAATGAGGGGGCAGGATTATATCAGATGTTCTTAATCTTTTTTCGTGTGTTCTGGATGCCTTGGGAAGTCCGGTGAAGACTAGGAACCCATTCTCAGAATAATGATTTTAAATGTATCAAAAGCATAGAATAATGAAGGAATGCAATTATACCGAAGTGTTGTTACCCAGATATTTTAAAAAAGTCAAGTTCACAGACCCTGGATTTAGAATCCCTGGACTAGATAACCTCTGAGGGCCTTTCCAGTTCTAGATCGAGGATCCTAAGTGATATTAGGTACATTTTACAGAGAAAGAAACTAAGGCCAAGAGAAGCTAAATGGCTACCGTGAGTGACCTTTGGCTTTGGGAACCTGCTCAACATCTCTGCTGACCCTGTACATGACTACGGGGCCCAGAGATCAATAGTGAAAAAGTGTCGGTGTCTCTCAGCTCTGCTCCCTTATCTACTGCCCTTGATGCTCCGGATGAAGCTAGCCTGACCTTTGCCTCTTTTACTCTTCTTTATGGGAATCTGATTCAGAGTGGTGAGGGTGGTATTGAACAGAACCAGGAAGAGACAGCAAGCCCTGAGGGCCCTCTTGAAGGTGGGAGAGGGTGGTCTGCACCAAAGATCCAGGAAGGATATAGAGGAAATAGGATCCATGCTCCCTTCCACGTTAAAGCATCCTTTTTTGGTCTGCAAGGGGCTGTGAGACATGAGGAGGCGCCTCCCTGGGAGGCTGGGCAGTGTTCTCCGAGAAGCTTTATTTTTAGAGAGCACAGATGCTCTTTTTTTCAAGTTGGCTCAGGTGCAGTGCCTTGCTGCAATCCAAATACACTCTGTCTGCAGCATTCTCCCATCTACAAGTCTAGTAACCTTTTCAGAAAAGCAAATGAGGTTAGTTTCACATGACTTCTTAGTGAACCCACGCTGACTCTTGGTGATCACTGTTTCTTTTTGGTAAGTGCCCACAAACCACTTGGCTAATTTTCCATTTGAGAGCTCTTATGGGGCTGGGTACCTTAGAGGAGAATAGCTGAGCTCTCGAACTGGGGGGAGGGGACCTCAGAGACCATTTCGTCCAACTACTTCATTTTACAGAAGAGGAAACCAAGACCCGGGAAAGGGAAGTGACTTGTCCAGGGTCAGATAGCCACTGTGTAAATGTCAGAGGCAGGATTTGAAACCAAGTCTTCCTGACTTCAAGTCCAGGGCTTTAGCCACCGTACCAGGCTGCCTCCCTTGTATTCCCCATGGCTCCTCAAAGATAAATGAGGGGTGCTCAGATCCCACCACCACATCCTTTTAGTACCCTGGGATGTTTGTTCTTTGGAGCGTGAAGGCAAACTTATTTAAAGCAGCTGAGTGCTCAGATTATCCTCTGCCTCAATTCCCTCTTAACTATGTTTGTTTTGACTTCTCCAGTCTACAGATCACTCTCATTGGTGGAGAAGACAGAAGCAAAATAGAAGTTGAGTAATTCTCCTTTCTACCTATCCTCTGCTAACCTCACACCATCTGCAGATTTCCAGGTGGTCTATAGTATGTTTCTATGACAATATCTATCACTTTTTCTTCTCGCCCAAATGGTATCCACCATGCTTTCTCCTTCTGATTCTAGGACTTCCTCATATATCTTGTCACATGTGACTTTTTTCTATTTCTCTTCAGTTACATGGGTCCCTCCTTTCATCTTTTGTACACGATCTCATCAGTGAGCTCCCTGTGACCTCAGGAATATTAGAGCATGTCAGTCAGTCAGGAAACATTTATTAAGTACCTACTATGTGTCAAGAACTGTGTTAAGTGCTGAGTATACAACAGAAAGGCCTTCAAGGAGCTCAGTCTAATGGGGGAGACTTCCCTGACTGACTGAGGGGAGACTTCCCTGACTTATTGACTGACAGACCCACTATTTCCTAAGACCATTCCACTTTGGGACAGTTCTCATTGTCAGGTAATTTTGAAGGACATCACTTTTTCCCTCTTGGTAACTTCTGCCCAGAGCCAAATAGCAGAATTCGAATCCCTCACCCACAGGATAGCCTCTCAAACAACTGATCTTCAGATGGGAGAGCCAGGTGATGTATGGAGCATTAGACTTCAAAGTCCTGAGTTTGAATCCTGACTCAAACACTAACTAGCTATGTGGTCACTTAAATTCTCAGTCTCAGCTTCCTCATCTGTAAAATGGGGAAAATGATAACAGCTACCTCATGGGGCTGTTGTGAAGATCAAATAAGCAACCTTATTATACTATTATTGTTAAATAGTTACAATATTTTATATTAATTTTAAATTATTTTAATGATTTATACTTTATACTTGAATTATTAATATGGATGATAAATATTTATTGATTGATAGTAATTATATGGAGAATTTTGCAAACCTTAAAGAGCCAAAGAAATGTTAGTGATTATTATTATATGATTTGAACTTGAGGCCCTTCACTGTTCTGGTGACCACTCTCTGGGCATTCTTCAGCTTATTAAGGACCTTCCTAAATTGTGGTGCCAAGAACAGAACACAAATACTTCAGTTGTGTTCTGAACCAAGTGGAGGATGGTGGGATTCTCACCTCTTTATTCCTGAAATCTCTATTCTTATTTTGTCCAGACCTGTGACTTCATCAGTGTAGGGGACCCCTAGCAAGGGACCCTCCCTCTTACCATTCATAACAGGGCCTGCTCTGTAATTTATAGTCTTAGAGAATTGCCTGGGGAACTGAGAGGTTTTATGACTCGCCTAGGGTCACATAACCAATATGTGTCAGAGACAGGTCTTGAACCCAAGTCTTCACAATTCTGTGGCTCTCTGTCCACTACCCTAGGGCAGATAGGTAGTGTAGAGTTCTGGCCTTGGTAATCAGTTCAAATCCAGCCTCAGACACTTACTAGCTATGTGGCCCTGGGCAAGTCACTTCACCCTGTTTGCCTCAGTTTCCTCATCTGTAAAATGAGCTGGAGAAGGAAATGGCAGACCACTCCAGTATCTTTACCAAGAGAACCCCAAATGGGTCGCCAAGAGTCAGCTATGACTGAAATGATGGAGCGACAACAAAATGGGAACAATAATAGCACCTACTTCCCAGGGTTATTGTGAGGACCAAATGAGATAATATTTGTAATATGCTTTGTAAACCTTAAAGCTCTGTATAAATGCTATCTATCATCGTCATCATGGTTGTTGTTGTAGCTCATGGCCTCTCCATTCCTGGAAGCCATGTCTCTCTTAATATAGTCCAAGGTTACATTAGCTTTTTTGGCTACCATATTAATTAAATTAATTCGGCCAACTCATTTATTTGCCCATTCATTCAACAAGCATTGTTTAAGCACCTACTATGTGCTAGGTGCTGGGGGATACAAAGAAAAAATGAAACACCCATCATACTGTTGACTTCTATTGAACTTGCAGTCCATTAAATTCCCCTCCCCTACCACCCAGACCCTTTTTCACCCTCACTGTAATCTAGCCATATATTTAATGAAAAAAGAGACAACTAAAAAGTTTTACTATTCATCATACAAATATCTCTGGACGTGCTCATCACAATTCAAAATCCAGTAGGAAGTAAGCTCCTTGACCACAAACTTTCATTTGATCTTTGTAGCCTTAGCATCGTGGACAATGCTTAATCGATCCATTACTAGGTCTATCCACAAGCATTTACTAAAACCCTACTATGTATACCGTATTAAGCATAGAAAGAAACCCTGTTCTTTAGCTCCGGGAGCTCCCAGGCTTGAGGAAATGATGCCACAATTAGGCCTTTCTTTATGTCTGTTGAGCTCACAGACAGTAAACTTGCTATTCTAATGGCGCTATTGTTGGCCCCTTATTTCTTTGTTGTGCCTTTCCCCAGAAGTTCCCCCAACATGAGCAGCTTTGCAAGGATTATGGGGACTCTATTTCAAGCGACATTTTAAATACCACAGAACCCATCCCTCTACTTTGAGCATATGTTTTTAACACTGACTGCACACCTGCTTTTCTCAGCCTGAGGCCACCCCCAGTGGGGAGCACCAAAGGGTGCCACCCAATTGCTCTCTGCCCTCTGTGAGCTTAGAATGGAACAGCCCCTGGAGGCCTGAGACAGGCCCAAACAGCTGTTCCAGCCCTCCCTGCCACCCAGACTTCTCCCAATGCCTCATCTCCTGCACCATTCAGCATTTCTCATTTTCTGTGGCTTCGATGTTTTTTTTTTTTGGTTTGGTTTTATTTTTATAGCTTCTCACTCCTGATTATATATTCAGCACACCCTGTAGGGGGCCAATTTGATTTTATTGGACCATTTAAAGGGCAAATAAACCTTTGTTTTTATAAGGAGAAGATAAAGGACCAATTATCTTGGTACTCTTTGCCATATACATCTTTAAAAGAACATTGGCCCATCGTACCCTGTTTCCTTATTTCCTGGCATATTGGCGTGATGACATAACAGGCTTGCCAATGAAGACCTTAGCTCTTAATGAACGAGTTGTTATTTTATTAGCCCCTGTCTTTTTATTTATGGCCTAAGCTCCCATTAGGAGGCGGACCAGTGCCAAAAGGAACATTTCATCCCCTGAAAAGGATGCTCCAATTCTGGTATGTCAATACAACGTCGGAGATGATCAGGTACATGCTGTCATTGCATTGCACACCATGAATTTCCAGGAGCCTTGGAGGACAACCCTCCCCACTATAACTCCCCAAAGGAGTTTGCCCTGAGCAGGCCTGTCACACAGATAGGTGTCAATTCAGCAATTTCTTCAGTCATCCAAAGTCAGGGGGAAAATTTGTTGGTTTGATTTCAGGTTGCTAAGTATTGCCTCCCTTAAGCACAGAGAGAACTAGTAACCAGGGGAACAAGGAAAAGCTTCTAGAAAGAGGTGGCACCCAAACTGAGCTGTAAGGATTCTGAGAGGAGGACGTGAGGAGGGGAGTGCATTCCAGGCATGGGATACAGCTTGTGCAAAGGTGTGGAAATGAGAGATGGAATATCTAATTAGAATTTCAAGTGCCTTTCTACACATCTTTTCTATTACTTCTCCCTCTTGTACTCTGTGTTGTAGTCGAGTCGGCCTATCTGCTGTTGCCTGAACTTAGAATTCCATCTCCCGCCTACGTGCTTTTTTATAGCCTCGTCTTGCGTCCCACCTCTTAGACTCCCCAGCTTTAGTTGAGACTCAGCTCATGTGTTGCCTCCCACAGGAAGACTTTCCTGATCTGCCCTAATTGGTGGTGTGGGCCCTCCCCTCCTCAAATTACCCTATAAATATGTGTATCTGGGGACAAAATGTAGTCCAGTGGGAAGTGCCCTGCCTCTCAAATCAAAGGCCCTAGGCTTAGACTCAGACCTTGAGCAAGTCCCTTCCCCTCCCTGGGCCTCAATTTCCCTTCCTGTAAAATGAGAGGGTTGGGTAAGAAGGCCACTGGGGTCCCTTCCAGCTCTAGATCCGGGATCCTATGATATGATTACATGTTATATTTGCCCAGTATAATGTAAGGTCCATGAGGGCAGAAACTATCTTTCATTTTGTTTTTATATCCAGTACAGAGCACCAAGGGCATGGGTATGGCCAAGGGGTATGAGAAGCTTGTTAAAGAGACATGGCGAATATTTACTAAATAATAGTAAGGACCTATAGAAAGAAATCTCTCTATTTTATATTTTATATGCATATAAAGTAAATTCTAACATTTCTTTCATTTCATATTGAATATGGGGCATGGGAACCAAGGGTTCCAGGGCCAAAAAAAGGCTAGGATGTCCTGACTGAGTGTAACGCCTCCCAGGTAAGCAGGCACTTTAGTAAATGTGGGCTGGATTGGAGTGGGCATGAGGGAGCTCTGGGGAGGAAGGCCCTCCATGAACTCCATGCACCTTGAAGCACTATACATATGTGAGGTGGTATTGAAATCTTTGTTATTTAACCTTAGAATGCTATGTAATCATAAGCCGGTACTATTACTGTGGTGCCAATATTAATTGATCAGAGAAACTGGGGAAACTGTAGATTTCAGCGAGATGTCAAGGAGGAGTTCCTAACAAGCCAGGCTGTCCCAATATGGCTTGGGCATGTTGAGGAGGGAAAGTTGAGGTGGGGGAGGGGTTGGAGCTTCCCACTCCCTGGAGGTCTTCAAGCAGAGGCCCATAGTGACGATGTGGAGAGGGTTCTTGTTTGGTTATAGGGCAGACTGGATAACCTCTGAAATGTTGGGTAAATCTGCTATCGTGATTGCAGCAACTTCAGAGCTGGAGGGCACATCAGCTCGAATATAGTCCAGTTCCTTCATTTTAGAGAGGACAAAACAGGCTTAGAGAAGTGAGGTGATCTGCCAATGTTCACACGCTGCTACTTCTACTACTACTACTACTACTACTACTACTACTACTACTACTACTACTACTACCACTAGCTAATATTTATATAGGACTGAAAGGTTTGCAAAGTGCTTTATGAATATTATGTCATTTTATCCTCACGACAACCATGGGAAATAGGAGCTATTATTATCATCCCCATTTTTACAGATGATGAAACAGGCAGATGGAGGTTAAGTGACTTGCCTAGGGTCACATGGTGTGTGAGGCTGGATTTGAACTCAGATGTACCCGGCTTCAAGTCTATCACTATCTATGGTACCATCTATCTAGGTAGTAAGTGACAGATTCAGAACCAGGTCCCCCGATTCCAAATTTCATCTGCTTTCATGGCTAGTTAGCTCAGAGGTTCTAACTTGTATATTATTGAGGCCAGTCATCAGGTACAGTGTCTGGGAGTTCCAAAGCCTTAGGATTGTGGGATAATAGATTCAATGCCAGAAGGGATCTCAGAAGAGGGAATAGGCCCGGTTTGGGGAAAGGACTTGCCCTAAGACCACCCAGCTAGTCAAGGTGGAAATAGGGTTTTTGAACCTGAGCCCTCCAAATCCAGTGCTCTGTCATCTGCCAGGCCCTCATCATGGATCATACCCTTGTGGTTGATCAGAAGGAGAACTCAGCCAGAGAAAAGGCAGCCATGGAATGATGGAAAGAGACGGGCCTTGGAGACTACAAGGCCTGATTTAGGTCCTGCCTCCGCCATACCCTGGCTAGGTGGCTCTGGGTGACCTCTCAGGGCTCTAAGCAGCTCTCCAAGATTCCAAGTTGTGGAGAAGTTGCTGACATGCACTGGTGGTGGGAGTTTCTCCCTGTGAGAGTTCCCCATACTAATGCTATCACAGGTCAAATCTCCATCCTCTTCCCAATGCTTTCTGAGCTGGTGGTTATTCTTCAATGTCATCTTTGCCTGCAGACGGGAGGGCTGTTTTTCTTTAATCTCAGCTGATGTAACAGACATACATTGTATTATTATTTTTGTGTTGATATAAGGAAGTTCAACCAATAGACCAGCAACCCAAATATAAAAATGAGGATTATTCTCTTCTTCTTTTTAGGTTTTTTAGTCCTATCATTATGGGGAAAACATTTTAAGCTGTAAGAAAAGGCAAGTGCAGAGGAATAATTCATGGTTCCCGTGTTTAGGACGTTACTCTCTAATCATCAAATTCACTGGAACAGGACACACTGCTTCCTCTCTCATGTCTGTCCTTTGGACAGGAAGTAATGAGGTTGGAGGAAAAGCAGAAAAGGGAGCCATGATTCTTTTATAGGCATGAAAATGCTACTCATGTGATCTTGGGCAAGTTACAGTCCAGGGTTTCCCCAACTCTGTGCCTTTGTTCACACTGTATCCAGTGCCTGAAGTCCCTTCCCAACTTGTCTGTTGAAGTCCTACCCAACCTTCTAGGTCCAGCTCAGGGCTCTTTACCCTTCAGGAATCAGGCTTCAAATCCCTAATCCTGTCCCCAGGCTAAAAGCAATCCCTCTTTCCCAGAATCCTCTGGCAGGATTCACATCCTATTTACTGTCCTTTTCATTTGTACATGGGACTTAACCTGCTTCTCCTCCCTCCATTCCATCCAGAGCTCTCTAAGGGAAAGGGCTTTTATCTCTTTGCACCTTTGGATCCCCGGTGCCCAGCACAGGCCCTGATGCCAGGCTAGGCAGTTAATGCGTGTTTATGAATAGATCGGAATGTTTGGGTACCCCAGTCTGACTGCTTCTAGCCTGAAGGTCAGGCAGATTTTAATGATGCATGGCTGGAGTGTTATTAGTAATGAGGACTTGTACATAAAGGACATGCATGACTGGAAACTGGGGCAGCAACTCATGTATTGTGAGCTAGGGATGACGAATGGATGGAGAGCCCAGGCTCTGCAACTGTTGGTACCCATTGAACATGACAAGACCCAGAGGAAGGCGTCCAGTTCACTGGGTAGGGTCTCCCTCTATGGAGGAGCTGTGTAAATTCCTGGACAAGAATCACATGGGAGAAAGAGGCCTAGATGGGTCTCAGCCTGTAACTAGTGGAGGGAAAGCCCACAACAAGATGCTTCAGGCAGCACTCCTTGGAAGGCAGGGCCATCTAGACTTTCTGGAAGAATTTGATGTGATGGGCCCAAAATATGGGTGGGGCTAGGGAAAAGGTGAAGTTAGAGCTTACTGCCTGGCTGTCCCTGCTCCCCTCTAGACACTTGGGCAAATGCCTCAATGCCTCAGGATGAGGCAACCGTAGTATAAGGAAGCTCAGGGTGGCCTCTGTTTAGATAATAGTATCTTAAGGCCCTTAAGGAAGGGACCCTAAAGACAATTTAATCCAAATGATTAAATGATTAGCCTGCAAAGGGAGCTAAGTGACTGAAGTAGTACTATGATCCAGGTCATAGAATTGTAGAGCCGGAAAAGATCTTAGAGATCATTTATCTTTGTCCCCTGCAACTTACAAAGGATGAAACTCAGGTAGCCAGAGAAAGGTAGTGACTTCTCCAAGGCCACATAGTGAGTCAGGGACAGAGCTCAGACTAGAACCCTAGTTAGAGGATTTAAAGTTGAAAGAGCCCTTAGAGATCATCTGGACCAAATGCCTCATTTTACAGATGACGAAACTAAGGCCCAGCGAGGGGACAGCTGTCCCCAGGCCTCACATTCTTTCCTCTCCTGCACCATGCTGTAGAAACATGATCAAGAAATTCTCTACCTGCTAATCCATAGTCTATTTCTCATGGCTGAGGAAAGGCTAACAGAACCATGGGATATTAGAACTGAAATTCCAGAGGTTGTTATCTAGTTACAAATGGAGGAACTGAGCTCAGAGAGGGAAGTGACTTGCCCAAGGTCACAAAGGCAGGAGGGGCAGAGAAGGAAGTTAAAAGAAAGTCTTCTGATTCCAAATCCAGTGCTGTCTTACTACAGCAGGCTTCCTTCCCATCCCTTTCCCATTCCTAAAGAACTTTGACTTCGGTCAACACTAAATGAGATGCCTTGAAGAACTGGTTTCCCCTTAACATTAAGAGAGCAACGAAAATGCATTTCAAAGCCAAAGTGCAAACACAGGTTTATAATACATTATTTTGGATTATCTTTTGCGATGGCTCCCTTCCATTACTGCAGGTAACAGAGTTGATGGTATTCGTTAAATGGTGGTGGTTGTCCTTCCGGGAAGAGAACCAAAATGACATCCCATTAAATAAGGATTTGCACGTTGACCTTTGGTGATAGTGACCTGTCTTTATCAAATTTGGATGGCATTTTTCAATGGCAGCTGCTTTATTCGTTTGACATGAAGTCTGAAGTTATTTTGTTTGAGGAATTCCTTCCTTTCTCAATAAATCCTATTGGAAAGAGCCCTTGACTAAAGGTCAGGAGGCCTGGGTTAAGGTCACTGAACATTCTGTCGAGAGTGGAAAGAAGGGAATGATTTTGGGAGATGTTATGGAAGCAGAATGGGGGAGCCTTATAAGTGATTGAATATTAGAGAGAGAAGAGTCGCTGGTGCTTCTGAAGCTCTGGACCTGGGAGATTGAAGGGACTGAGGCATTTGTGACAGAAATAGGGAAGTCTGGAAGATTATCAAGTTTCATGTTGGATATGCTGAATTTAGGTACTGAGGCAATTGTGGATGTTGGAGCTAAGGAGAGATATTAGGGCTGGATACATAGCATATATCATCTGCAGAGATGATCACGGAACCCGTGGGAACGGATGAGATCGCCAAGAAAGAAAGTGGGCCCTGGACAGAGCTTAGGAGGACACCTGTAGTTTCTGGAAAGGAGAAATATGATGACTTACAAAAGGAAGTCAAGGAGTGTAAGTTAGACAGGTAGGGAAACTGAGAGAGCACTGTCAGAGAAGCCAAGAGCGGAGAGAGTATTTAAGAGGATGGGCTGGTGAATTGAATCAACAGTTAGAGCTTAAGTAGAATGAGCACTGAGAAAAGGACTCAACAGTGGTAACCTTAGAGAGAACAATTTCATTCAAATGCTAGGACTGGAAACCCAAGTGCAAACAGTTGAGAAGTTAGTAGGCGGTCTGGAAATGGAAGCAACTGGCAGAGACAATTTATTCTAGAAGCTTGGCTATGAGAGGGAGAAGAGTCACAGATCAATAGCTAAAGGGAATGGCAAGATCAGGTGAAGGGTTTTTTTTTTCAAAGGGTAAGGGAAACATGGCTATGTTTCTTGGCAGCGTGGGGGGGGTAGTGATAGGGAGAGACTGAAGATGAGAGTGAATGGGTAAGCCCTCAGAGGAGGGCATAGGGGCACGTGCACAGGTTGAAATGCTGGCCTTGGCACAGAGAAGAGCTCTCTCTTTCTTAGAGTCTAGGGCAAAGGAGGAGATGGTGAGGGATGATGTAGAGGAGTCTTGAAGCATGGAGGAGAAAAGAGAGAATTCATGGAAAATGGCCTTATTTTTCTCAGTAAAGTGGGAGGAAGCAAAGTTCTTTGCTGAGAGGGAGGAGGGAGGAGTATGTGTAGAGGACTTGAGGAGACTGTGATAGAGAGTCAATTCAGGAAAAAATAAAAGCATTGAAGTAGAGCAATGAGAGTCCAATTGAGATTTGATAACATAGATTTGTAATGGACCCAGTCTGCATGGTTGTGTGACTTCCTTCAGTGATGTTTAGCAATATGTAGTGGAAAAGGCTGATGGGAGTGGGGAGCATGTTTTATCTTCTGAGGTCCCACCTAGCTCTGTAATTTTCTATTCTAAGATGTTCTTCTACTTGGACCTTATATTTTCTCTGTTCAAAGATCTCTTCTGGTTCTCATGTTCTAAGAAGGTTCCTTCAAGCACTATCTAACATTCTATGTTCTAGGATCTCTTTTGTCTTTAACATCCCATGCTCTAGGTCTCTTCCTGCTGTGACATTCTGTTCTCTGAGAATCCATTGATTAGATTTTAAATCAAGGTCTTCTCTATGATGTAGGTGACAGAGATCAGAGATCAGAGAGGCTACAGGACTTGCTGTCAAAGACCCTGAGTTTGACATTAGGCAAATGCCCTGGAAGCCAGTGGGTTCCTCATCCTTGGGGGTCTTCAACCGGAGTTGGAGTGACCACTCTGGTATGTCATAATGGAGACTCCTTCCCTCTAGACAGATGCTGAGGTCCCTTCCAACTCTCAGATTCTACAATTTGGTAAGTCCTTTCCTCTCTTGGGGCCTCAATTTTCTCATCTGTAAAATAAGTGGGTCAGACTTCAATGGCCTATGAGGTATCTTTCAGTTCTAGATCTAGGATCCTACGTGCCCTAGACTATAGGCAAATCCCTTCCCCTCCTTGGGCCTCAGATTCCTCTTCTGTAAAATGAGGGGGTTAGACTGGATGGCCTCTGAGGTCCCTTCTAGTTCAAAATACTATGAGTCTAGAAAATTCGAATGTTCAACCTACCCTCTTACCCTGTGAAGGGCTGCATTTGCCTAGCCTAAGAAATAGTTGGTTTTCACCCTTTTCTGTTTAGTGGAACCCCTGGATCATTCCTAAGACTGAATGATAAAAAGTCATATCTGTCTTTTCTCCCTAAATAGGATCCAGCATTTTTTAAAAGGCTCTTCCTTGTCAAAGGCTATTAAAGAGATTGGCCGAGGGAGATTCCAGAAGTAATCTTTTGGCAGTCAGGAGATTAAGACAGATTTGAGGTGAAAGGGGCCAAGCCCCAGCAATGCAATTCATTTGCATTTTTATTGGAAGAAGAATTTAGAATAAATCAAACCTCAAAGGTCCCAACTTCAAGACATGTCCCTGAACTCAGCTCACAAGATGGCTTTATCAAACACACTGGCCTCAATTACTGCGAAATCTCGAAAGTTCTTGCTCACTATATTCAATAATTACCACATTAATTGAATCATCTTATTTTTCAAATGCTAAAGTGGAGGGCAAGAGTCTTTGCACTTCTCTAGGAAATGACGTGGGAAAGAAGTACTTCAAGCCAACAAATTGCACACAAGGGCCAAGGAGAATTCACAGGAGGGCGAGATCATGTTCTCTCCACTTCCCCCTTCATGGAAGTGGTGGGTTCTGGGTTGGGTATTGAAGGAAGAGAAGGGGTTCAATGGACTGAGATGGAGCAATAAGACTCCTAACAGATCTAGAGCTGTAAACTGAGACCCAGGAAGGGAAGTGACTTGCCTAAGGTCAACCATGGGATCAAAGACCTAGAGCTGGAGTATACCTCAGAAGGACATCTCATCTCACACTGTCATTTTCCAGAGGAGGACACTAAAGCCCAGAGAGAGAATGACTTGCCCAAGGTCATCTATGACCCCATGGTCATAGATGTAGAGCTGTAAAGAATGTTAGAGGTCATCTAGACCAGAGGTTCTTAACCTGGGGCACATGAACTTGTTTTAAAAATATTTTGATAACTATATTTCAATATAATTGGTCCCCTTCATAATCTTAAGTATGTGATTATATACATTTAAAGAAGTTATTCTGGGAAGCTTTCACCAGACTGCCAAAGGGGTCCATGAAATAAAATATTTATGAACCCTTAATCTAGTCCAATTCTTTCATTTTACAGATGAGGAAATTGAGGCCCAGAGATTTTGAGTGGCTTGCCTAAGGTCCTACACACAGGATAATAGCTCTTGAGCTGGAAGGGCCCTCAAAGGCTGTCTGGTGTAACCCTTTCATTTTCCAGATGAAGAAACTGTGACTTGGAGAGGGGCAGTGACTTGCCCAAGGCCACAGAACCAAGAATCCAACCCATGTCTTCTGACTCCAAATCCAGGACCCTTTTTTCCACTACACTAGACTGCCTCCTAATGACTGGCTATAAAAGGAAAAAGCTGGAGTGGAGCCAGCCTCTCTCCTCCTGGTTGAACATTCCCATCATCCAGGAAAGGAAGAACCAGTTCCTTTAGTAAAAACCAGTTCCTTTAGTTGGTTGAACAGACACATTCTGTATAGAATTCCAGCAACAATAATAATTGTCCATTCAGTTTATATTGCAGATGAACTAGACAACTCAGTACCCCCCATTTTTGGCTTAGCCCTTCTTGCATCCTGAGGCCTTTGCCTACACCAGGGGTGGGGAACCTGCAGCCTTGAGGCCACATGTGGCCCTTTAAGTCCTCAAGTGTGGCCCTTTGACTGAATCCAAACTGCACAGAACAAATCCCTTTAATAAAAGGATTTATTCTGTGAAATGTGGACTCAGTCAAGAGGCTGTATCCAAGGACCTAGAAGGCCACATGTGGCCTCGAGGCCACAGGTTCCCCACACTTTGTTATGCCCAGGATGGATTTCCTTCCTCTCCACCCATCACCCTTATCTCAGTCAGTTCAAAATCTATCCTTTTCTCCAGGAGCCAACTCAAGTGACCATCTCCCAGGCTATCCTCTTGCCCCCAAAGTTATCTGTCTTTCCTCTAATTTCTCATATTATTTAGCCTGGATTTCTCCTTGGCCCTTATCTCACTCTTTCATGTATTCTTTGGTATAGAAAAGCACTGAATGTGGAGCTTGAATATCTGGTTTCAAATCTTGTTTCTCTCATTTACTAGCCAGATGGCCTTGGACAAGTTATTTTATCTCTATGAGCCTCGGTTTCTCTATTCGTGAAGTTTAACATGTATTACCTATCTCATCAGGCTGTTGTGAGGAAAGCACTTTGTAAACAATGCCCTACAGAAATATGAATTACTATTATAGCTATTTATACTTTTCTATGAGATTGTAAACTCCTTGAAGACAGCATCTGTGACATTACAAAAAGTTGTTTTTTCTAATGCTGTCTGCTCTCCACATCTCACTCAGTTCATGATTGTATAGATAGCCAGAGCCTGGGGATGTGACCTATGACTTCACAGAAGAATGTAAACTACCTTGAGTAAATTTAAACAGCAAAAGAAGCTCCAACTATCCCATGGGTACACTTGTATGTGACCCAGGGCCATCCCCGACACTATGTCTTCTTTCTTCTATTTCTATATAATACCTGACCTGACCTGGGGTTGGTGCAAAGATCCATCATTCTGTCCTCTTTCCACCAAGGACTGGTGAGTAAACTCTCCCAATTAACCCTAATACATCTACACATATAAAAACAATCTTTCTTTGGTATCTCAGTATTCTCTCAGAGGGTCTGCATCCTTACAGTTGGAATATCAGGGCAGAACAGATCAGCCTCCTTACAATTGGTGTAGTTGGCAGGATTGTCTGCTCCCCCACAAATCTTGTGTCCCTACAATTGGCATAGTCAGTAGGATAGGCTGCCCCTCTGCCCCACAAATCTTGTGTCCCTACAATTGGCATAGTCAGTAGGATAGTCTGCTCCCCTGCCCCACAAATCTTGTGTCCCTACAATTGGCATAGTCAGTAGGATAGGCTGCCCCCCTGCCCCACAAATCTTGTGTCCCTACAATTGGCACAGTCTGTAGGATAGTCTGTCCCCCCGCACCAAATCTTGTGTCCCTACAATTGGCATAGTCAGTAGGATAGGCTGCTCCACTGTGTCCTTACAATGATATAGTCCAACCCTTACTAAGAAAATCATTTGAGCAAATCTGACTGACAAAATCTATCCAATAATGCCTACAACAATCTTTGCATGTAGTACCCTCATCTCTCCACTGAGAGGAGAGGAGTGGATCTCATTATCTAGTCTCTGAGAGCAGAACTGGATGAAGCGATCAATATGAATTTAGCTTTCCTTCTAGTATTATTTTTGTCTATATCGCTGAAGTTGTTGAATCTACTTCTCTGGTAGTGCTCACGTTCACCAATTCATATAACTCTTGCCATATTTCCCTGAATTCTTCATAATCATCAAGAATATTCCATCACATTCATATGCCACAATTTACTGATACTAAAATTTGCACAAACTTCACATATCACAAAACATCCTGATATGAATTTTTTGGTTCTTTCTAACTTCCTTGGGGGCATATACCCAGTAGTGGGATTGTTGAGGTCAAAGGGCATAAACAACACAGTGACTTTTCTTGCATAATTACAGATTGTTTTCCAGAGTGATCTGATCAATTCATAGCTCCAACTACTCCTGGCAAAATTTCACTCAAGTTGGTAGGGTTGGAAACCAGATTGCATTTCTTCATCAAGATCATGCTTGTCTTCCCACAGCCTCCCCAACAATGATTATCTTCTTAACCAGTTTGGGGGATGTAAGGTGAAATGTCAGGACTGTTTTAATTTGCAATACTGATTTGAAGCATTTTAAAATATGGTTGTTGATAATTTGCTTTTCTTCTATTGAAAATTGTTCATATTCTTAACCATCTCCTTATTGGAGAATGGCTTTTAGCCTTATATATTTGCATTGATTCATTTTATATTTGGACATTAAACTTTTATCAGAAACATTTGATGTGAAGATTTTCCCCACTCAATGGGTTTCTTCTTAGTCTAGCTGCATTGATTTTGTTTATGCAAAAGGTTTTTTAAGCTTATGTAATTGAAATTGTCTTTTCTTAGAGGGTCATATGATCAACAAAATGGAGGACTAGACATTTTCTCTGATCTTCATAATCTCTCACATCTTTACAAAATAGGCATTAGGTGCAAGAAATAAAGCTATTTCAGCTCTTTCCGTGGTTTAGGATGCCAAAATGCAGTTATTACATGCTACCTGTATAGCTTTTTTCTCTCCTACCACTCCTCTTCCATAATCTAATCTGAAAGTCTTGTCCATTTTACCATTACAACATCTTCTTTAAAAAAATTTTATTTTCAGTTTGGAATTTTCTCTCTCCCCACCTCTTTCCCCACCCATGGAGAGGGCAGTAAATAGGATACCCATTATACATAGGAAATCATGCAAAACATTTCCACGTTAGCCATGTTATGAAAAAAGAAAGCAAGAAAAAGAAAGGGAAAAAGCTTCAATCAGCACTCTGAGTTCATCAGTTCTCTCTCTGGAAGCGGATTGATAGCATTTTATATCATGAATCCTTTGGAATTATTTTGTATCATTCTACAACATCTCTTATATTAGTCTCCTCTCTATTCCCATGGCTACCACCCTAGGCCAGGCTACCTAACTGCCTTTTGCCTGGGCTACTGATAATAGCTTCCTAAATGGTCTCCTTGCTTTCAATCTCTCCTGTTCTCCAATCTGTCCTCCATATAGTCACCAAAATCGGCTTCCTAAATCACAGGTGTGACCATGCCACTCCAATTCTCAAGAAGTTTCAGTGGCCCCTATTACCTCTTGGATAAAGTACAAACTACTCTGTGTTTGACGTTTAAGCACTTCCCATCTTGACTCTAGTCTATCTTTCATATTCTTCCCTCTACATATTCTAGGTTCCAACCAAACTGTTCCCCATACAGGAAATTCTGTCTCCCACTTCCTGGCATTTGCCTTTGGAATGCTCTCATTCCTCATCTCTATTCCTGGAATCCCTACCTCCTTTCAAAGCTCAGCTCAGGTGCCATCTCCTACATAAGACCTCTCTTGATTCCCCTACTTGTTAATGCTTCCCCCAATCCTCCCCCTATGCAATTAATTTGTACTCAAATGTTTACATGTTGTATTCCCTTAGTAGGATGTTAGCTCCTCAAAGGGAGTAGTTTTCTTTTCCTTTCTCTGTAATCCTAGTGCCTAGCACAGTCGCTAGCACATAGTAGGTTCTTAAGAAATATTCATGGACTTGAATCGAATTTCCGTTCTGCCTTCCTGCTTTTCGTGACTATCAAACTCAGGAGCACCCATTCCCCTCTTGCCCCCAAAACAAAGATTGAGACACCCCGTTGACCCCAAGAGGACTGTAAGAGAAGTTCCCAGTGGATGGCACTTGGGGGATGAGGGAGCTGCAGAGGTAGAGGCTTTGAGAACATCGTATTAGCTCCCAGATGCTCAGAAGAAGCATCTCTGTGAGTTCAAAGTGCTCATTTCTACTTTGGAAGCTCATAGAGAGAACATTTCACTTGGACATTTCAACGTCCCAGGCAGGCCTGCTTGCTCAGCCAGCAGCAGCCAAGGCAAGGGAAGATTTTGACAGGTTAAGACAACATCAAGGGGGCCATGGCATCAGTGTCTTGGCTGCCAAGGCAGCAGTCCTAGCTGCTGCCTTCTCAGGCCGTAATGTGGTGCGGATGAGAAATCGATACCTTAGACAATCCCTGCTTAGCTGAGAGCTTATTATTTAAGACCATGGAAGAGCCGATCAATTTCTTAAAAGTGCCAAGGACACTCTTGACAAAGGACTGCACAGAAGAGGGCAGGCCCTGCTCCATCAAGGAGATCAGAAAGATGGAATACTATGCCCTGTGCCTGTGGAGCTATTCCAGAGAAGCTGGAAGTGTGTGCACATACATGTTTGTCCATACCTGGCTGGCACAGGGCCAAGACTGTGTTCCCATAGTGATCGCTTCACACTAATAACAAGAGCCAACATTTATATAGTGCTTTAAGGTTTGCGAAGCACCTATTATCCCAACAACAGGGCCAGCTCCCACCTTTCTTGAGCTTCAAGGTTTACAAAATGCATTTATTGTAACAGCCCTGGGAGGCGTTTTTGCAAGCATTAGTATCCCATGAGAAATGAGTGACTTGTCTAAGGTCACAAAGCTAGTAAGCAGAAAAGCTGGGGGAAGAAACAGGTAACCTGACTCCCAGTCCTGTGCTATTTCTGCCACCAGTACTGCCTGGAAAGGTCAAATTCTGCACGTCAGTTGATTTAGAATAAGGGATAGCATATTCAGTGTCATCTTTCTGACCACCTTTCTACTTTATTCATTAGTCATAGGATCACAGAATCGTGGATTAAGAGCTAAAAGGGACCTTAGAGATTCCATCTAGGCTAACCTTGCATTTCAGAGGGGGAAGGGAGAAGCTTCCACCTTCTGATGCCCCAAGAAAGATTGTGGGGTTCCAATGTCCACTGGAAAATGTTTGCTCAAAAGTTCTCTACTTGGCTTTTCTAGACAATCAGAATAATTTCAATGTTTGTATATTGCTTAAGATATTCGACATCAAAGAGGTCTTTTAATGCTTACAGTAACTCCACTGAGGCAGATATTCTCCTTTTAAAATGAAGAACACTGCAACATGGAATAAAGCGAAATGACTTAGCTGAGGTTCCCTGTTGAGTTAGTTGTATAGTAGGGACTAGACCAGAGGAGAACTGGCAGCCTCAAGGCCACATGTGGCCTGACCAGGGGTGAGGAACCTGCGGCCTCCAGGCCACATGTGGCCCTCTAGGTCCTCAAGTGTGGTCCAACCACATATGGCCTCGAGGCTGCAGGTTCCTCACCCCTGGACTAGACCCCAGGTCTCTTCTTGACTCCCTAGGAGCCTGAAGGTCTCACTATTAAAAGTCCAAGCTGCAGCAGTGAGGGACCATACTGATCCTCCGAGCTAGTGTCCAGGAAGCAATTACTCGGATGCCAGACAGTTGGATTACTGGAAGGTTGGCGGCGGCCGAGGCATGTTGGGAGAGATAATAGCTCAAGGATAGGATGCAGTCAGCTTTTGTCTGGGGCAAAATTAATCTGCTTTGGGTTAGAAAGGAACACAAATATAGGGACCTCACTAAAACAATATGGCATATTAGAAGCAACACTGGTCTTGGGGTCAGAAGACCTGAGTCCAACTTACAGTTTTGACATGGACTTATTGTAAATCCCCAAGTGAGTCATTTCATCTGTTAGAGACTAACTTTTTTCATCTGTAAAATGTGATAATAATACTTGTATTCCCTACTTCACAAGACTGGTTTGAGGCCATTGCCCTCCAACCAGCGAGACCACCTACACTGAAAAACCAAAGTAGACGAAGAGTTGGATGGGCGGCCTCTTGAGTCAGTCCATCAGGATATTTCTCTGTGAGAGACATTACAGATGGACAATGAGCTGAGTTGAGAATTGAAGAAGAGGAGAGTGGGGTAGAGTACCTTTGAGAAATGGGTCAGGGTGATGCCAAACCCACCCCTTTCCATCAGTGTTCTCTCAATGATGCTCCATGGCTATAAATCATGGAATGCTACAATCTTTAAACAATCCAAATCCCTAGTGACTGAAAGGGCGATGGAAAGACAAATAGTGGGTTTAAGTAGTCAGCATTAGAGTTAGCCAGCCTCTGCCCCGAAGCCCTCCAGTAATAGAGAACTCACTACTACCCAAAGCAGCCTACTCCACTTTTGGCCCACTCTAAGGAAGTTTTCCCTTATATTAAGCCTAAAATGGCTTCTTTGTAATTTCTACCCATTTTGCTCCTACTTCTGCCCATGGGGCAGTTCTAAGCCCTCATCCTCTTGACAAATTTTCAAACACCTGAAGATGGTCATAGTGCCTCCCTAAGTCTTTTCTTCTCTAGGCTAAACACCAGTCCTCAGTACACTCAGTTGATACTCATAATACAATCTTTCCTTCTTCCTGTTCTGATTTGCAGTCAAGAGACCTGGGTTCTAATCTTGACTCTACTGCTTATTAATTGTAAGTAATTTCCTTTCTCTGGGCTAATAGCATTTGTATTGTCTACCATCCAGGGAGGTTGTGGGGGAGACTGCATTATAAACTTTGAAGCTGAAAGGAAAAAAGGAGCCACTACTATTTTTAGCCACCATGATCATCACATTGACAAATTGGGACTTCAGCTGAGATCAGGTCCTGGGCAGACAGATACAAGAAAGAGGAGTTTGGATGGGATCAGGAACTGGGAAAAGGTTTATAATATGGTCAGGGGCCATAAAGGCAGCTGTGGAAGGCAAGGGAGCAAATGCAGAAAGTGGGTTTGCCGGCAGGGGTACGAGGCAAACTTCTCTTATGGAAATTTCGAGGAGAGCCACTTTTTTTTCTCTTGTCCTCAGAAAGTAGAAAGAGTTCTGACTTCCCTTCCCCGTCTGGGCCTCAGTTTCCTCATGTGTAAAATGAAGGTTTGGTAAATAAGAGAGACAATCATAAAACATAAAATAGATAATTTTGATTATTTAAATTGAGATGCTTTCACACACACAATATAAGTGAAGGGGAGCTGTCAATTGAGAAAAAATCTTTGCATCAAAATCCTTGATTAAGTGTCTGATATCCCAGGTATATAGAGAACTAACATTATATGTGCATATATGTATTGCATATGCATACACACATACACATACACACACATACTCAACAGCAAATGCCATTCTCTGATGAGTAAGTGGTCATTGGATATAAACAAAGAGTTCTCAAAAGAAGAATTGCAAATTACAAACAACCATATGAAAGCGTTCCAAATAAGTAATAAGATGTTGTAAACCAAATAGCTCTGAGGTTTCCCCACACACCTAGCAAATTGGTAAACCTGACAAAAGATGGGAATTGTCAATGTTGGAGGGGTTGGAGAAAGGCAGACACACTAATACACTGTTGAAGGAGCTGTGAATTGGTACAACCATTTTGGAGAGCAAATTATGCTAAAGGAAAAGTGCCTAAAATGGTCATACCCCTTGATCCAGAGATCCCAATGCTGGGCATATATCTCAAGCAGATAAATGATAAAAAGAAAGCTCCCATATACACCAAAATATTCATAGTGGTACTTTTTGTGGTATCAAAGAATTGGAAATAATGTAAGTGAAGGCTCATCAAGTGAGGAATAGCTAAGTAAATTGTGGTCCATGAATGTAATTGAATATTACTGTGCTATAAGAAATGATAAATATGAATAATGCAGAGAAGCATGGGAAGATATATATGACTTGATGAAGAATAAGAAAGCAGAACCAGGAAAACAATACATACACCGAATATAAAAATCCAAATAGAAAGAACCTACAAAAAACCCCAAAACTGACTGCTATGAAATTATATGAAGTAAGCAGAACCAGGAAAACAATAGACACAGAATATAAAAATCCAAATAGATCGATACTTACAAAAACAATAAAAATATTTGACTGCTATGAAATTATAATGACCAAGTTTGTTACCAAAGAAGAGATATGAGAATGCACTTCCCTTCCTTCCTTGCAGAGGTGAGGACTATGGTTATGGAACACTATATGAACTCTCAGATTTGGTTGATGGATTGGTTAATTTTGCTAGACTGTTTTATTCCCTCTTGTATTTATTCCCTATTATAAGGTATGGCTCTCTGGAGGAGGTAAGGGGGAGAGATATAGTGTGAAACAAAGGTTATAGTAGAAAAAAATGTCAATAAAATTAAATTTAAAAATGTAACAATGAGGTTGGACTAAATGATGTCCTTTTCAGCTCTAAGTCTCCCAATCAGATGATCCCTTAGTAATGTCTCCACTACCAGGATAAGATGGAAAGTATGTCCAAAGTCTCAGGTCTGTAGGAAGACTTCCTTGGCTGCCTTCTCTGTACCCTGGCTCAGGGGACCTGCAGACTTTTTTCAGATTTTCTGACTCACGTCTGCAAAGTCCCCATCCTGGTACTAAGGCCTGACCTTCTGAGGGCCTTGAGCTGAGGGCCTGAATTGGCTGGATTTGTAAGGACTTTGCTGATGGAAGCTTGCAGCTGCTCGGGTCTCTAGTTCTGCTGGCTTGGCAATGATTCTCCATGATTGGGGAGGTATGGAGGTGTGTGACTGGAGATAGAGAAAGGGTCAGCTGGGTCAGCACCTTTCACAAACCCTGCCATCACTGTTAGAGACTGCCTGGGAAGCTACATATGAGAAGGAGATCGAGCAAGCTTGTGGTATTCCATGTCCAAAAGCTGACGCTAGAGTAGAATTGCACATCAGACTTATGCTTTTTGTTTTCATAGACAATGCACAGTTAATTCCATATAATGATGATAAGGCCACTAGCTCTTATTTTATGTGAAAGGCCTAGGCTCTGCACTAGGGTAGATCAAGGTAGACATAACAAAGGTCATGTGGTCAAGGGGCTTACAGTCTAAGGTGGGGGGGCAGAGAGAGGAAACAATTGAACAAATAACACCTATGTAATACTTACACCCCTTGTGGAGTTGAGTTCAAAGGAGAGGCCCAGGCAATGTGCCAGAAGACAGTGGGGAGGGAAAGGACACTTTTGGGAAGAACTGAAGTTGGACTTTGATAGAAGGGGTGAATTTGAACAGATAGAAGGGTCAGGATAAAGTAGCTGTTCCTGGAACAAGGGGATAGTGTGAGCAAAAACACATTTTGTTTTGTTTTGTTTCCTTGATGGGTCTTCAGTGAAAGGCCCAAGAAGCTGGCTGAGGTGGTGAAGAGGTTAGGGGTTCCGGGACCCCGAGAATGCTATGGGAGAGTCACCTGGAATGAAATCATACACTCTTGGGCCAGCTAAGGACAAAGACACCCCTGAGTCTGTTTTGATAAGAGAATGTGTTCTGCAACAAGAGAAAATTTTCTCATAGAGCATGGGCTTATTGAGAAAATGGGAGGCTTCCAAAGGCATGATCTTAGAGGTGGTTCTGGAGCACCCCATCACTGGGGAGGAGAGAATTAGTCAGTACTCAGGTTGTACTCGTGCCCACCTGACTCAGCCCTGTTCTTGGGTGGAGGGTGTGTGTGTGTGTGTGTGTGTGTGTGTGTGTGTGTGTGTGTGTGTGTATTTTGCTGCTAGGTTTTTCCATACAATAAAGTTCTGCTATAATTCAGTGTGTACCTATGCCAACATTACACTCACAAACTTCTTCGGTGACACATTAAAAAAAAAAAAGAGGAGCCCAATCAAAATGGCAGCAGAGTTTTAGACACACCAAAATGGTTAAGGAATACATAAACACTATCTAAAATAGTGGCGGTGGGAGTTGGTGGCCTCAGGCAGTGGCCTCAGGTAGCTACTCAGCCTGCAGCCCTGGTTCCCTTCCCAAGGCCTAGCTGGCAAAGTCTCATCACGAGTGGGCAGGCCTGGGCAAATCACACCTCCAGGGGGTCCGGGCCTCAGGGGAGGTAAAATGGACGGAGAGGGAGGGGTTTGTCTCCTGGCTGGCCTTGCCCGATCTCCTGGGCCCACTGGAACTAGGGCTCCAGAAGATAGACAATGAAAATGGCACTTGAACTTGACAAAGCCCTGACATTTGCTTGTGGAAGTGGGCATTGGAAGGTTCGCAGCTTGAGGGTTATTGCAAAGTGAGGCAGGTTTCTGCATTCTCACAGAATCAAACCAAAATCTGAGTTATGCTCAAATTGTTCCCTCATTTATCAGATAGGTTGGACCAAATTCACAGTTGACAGTCTGGACCCTGAGGAGAGGTGAGCTGGGACTGCAAAAGCTTGCTTTGGGCCTTCCCTGGGACCAGATGCTTAAACTACAAACCTGAGCCTTGAAAGGCAAGGAAATTCTGAATGTAAACATCGCCCTTCAGTCATTTGTTCATCAAAGACAACAGGAAGGAAGAAATATTAGGAGATTTCTATTCCAATTGGCTTGGCTACTGATTACTGTGTAACTATGGGTGAGTAAACTGTATTTAAGTAAGTAGAAGGGGAGATTCACCAAGATTAAGGAAGGCTACCAGGACAGCGTGATCAGGACTCAGATGCTCCCTTAACTATCTCCTGTTTTAAATTGAGAATGGCGGTAAATGGGAAGGAATGTGAATATGATGTATGTATATGTATGTATACATATATATATATACACGCACACACATACATATATGTTTACCCAATGACATTCAGTTGTGTGTCATCCACAAATTTGACCTTGTCATTGTTGGTTCACTTAGATTTTATCCTCTTGGAGGACAGGGTCCATGTCTGCCCTCATATTATCATTTATGGTAATCCATGACCCAGCTTTACCTTATCATTCCATCCTGATCTCATAACACTCCTCCACACATTCTGCCCTTCAGACAAAGTTGACCATATGCCATCCCCCAGACATGCTCATACAAATTGCCCATCCTATTCCCTAACCTTGGAATGTTCTCCTTTCTAT
The DNA here is from genome assembly GCA_028646595.1 of Phalanger gymnotis. NCBI lineage: Eukaryota > Metazoa > Chordata > Mammalia > Diprotodontia > Phalangeridae > Phalanger > Phalanger gymnotis. Next base: position 38,665,526 of record CM053628.1, read on the forward strand.
ACTTGACATCCCCCTGATCCTTCCGGTTCCAATACAACTTCCTCTGGAAAGTCTTATATGGTCTCCCAGCCACAAGCACTTTCTCCTTCATCCGATCCCATAGCACTTTCTACCCCTCGTATGCACTTATCAAATAATACTATTTGTTTCATTTATTTTTATACCTGCATTACCACTTCCCACCTATAAGCTATATAAGCCTATAAGCTCCATGAGGGCAAGAATCATGTCTCATCTCAACATTGTAACCTCCCACAGACCTAGTACAGTGCGCTACACACAGAAAATACTTAATCTCTATTGAATTGAATTGAATCCAACTTGCCGGGTACTATGCCTAGCACAAAACATATGATGAAAGCTATTTTTTTTTGCTGACAATTTTGGATGAAGTGGAAGGCCTAGCCCAGGGCCCTGCACATGACATGTCTTTGGAATTGAATGGAATTAAAGTGGAATTCTGAAAGTGCAGCCTTAGGCTAGGTCAGCAGGTGATTATTTCTGAGCAGAGAGGGAGAATTCTAACTCTCCTAAGAGCATTCGGCCTGCCCAGTAGCAGCCAGTGATGCCATTTGCGTTGGCTGCTCATCTCTTGTCTTTATGTGGCCTCAGTTAACGGACCCATTTTGGCCTTTGTTGGCCATTGCCCTCTAGGACTTCCATTTTTCCTGAGTCTTTTCATTTTCTCCCCAGGAGCTTCCCTCTCACACTGAGGGGCAATTTAGTGACATACCCTTGACCTGAAATCATTGTCAACTTGGAACTCTGTAAAGGTAAGCCTTAACCTTCAACCTTAGAAGTAGACAGCTCCTCTACAATTAATAGTAAACTGACCTGCTTCCCCATCTTCAAGCCCCAGTCCCTGACAAAAACGAAGCTGGTTTTACGCTGTTACAGTGCCTCTGGGCTAGACACATGGGTCCTGTTTGGACAGCCTTAAGGTCCACGTTCAGTAGACCTTTAAGAACCAAGGGTTACTAATGTAAAAGAAGACAGATGCTAGTCTGGGAGTTCCTTGATCCCAGCAAAACTTTTAGCCAGTGGATGTGCCACTCCCACGGGTTCTTAACTTGACCTTCAGCATAGGCCTGCTTGTTCCTTGCTCCCTAGATCTCCTCCTATCTTTACTTGGCTCACATAGTATTTGATTCCTACTTTGGCTGCTCATGATCTATGCTTCTTAGTCATTCCTTGGGTAACCTGGTACTGGTCGCTTTCTTGGCACCACTGGTGCACTTGGGTAACCCCTAAGCACTAGGCCTTGTCCCAGGAGCAATACTGGCAAACATTCTGTTGGGCCTGTGGGTCTTGATCCATTCCTAGACATTGCTTTGTACATTCATTTCCAAACAGGTGTTTTCTCTACAAACTGCCTACAAATTTGCAACTAGACATAAGGGAAAAGGTTCAGGCGTGAAGGTTTGGGGTCTAAGAGCTACCATCATTTTGCTTTGTGCCCCACCCCCATGCCCTACTTTCACTTGCTCCGCAGTCTTTTTCATTTAGCTAGAGACATCTCCCCCAGACAAAACTACAGATCTAACCATTGATTCCTCAGCACTGTCCAAGGTCACCTTCATTAAGCATAGTCTCTGAACACCAGCACTTGCCAGAAATGAGAAAAACGCTCTGATGAGAGGATAGGTAGAAGGTAATCCTAGCCAGGGGCAGGGGAAGAAAGCAGTTATAATTTGAAAGCTAGGCTAGGTCAGTTACCAGAGCTCTGGGGAGGCACCAAGATCTGAGGGATAAGAAGGGGCAGGTGACAGTGAATGTCAACCAGGGAATTCAGAGCCAAGATCATTCTGGAGACCAGGGAGCCAAAATGCAAGATGTGCCAGGGGATTGAAACTTTGTCCATTTCAAGTCACTTTCTGGAAGGGTAGGCCATTCTATTGGGGAGTCTTTGGTGCTCCATTTTGGCTGGCACTGACGCCCAATGTAGCCTTTGGTGGGGCCTGTCATGCTAGGAACCCCTGCCAAACTGCAGGCCTGTGCAGGGAGTGATTCAGATACCATACCCCAACCTTCTATAGTCAGATATTTTACTAAGCTAATTAAGCTGTTTTAGACAAAGTTGGGGGAAGGTCAGTCTGAATTAGTGAACAGTCTAAGCTGAGAGCTGGACTATTTTTAGAAAAAATGCAGATTTATTACATTCATGTTCACATGGGAACTCAAATCTAGGCTAATGAAGCATTGCCAGGATATTTTGCCAAGGAGAGGTCCTAGGGCCTGTTTTAATGATTACATGTGAGGGTGAAGAGGCTGTGTGTAGTAGTGGAAAGAACACTGGAGGACATGAGTTTGAATCTCACCTTTACATCTTGGCCTTGTTAGTTAAGAGCTGTGTGACCTTGGACATGATACATAACTTTCTGGGCCTTAGTTTCTCCATCTGTAAAATTATGAATTAGACTAGATGGCCTCTAAAGGGCCCATTTCAGTTCTAGAGCTGAGATGGCTATTTAATTTATTCATTTTCTATGTTAATGGGTCCGCCTCTGATGTTCTGTTCCAATGCTTGAGAAAGCTGGAAGACTTTGAGTAAGGCCCCAGCCTGGACCATGTGTCTTTTGTCTGAGGACCACCCTAGCTACACTAGAAGAGGCTTGTCAGTGGAGAGATGATGAGTTCATGAAACTACATAAAATAGTCTCACAAAAGCCACATAGAACAGTTAGGGAATGTGTATGTTATTAACCATAACTTCAGCCTCTCTGGCTTTTCTTTGTCTCCCCCCACCCCTTACTTTGTCTCACTTCTCTTTGGTTCAACAAACATGTATTAAGAACTGACTAAGGCCCTGGGTTATGGGTTGAGGATTTAAAAACCCCCAATACTCAAACACCAAACTATCCCTGCCTTCAAAGAGTTTACATTCTATTTGATGGGAGGGAGGGAAGGAGAGAGGGAGGGAGGGAGGGAGAGAGAGAGAGAGAGAGAGAGAGAGAGAGAGAGAGAGAGAGAGAGAGAGAGAAAGAGAGAGAGAGAGAGAGAGAGAGAGATCCAGGAGGCAAGGCCTGGAAGAAGCTAGGTCTTCAAGGAAGATGAGGACCCTGTGTGATTTGCACACCAGAAGTACCAAATAAATGCTTTTTCATTCATTCCATTTGAAAGGCAGAGATGAAGACAGAATGCATCCAAGGTTGGTGGGAAGAAAGAAAAGCAAGAGATAGAAAGTCTAGACCAGGGAAGACCCAGGAGTCCAGAGAGGGTGGAGCATAGAGTGGGTGAAGAGTGATAAGAAATGAGACTGGAAAGGCTCCAGATTGTGGAGGGCCTTAAAAGCCTGGTGGAGGCAGTTTGTAATGTTATTCTAGAGGCAATAGGGAACCACTGAAGGCTTTGACCAAAGGAGTGGTTAGAACTGTGACTCAAATGGTTTCTTGGAGACCCGCTTTAAGATGTCTCCATTACCAATTAGAAACTCCCAAAGAAACGTGTTCGCAAGGTTCAAAAGCAGAAAAGTGACTGCTTTGCCCACAGGATAAAACCCTTCATTGCTGGTTGCTGGACGAGTGCTACTTACTAGAATTACAGTTATCCTTTGCCCATGTCACTTTCTCCATTATGGTTTTGATATATGGCAGGTTGGCATAAGAAATTAAATGGAATTTTTGGGGAGTTTTGTGGAAGACACAAACACAAAAAGGCCAGCAGATGACACCGAGCCTATGACCAAATACTTCACCGAAATTTTACAGTAAGGTTCTGTAAAACACCCCATGAAAAAAAGGAAAAAAATTCAGCCTTCTTTTCTGGTACAAAGGGAGGGCCAAAACTTTTACTCAGATTTTCCAGGTAGTGGGGGTGCCCTGCCCCTAACCCCCAAGATGTACAAGGGATAACTTGTATTTTAGTATTGTATCAGCCAGTCATGTGATCATTGATCATCCGTCACCCAATCAAAGCATTTCTTAAGTGCCCACCATGTGCCTTGTATTTAGTGTCACAGAAACTTGGGCAACGTATCCCTGCCTTGATTTTTCTCCTTTCTCTTTGTCAACAATTTTCAGTGTTGTGTATTTGCCTGTATTTGCAAGGCTGGGGGGTGGGGGAAGGAATAGGGAATCTAGCTTAGTGATTTTAAATCTTTTTCTGCCTACTGGTCACTTTTCTGGGGCAAAAGACCCCAGAAATCACTTAACCAACCATTGTAACATTGCCCAGATACTTCATCAAAGTTAATGAGATGAATAGCTCTGGGTTAGATGAGAAACTATGAAGCTGGTTCCTTGTCTTTGCTAAATCTGCTAAAAATGAACCACTGATTCAGTTTAGAACCAAAAATATAGATACGGCATATTACTGTACAATTCCTGATTCACTGGCACTTCTACTTGGCCATTTATACCTATACATGTAGCAATTCAACATGGTGAAACAGATCTCATGGCATATTACTCTAAAAATGCACAAGCTGGGATTTTACCCTGAGAGCAGGCATGTAGAACTTCAAAATCAAATATCACATTCCCCCCTTTTAGAACAGGAAGCTATAATCCTTCCCCAGTCAAAAATGAAGCTAAAGATCGTATTTCAAGATGCCTGTGCTTACAACTCCTAGGTATGATTTTTAGTATTTCACATAGCAAATTTTTGCCAGTTTCCTCATCGTTAAACCATCCTCAGTATTATTTCTTTCTCTAACTCAACAGTCTTAATTGTTTTGTGTAGCAAAGCCTTTCTACGGCACGACCTTCCAAATCAGGTTGGTCAATGTTCTAGGGACTTCTGAGTCATCAGGGTGCATTATGGGCAGTAAGACTTTAAGAAGCTGACATTCTACTTGGGGGGACAAGGAGGAGGGGGATACATGTACACAGATAAGTACAAAGTATATAAAATAAATACAAAGACATTTCTGTTGATGGGGAATATCATACTAACAACTAATGTGGGAGGGAGCAATTGAGTGAAGTCTTGAAGGCAGCTAGGGATTCCAAGTGGTAGAAGTGATGAGTGAGGGCAGTCTAGGCAGGAGAGATAAAGGCATAGAGGTAGGAGATTGCAACAAATTTATGGGGAACATCAAATTGACCACTTTGACTCAAATTTAGCATGTGTGAGAAGAAGCAATGTAAAATCAATCTGGAAAGATAAGCTGGAGTCAGATCATGAAGGGCTTTAAAAGCCAAGCTGAGGGGCTTGAATTTTATCCATCCAAGAGAAAATAGTGGAGGGAGACTAAAATTTCTTGAGTGGGGCAGTGACATGGTCAGACCAATGGCAGCTGAGTGGAAGATGGATCGGAGAAGGGAGAGGCCAGAGGCAGGGAGGCCAGTCAGAAAGCTACTTCAAGTGTTTAGGTGAGAGGTGGTGAGGGTTTGAGATGGTGGCCAAGGAAATAGAGGAAAGAGGATGAATGCTAGAGATACTGGCAACTGACTGAATATGGGTGAAGCAGAGGGAAAAGTCAAGGATAATTTTAAGGTGGGGTATCTAGGACACTGAACTGAGGACTGAGATAGTACTCTCAATAAGTAAAAAGAAATTGAGGGGGATGGGTGGTTTAGGGGGAAAGACGAGTTCCATTAAGGACATATTGACTTTGGGATGCCCGTGAGATGTCCAGATGGCAGTGACCAGCAGGTAGTTAGTGCCGAGGGAATGAAACTCAGCAGAGAGAGAGAGATGAGGGTTAGATGTATAGATCTGGGAGGCATCTGCGAAGGTATGATAGTTGAACCCATGGGAACTGACGAAATCACCAAGAAAGAGAGCCTAATATGGAGCCCTGGGGTACATCCAGAGGATGAAATATATATCCAGCAAAGAGAGACTGGGGAATGACCAGACAGGTAGGAGTTTGAAAGTGTCACAAATACCTAGAGAAAGAGTGACTATTAGCAAAGTCAAGAAGAATGAAGATTGAGAAAGGTGAAAGAGGGGGGAGGGAGGGAGAGAGAGAGAGAGAGAGAGAGAGAGAGAGGGAGGGAGAGAGAGATATTGACAGAGATTTCAGTTGAGCAATCAGGTTGGAAGCTAGATTGTAAGGGGCTAAGTGAATTGGAGGTGGGGGGGGGAGTAAATGAGTCTAGACTTTGTCAGTCCCAAAGAATTATTGAAAAGACCAAAGTTATGCAGAAGCAAGGAGATAATGTCATGAAAATGATCTTGTTAACTTTAATTCTAGCTCCTCTGCAAGAGAAACACAATGAATCATCGACTAGTTCTATTAGCTGCCCCTTTACGTTCACCCTTGATTCTCTTCTTACCCACCTTCTCCAGCAGATTGCTCACACTATCATCCCCACTCTCACTTATTTTCAGTCTCTACTTGTTCCCTTCTGGCTGCCTGTCCTAGGGGCCGCTAGGTGGCGCAGTGGAAGAGTGTTGCAGTCAAGAAGACCTGAGTTCCCATCCTGACTCTTACTGGCAGTGTTACCATGGGCAAATCTTCTAAGCCATGGGCCTCAGTTTCCTCATTGGTAAAACAGGGATAATAATGGCACCTACCTTCCAGGGTTGCTGTGAGGATCTAATGAGGTAGCCTATGTAAAATGCTTCATAAACCTTGAAGTGCTACAGAAATGCTGCTATCAGCATCAGTCAATTAGTCAACAGTTATTAATCAAGTCCTGGCTCTGTGTCTTTTTCTAGATCTCACTTTCTGCTCTCTAACAGAGAGGGAGGTCTCTAAGCATTCTCCTTTCCACTTAGAGACATCTATGTAGTTATGACTAACTACAAGCTAGGATAAACAAACCTACCAGGGGGGAAATTTTGAGATAAGCAGAAAAATAAAGGCAGTCCAATAATGATCAGTGGACAGCGATATCTAATAGCGAAAAGCAAGCCAAAATGAAAGAAGGGGCCAATCTGCCACCATTAAGCCAATTATATATGGCCTCCTTAAGCCATTGAATAAGCAAAGATACACTGAACTAGCTTTGACAAGCATTCAGACCTTGAAAGCTATCTATAAATGATGGTGAAGAATTGATATTCCTCCTTTTAATCTTCTTCCATGTCAAAATAGAAGTGGTCCTTGGAAAGTTGGCAGAGACGGTAATTGAACATGGCCACTTGAGAGTGCCTGTCTCACTTGTGATGGGTAGTCTTCTAATTTGAGGGAACTATTTAGAGACCAAGATTAAACTGGCTGAAAGCAAATCAAGATTGACCGATTGACATGTGGCCCATACTGAACCCTTGGTATGACTATAGAATATCACAGCCAGAAGGGCCCTTGGAACATAGGATATAGAATGTTAAAGTTGGAAAAGATCTTAGAACACAGGTGGAAAACCTGCGGCCTCGAGGCCACATGTGGCCCTTTAGGTCCTCGAGTGACTGAAAGTCAAAGGGCCACACTCGAGGACCTAGAGGGCCACTCGTGGCTGCAAGGTCGCACGTTCCCCACCCCTGCCTTAGAACACAGAACACAGATTTTCAGATCTGGAAGTATCCTTAGAACATAGAAAAAAGAGCTGGGAAGGGCCTTAGGAAGGAGATGGCAGAGCTGGAGGGGCTTGGAACACAGACTGGCAGAGATGAGAGGAGACATAGAACACAGACTGGCAGAGCTGGCGGAGACCTTTTTGCCAGCCCTATTCTATCTTCTGAGTTCCAGTCCCACATCATCAAATTCTTAGTTGAATGTTTTCCAGTAGATGGCCTATGAGCATCTCAAATTGAACATGTCCCAGACAGTACTCATTACATCCCCTGTCCCATCCTATCTCTTTTTCACATTTCCCTATTACTAGAGAAGGCATCACCATTCTTTAAGTCACCCGGGTTCGTAACCTCAATCTCATCCTTGGCACCTCATCAGTAAAATGAGGATAATAATATAGTACTTACCTCTCGGGCTGGCTGTGAGGGTCGAATGAGGTCATATACATGACATGCTTTGTAAACCTTCACGTGCTAGAGAAATGCCGCTATCGTCATCATCATCATCCAATCAATAAACATCTATTAGTCACCTACTGTGTGCCAGGCACTGTGCTGAGCTATTTTCCCCAGAGGTGCAATGCTTATCAATACAATACAATATCACTCACTCCATACATCGAATCATTTCCCAAATCTTGTTTCTATCTCTTAATACCTTTCTTCCTCACCACTCCCATAACTACCACCATCATTCAAGCCTTTATCACCTGTCTATTAGAGGATTACAATAGGTGGCACTTCAGTGGATAGAGGAACAGGCCCTGGAGTCAGGAAGACCCGAATTCAAATCCGACCTCAGACAATTCCTAGCTGTGTGACCCTGGGCAAATCACTTCACCCCATTTGCCTCAGTTTCCTCATCTGTAAAATGAGCCGGAAAAGAAAATGGCAAACCACTCCAGTATCTCTGCCAAGAAAACCCCCAATGGGGTCAAGAAGTCAGACACAACTGAAACTACTAAACAGCAGCAACAAAAAATAGCCTCCTAGTTGGCCTCTTAGTCTCACGTCTCTTCTTACTCCAATCCATCTTCCACATAGTTGCCAAAGTGATTTTCCAAAATGACCCATGTTATTCCCCTATTCAGTATACTGCAGTGGCTCCCCATTACTTTTAGGATCCAATATAAACACTCTTTGTCACTGAAAGGTTCATAACTTTTGCCCCCTCCTTATTTTTCCATTCCTCTTATACATTATTCCCCTATGTGCATTCTATGGTCCAGCTAAACTGACTGACCTTCTTGGTGGGGTTCTCACTCATGATACTTAATCTCCCATCACCATACCTTTGCAGTGGCTGCCCCTCATACCTGGGAATAAGGGAATATTCTCCCTTCTCATCTCCGTCTTTTAGAATTCCTGCCTTCCTTCAAGAGGCAGCTCATGTGCTATTGTCAGCAGGAGGTCTTTCCTCCCTCCCCACTCTGACCAGTGCCTTCCTCTTTAAACTTTCCTTTTATCTATGCCTAAATATATATTCCTCCTTCCCTCCCATTAGAATGTAAGCTTCCTGAAGGAAGGGCATTTTTTTCTTTTGCTTTCTCTTTACTTAGAATAGTGTCTGGCACATAGTAACCACTTAATAAATGCTTGTTACAAGTCCCTGGGAAAGCTGTAAACATCTCCTTGTTCCCATCTCCTGCAAGCTGGAGGATTTGCTCTTTTTTCCCAGCATGCAACAAAATTTACCCAAAAAGGTATGTGTGGGGAGTGTTACACAATCCTGAGCCCCTACGACCCAGCATATACTTTATCTTTTATTTTGGGGGAGCAAAACCCCTTCCTCCTTGAGCACGTAGGGCTGCTGACTCCTCAGTAGCTACACAAAGTTCTGTCTCGTCACCACTCAATACCATCATGACAGTTGTCTCATCAGCCTCAGTATCGTTCACTTGCACAGCTTGGTAGTGAGAACAGTTGCTAGAAATGCCAGTTCCTGGGCAGGGCGAAGGGAATCCTACCTTGTTGGGAAGCCCCCAAAGTAGCAGCTGTAGCAGCTTTAAATGTACACATGACACACACATGATAAAGCTCCAGCTTTATCTTATCAGGCGGTGCACTGCGGCAGAATGATTGGCCTAAATGACTACCGTTCCACCTCCCTGTTGAAAACGCCAGCATTTCTCCTCCACTGATCCACCAAAGATCTATTTGCCTGACTCAGTGTCGCTTAATGGGAGCGACCCATGTAAATAGAACATGCATCTAGCGGACAACAAGCTCTGCTGTGGTGGGAATCTAATTTTAACTCGCCCAGCAGTTTGGCAGAAACTCTTCCAGCAGACCTGAGAGATAACAGTGCTTTGCCTAGAGACCAGCATTCTCAGCCCACCCTGTTCTAATAAGTGTTTCTAGGCACACCCCCACCCAATGCCACTTAGTAATTCTGGGAAAATGCGATATTAGGTGAAACAACATGACAAGAGGCACTTAATTCCATAGGAGCATGATAAAAGGTCTAAATGACAGGACGGTGGGGATTTCGTGACTCTAGGATGGCTGGAGTTTGGTTATAATGTATTAACATCACGATTGCATTAAGAGGCAGTGGGGCGTGGCAGAAAGCTTTGTAGTCCGGATTAGGAGAGACCTGGGTTTGAATCCCAGCTCTGCCACTTCGGGGCTATCTGTGTGACCGTGGACAGACCAGTTAACCTCAAAGAATCATAAAACTCCAGTTAAAAGGGACCTCAGGGCCCACAGTCAAAGTATCATAGATCCATTTAGATCTGGAAAGGACTTTACTCATCAAAGGACAGCTAGGTGGTACCATAGTGCACAAAGTGTTAGACCTGGAATCAAGAAAACTTGAGTTCAAATCCGGCCTCAGACACTTACTCCCTGGGTGACCCTGGATAAGTCACTTGACATTTCTGCCTCAGTTACCTCATCTGTAAAATGGGGATAGTAATAGCATCTCTTCTCCCAGGGTTGTTGTGAGACTCAAATGAGATAATATTAGTAAAGTGCTATGGAGAACTTAAAGCATGATATAAATGCTAACTTATTAGTCTAACCTTTTCATTTTATGGATGACTAAGCTAGAGCCAGCTGGAACCAGCTGGAGAGATGATTGTTAAATATTCAGTGTGAGCATTTACACTTTGAAAATCAGCCAATGCTACAAATCAGGGCTTGATTTATTGTTTTGTTGATCATTCAGCTTTAAGAAAGTATTGGAAAAATGTTAATAATGCAGATTAAACTTAAAAGTGTCATGCACACATATTTTTTCCTGGAGAGCTGGTTGTTAAACATTTACCAGCACAGGCTGGTTGTTATCATTGCAAAATGGCATGTCAATATAGAATCCTGAAGGTGGAGGGAGTGGGGAGACAAGAGAACATTGACAATCTTATCATTGTTTTCAATGTTGTTTTTTTTTCTGGCCCTGTTTTTTTTAATTCTACACCAAGTTCTTTTTGCTTATAT
>CM053628.1:38684080-38702828 GCA_028646595.1 Phalanger gymnotis
TCTGACATTCTGTGTTCTAAGATCTCTCCCAGCTCTGACATTGTGTGTTCTAAGATCCCTCACAGCTCTGACATTCTGTGTTCTAAGACCCCTCACAGCTCTGACATTCTGTGTTCTAAGATCTCTCCCAGCTCTGACATTCTGTGTTCTAAGCTCCCTTCCGGTTCTGACTTTGTCTATTTTATGATCCTTCCCAGCTTAGACGTTTGATGCCCTATGGGCTCTCCCAAACTGACCCTCTATGTTCTGAGATCTCTTTCTGCTCTGACATTTTTGCATTCTAAGGTACCCCATTCCTAGCCCCGGACCTGATCTTCCACGTCCTAAGGCCTCTCTCAGCTCTGAGCTTCCGTGTTCTAAGCTCTCTTCCAGTTCTGACATTCTTTATTCTATGGTCCCTCCTAGCTCTGATATTCTCCATTTTAAGGTTCCTCTCAGACTTGACATTCTGTGTTCTAAGGGTCCTCCCATCTCTGTCATTTCATATTCTAAGGCCCTGCATAGCCCTAACCTTCTCTGTCTTATGAATTCATAGCATGATTAAGAACCTTTGGGCTCAGTGTAGACCTGAGCACTTCTACAAGGATCCAAGATCTAGCTTGGGCTAGGCCTAGTCTAACCACAGTCTTTTATCATTGCTGACATTCTGACCTGGAAATGATGCTCAGAGAGGTTGACAACACACACACACACACACACACACACACACACACACATGCACACATGCACACACACACACATGCACACAGAAAACATGCTGTGTTTCTGTTGGCAAAAATGATCCTGTTGCCTTATTAATCAGCAGCTGATTTTGGTTTAAGTAACAGCAGAGTCTCCTTTGACACTGGCTGGAATTGCAGAAGCTGCGAATGTAAAGTACAATTCCCCCCAAATGGATGAAGCTCCAGACCCAGACACAGGGGACCTCAGAGAGCACTTGGCCTGCATTTCTCCAATGTACTTATCACACATTATTGTCCTTTCTAGTTATCTGTATACGTGCCACATACTCCACTGTGATCAGAGGGCAGGGGCCTCTCCAAACAGTCTCCCTCAGGGCCAAGCAGGGAGTTCTGCATCCAGTAGGTGCCTAATAAATGCCTGTTTGAAGGATGCTAAAAAATTACGAAGGGAAATGGAGGGATGGTAAGGAGCCTTCCTTCCTGGAGAACTTGAAGAAGAGAAGACATCTCTCAGATATTCATCTACCTACAAGCAGGGAATGGACCAAATAAACATCAGCTCTTTCACAGCTCTCAAATACCAGGACTCTGATACCTTTCTTGGGTAAAACACTCAGGTTCCCTAATCTCAGTATGGTATATTCAATAAACTGCCAGACTTGGAGTTAGGAAGATCTGGATTCAAATTTCACCGCTTACTGTTTGTGTAACCTTGGGCAAGCCACTTCCCCTCTCTGAGTCGGTTTTCTCATTTGTAAAGTGAGAGTGTTGTATTAGGTGGCCTCTGAGTTCCCTGACATCTCTAGATCTACGATCTCTGGGCCTCAGTTTCCCCATCTGTAAAACAGAGGGAATTGGACTAGCTGGACTCTGAAGTTCTTTTCAATTCTATATCTGTGATCCTATGGGTGACTTTGGGTAAGTCACTTTACCTCCCGGGGCCTCAGTTTTTCCATCTGTAAAATGGAGGGAATTAGACTAGCTGGTCTCTGAGGCCCTAAAGAACCATGATATTGAAGTAGATATGAAATGTTGTGAGCCAGGCTGGCAGAAAACCTAAGTAGTATGGACACAAATCATGATGAGACTTTTTTAATCATATTAAAAAGGACTACTGTCTCCAGAAGGCCTCATCTGCCTGTTTGCCCATGCCTAGTATTTTTTTTTCAGGGAGGATAAAGTCTGAGAAAGAAGCTTAAGAATAAATATGCCCTAGGAGAGAGGACCTATGGACTTAAATTCACACTCATGTTTAAATGACTAATAGCAGAATTTTCCCCCTTAGGGCAGGTTTTGACAGAGGGTTAGAGAATGTACCAGGGAGGGTATAGAGATGCTGAAATGTACTTAGTGGAGGCAAACATCACGATTTTGTCATTGGGTAGCCCTCATGGGGAGGACCAACCAGTGCCTGGGCTAAGGTGCTGAGCCAAGTGTTCACAAACACTGGGTCTAATTTGCTTTGCCTTCTCCCCATCATTGTCCCTTTCCTTTTCTTTTCTCTTTAAGGTTCCTGGAGGTTGTTAGCATCTGTTAGCGCCGTTACAGACCATGGCTAGGTGAGCCAGCTAATGATTTGTTTATGGCTTTGAGTCAAGATGCTGGATTTTCTCTTGTCCAATGCAGTCACTAACGGAGGCTGCAGAAGGCTAGTGGTATCCGGCCCACAAAAAAACCATTATCTCTTGATAAGAGCTCTAGTATGTTTAGGCTGGAACTGACTTCTTAAAAGGCAGGCTGCCTACCAGAGAAAGAGATGGGATTGTAGGTGTAGTGCTAGAAGGACCCCAGGGGTCCATTAGTCCAATCTCCATCATTTTACAGATGAGGAAACTGAGGCCCAGAAAAGGGATGTGACTTGCCCAAGGATATACCCCTAATAAGTAAGTGTCAGATGTGTGAATGAAGGTAAATTACGAAGACTCCATCCTCTTGGAGTAAATCAACACTCTGTCATATCCTTATTGCTGTTGTTTTTGTAAAATTATTATCATAACCTTAGATGGAGAGGATTTCATCCACCTGTGCTATATACTAAGATTTTCTGTATAAACTGCAGGTTTTGCAGTCTACTGGTTGTATAATTTGATCCCTAATCCTTTGGCTATTCTAAGAAACTTCAGCCAATAGGAACCCCAGCAATGAACCGGGACAAGGGTAAGGCATCTACTGTTGGCATAGCTAGCATACAGGGGAACCCCAGTTGGAGAAAGAAATTGTTTTTTTTTAGTATTTAAAGGATGCTGGGATAGATTATCTATATTATGGCTGAAGATCAAACATTGGCTAATGTCCAAAGGAGGGAAGAATAAATGCAACTTTGTGCATTATTCTTCTGTCTACACTTCGCTTTCCAAAGTTAATTGTTATGTTTGTTTAGCTAAGGGCCTGATCCTGGGTTCTGGTGCCAGGGGTAGGGAACCTTTGCCCAGAGGCCACTTGCGGCCCTCTGGGTCCTCAGGTGTGGCCTTTTTGCTGAGTCAAAAGTTTTACAAAACAAATCCTTTTATTAAGGGGATTTGTTCTGTGAAGTTTGGATTCAGTCAGAGGGCTGCCCTTGAGGACCTAGAGGGCCGAATGTGGCCTCCAGGCACATGCTCCCCACCCCTGTGTCTAGTCCATCAGAGGCCACCTGTTTCAAAAATACGTATCTTGTATATTTTTCATTTTACATCAGAGAGGCAGCCAAACTTAGGAAACACTTATATAGGCTAATATCTGAGTAAAACATTAGGTTTTACTTAAGTGAGCTAACAATTAGCATTAAAAAGAAACTAATAAATACAAGGCAATGTGTTACAGTGAAAAGAGTGCTGAATCTGGATTCAGAAGACCTAGGTTTATGTCCTGTCTCTGAAGCTTACTGCCTTTGGGACCTTGGACAAGTCACTTTGATTCTCTGGGCCTCAGTTTCCTCATTTGTAAAATTAGAGGGTCGGGCACCCTGGTCTCTGAAATCCCTTTTAGCTCTAAGTGCTGTGATCCTCTGACCTGTTCTGGCCTGCTTCAGATGCCAGTCAGCTTTTCATCATTGACCATAACAGATAGACCTACCGGCACAGAAGCTTCCACACTTACCCCACTCTGATCCCTTTCTGTATCAGGCCTACGGATGGGAGAGCTGCAAGGAGCAGGGCCTGAGCTTCTATGAACAATCCACAAAGTGGATAATTCAGTAAGGGAGAATAACTGAGAGGAGACAGTGGTGAATGAGACTTCCACCACAGGACAGTGGAAGGCCCACCTGACGTGGAGGATTAATCTATCACTGGCCCAAATGAGCCAAAGATCTCACTCTTCCCAAAAGGGCTTGGTTTCTTGGAGAGGGTCGATAGTGTAAGGCAATTACGATCAGACACTAAACCATCATAGACAGCTCACATTCATAGAGGACACCTAAGTACACATTCCGTAATTGTGGGAGGCAGGCAAAGTCCATATTCACATCCCTTCCCTCGACTTCTTTGACCCTCACTCTGCTCATTAATTGCCCTAGGACCTTACTACATCCTACCCTGAAGTTCCCTCCCTGGATATCACCTCACGCTCTCAGCCTTTCCTGGCCTGCCCCCATCATAAAATTTACCTGCCCCATTTCCTGTTCCCTTGGGGTCCTGCTAGGTGACAGAAGTTCATCTGAAAAACTAATTCATACTCAAGTGCTCATGGCAGATAGTGGTTCCCTTCTTCTAGATCAGGGCTGTCCAATCTTAGGTTTTTATTGAAACAATAGAGAATAGATTTTGATTTGCCATTTTAGTGAGAGCTCTGTGGTAGCTTCATTTACTAAAGCATTTATGTAAATTTCTATGCTTGTAGGCAGGCTGCATAAATCACACTGCAGGCCTGCATGTGGCCTGTGGGCCCCATTTTGGACAACCCTGTTCTAGATAACATATGTGTAGTTTAACAATGGCCTTTGATGCCTTCACCCCCAAAAAAGGAAATTCTGCTGATGGTAAGGAAGAAATTGGGGGTGGGATGGGGTGAGGGGTGCCTCTTGGCAGCCCCTAAGTCATATCTGCTAACAGCTGCTTGGTCCTGCTGCAAACTCTGGGTCTAGGCGTGTAAAGCAGAAGGTCAGAGGTTACAGGATCACAGAACATCAGAGTTAGAAGGAACAGCCTGTAGAGATCATTTCCTTCAGTCTCTTGCTCTTACAAATAGGAAAAATGAATTCTCAGGACCCATCTGATTCCTTTGAGCTCACTGGATCATAGATTTAGAGCCAGAAGAGACCTTAGCAGTCAGTCCCCTCATCCTAGTGATCAGGGCATTGAGGTCTGGGAAAGTGAAGGACTTGTCCAAGGTCACACGTAGAATTCTGGTGTTAGATCTTGAAGGGACCCCAGAAGTCTAGTCTAGCACCTTCATTTTACAGATAAGGAAACTGAGGCTCAGAGCATCGAAGTGACTTGCTTAAGGTCACACAGGGAGTGAGTAGAAGATCAGGGATTTTACCCCAGGTCCTGTGACTCAGAATCTAGCACCCTTTCCACTGTGCTACACTACCTTCCCAAGGATGGGTACCCTAATCCTTGCCATTACCCCTTGGTGATCTCTTCTAGGCCTTTCTGAGCTTGTGTGTAGAATAAGAATTCTCACTTTCAGCTCTTCTGGGAAGGGGATCAAGCAGCTTACGTGCAAATGTTTCATTTTGGAGTCCCTTGGTCTAGGGATGGAGCAGAGACAGTCCAGTTGGTAGCTTGAGGAGTTGGGGAGGTCAGAGCAGGTAGATCCCTATGAGTGGCCAGAGTTCGAGGCAGAGAAGGAGCTGTCCAGAGGTCTCAGTGAGCTACCTTCCTTCTTCATCTCCTTAACTCTGTACCATACTCCTGCATGCACAACACTAAATCGCCAGCTCTCTCACCAGGCTTGTAATTTAAGAGGGGGTGTGGGGGGGGAAACATATGTTCCCTTCTCGTCTTTGCTAAGCGAGCCTCCTGCAGACACAGCAGAAATGGTAGGTAGGGAGTCCTGCTGAGAGATGCGTTCCTTATTACAGCATTTGTTGGGAATTTGAGAGTGAGCTCCTGGGGCCAGAATGTGCTGGATTCTCCTCCTGCTGTATGCCATGGGCACCTCCCTCTGAAGGCAGCTGGGTAGGCTGGCAGGGGGTGTCGAGCTGGGTAGGAATTGGGCTGGGAGATTTTTTATCCTTCACTATCCAAATTCCCCCAACTCTAGACTGAACAATGGTGAGTAGAATTGATGGATCCTGGCTGCTTCCCCTACTGCCCTGCCTCCAAAAGAAGTAAACATTTCTAAAAGGCCATGGCCAGTGGAGAATAAAACAGGGAGATACTCAAAAAGCCAGGAACACCCAGAGGCTGCTGAAAAGCAAAGAGTGTGGGTTGGCTTAGGAGCATGCCTGCCTGGTCTGAGGTCATTGTCTTGACCTCCCCTTGGTAGAAATAGAGATGGGATCATTCTTATCTGTCTCTTTGATAGCTGAAGCCAAAACAATTGGGGTAGCATGTTGTAAAACAAGAGGCAGAATTCCTTGGGACCTGTCACCCAGTGCCTTTGTCCCCTTTGGTAAATCTCTTCCCTTGTCTGCATCTCAGTTTTCCTAGATGTAAAATGAGGAGTTTGGAATAGAAGGTCTCTGAGGTCTGTTCCAGTTTGATATCTATGGTCCCGACTACCTGTGTGGCCTTGGAAAAGTCATTTAACCTCTCTGGGCCTCAGTTTCCTCATTTGCAAAATAGGCAAAGGGCTGGATTAGATAGCCTCTGTGGTCCCTTCTGGCTCTAGACTTAATGTCCTGTGAAGATTAGTTAAACTGTGCCCACCCTTCATCTGCTGCCACCAGATAACAAGCAATTCTCTTAACATCATTACAGAGGCAAGGCAGTTGAACTATGGGTGCAGGAAGGCAGCAAATTCCACCAAGAGCCCTAAGGAAGGCATCAGGCACTGAGGCTGCCTGAAGACAGGAGAGAGAATCAGGAAGAGCTAGAATGTCGAATCTAGAATTCCTAAACTGGCTCCTCTGCAAGATCTGACATCAGGGAGAGCTAGAGAGGCATGCAAAGTCGATTTCTGACAAAGCATTGCAATCAGGGGGAGTCTGGTTACCACTTTGTCTTTCCCTGTGGCCACTATATGCATTCCCCAATGGAGAATATGTCCCTGAGAAAATCTGGTGCAATGAACTGTGCTGTGAGCTGCTTGAGTTCTCAGAGTAAACCAAAGGACTGGGCAGTGATGACTGTATTGCATGACATCAGCCTACAGTCACATCCTGGATGGCATCTTCCGAGACTTTCCCTATTCTCACAGTCATTCCCATTTAAGAGGTCCCTTGTCTATTGTCTCTCCATCCCCCACCCGTCCTGCCTCCCACCCTCATGGGACCTGTCTTGTTAGTACTCTCCCATTCCAGGACAGGCTCTTTGTTCCCTAGTCGGGGCAGGCCTCTGCTTCCACCCTATAGACACTTCTTTTCTGGTTTTCAGGGTTGAATTTGAAGCTATGCCTGCAGAGCTCCAGAGACTTAGACTGTTGCCAAGTTCTGATAATGTCCCAAACTGTCCAGGGTCAACTGTCCTCTGCCCCATGTGGTATGATAATAATATTACGATTATCAATGATGATGATGATAATTGGCATTTATATGGTGCTTTATGTTTTGAAAGACACTTTTCATACATTCGGCCTGTGGTACTCTCCTGGGGTGGGGTGGACAGACAGCTGTGTTCAAGGCTGGCCTTGTGCTTAGCCAGAGTAGGAAGACTTGAGTCACCAGCAATAGTACTTGAAATTCTACAATTAGAGATTCATACCTTATACTATCGACTGCCCAGGGTCAGATAGATGGATCCAGAGCTGGTGGGGCAGAACTGGCAGGGCAACTGTGCCCTTGGAGGGCAAGGGCCATTTCTTATTTAAATTTTGTTTCTCCCTCAACATCGGCAGAGGACTCTGTTCCGTGGGTGCTCCAAAGCTCATAGATTGGACCACAATAGGTCCCTGCCCAAGCTCCACTTAATGACTGTATTTTGGGCCCTCTTTGGAACATCAACCCTGAGGGTATTCCTCTCCCAACTTGATTTTTTTTCTTTTTCTTTAAATTTCTTTGTTTTTTGAGAGGGGAAGGCAGGACAATTGGGGTTAAGTGACTTGCACAAGGTCACACAGGTAGTAAGTGTGTCAAGCGTCTGAGGCTAGATTTGAACTCAGGTCCTCCTGACTCCAGGGCCGGTGCTCTACTCACTGTGCCACCTAGCTGCCCCGTCTTTTTTTTTCTTTTTCTAGTTAAAGGGGTCATCCCTTGATTCACTTCTTAAAGAAGCCTATTCACCGAATGGGCCTTACCTCACTTTAAGTGAATATAAGAAAAGGCCTTAGCCTGAAAGGATATCCTGGGCCATCTCCAGTCATCCTGATGACTATCTGGTCACTGGACCCAGATGGCTCTGGAGGAGAAAGTGAGGCTGGTGACCTTGCATGGACCTCCCTCACTCAAATCAAAGTCAACTGCAAGTCATGGCATCATTCCCTGAAGTCATGGTCCTCTTTGAAAATGAAGGACAAACACAACAGCAGCCTGATTAATTAAGGAATGGTAACTTTAAGAGCCTTTTGGTAAAATAAAATGCAGAGAGGCCAAGTGTTGCAGTAGTTTGAAAGATCGATTTGGGAGTGGGGAAGCCTCACGTCTCACCTTTGACACCTGCTGATGGCAGTCACTTGCTGAGTCTCTAAGACTTATATTTAAGTTGTGCTGCTGACACAAATGGACTATGTGACCCTGGACAAGTCTTCTCACTTCTCAGTGGCTCAGGCACCTTTTGAAGCCTAGAAAGTTGGAGAGGATCTACTCATCTGCATTGGGAGAGGCAATTTCCTCACTGAGAGCTCCTTATATCAATGAAATCACAATTCTGGCCCTAACATTAAAAATAGAATACAAATGCTCTTGGGGGTATGTTCTTGTGGGAAAGGGGTGTCCATGAACTCTTTATCAGCCATTAATACTGTGTGATAGAAAGGACACTAGATATGGAAGCAGAAAGCCCTGGGTTTGAGTCCTGGCTCAACCACTTATGGCCCTCTAGATCCTTGGGTGCGGCCCTTTGACCAAGTCTGAGTTTGACAGAACCAACTCTTTTATTAAGGAGATTTGTTCTAGGAAGTTTGGATTCACTTAAAGGGATGTCCTCAAGGACCTAGAGGGCCACATGTAGCCTCAGGTTCTCCACCCCTAGGCAAGTAACTTCATTTTCTTATCTATAAAATGGGGATAATGATATGTCTACTTGCCTAACCATATTGCTGTCAGGAAATTGCTTTGTAAACCTTAGAAGTAGTATAGAAATGTGAGTCAGTGCTTATTATTGGGAAGCTAGCAAGTTACAGGGCATAGCAGGCCAAGGTATGGAGGTCAGCCACATGGCAGTCAAGAGGCAGAGGCTAGACTGGAAGCCAAAATACCTGAACTCCAGGCTTGGCTCTAAGCTGTGTGACCTCAGACAGATTCTTCAATTCCTCAGACTTGCAGCTTCCTTAGATGTCCAATGGGAAGAGTTGTCCTAGCAATCTCCTGTTGCCAATGGATTAGATGTAGTGGTGGAAGGGGCTTTTGGAGGTCATCTCATCCAGCTCCCTCATTGTCTGAGGATTGGATGAAACATGTTTGGAGAAAATGCTTTCTGAATGATACATCCCTCAAGAAACAGAAGCTTTGAAAAAAAAATGACGGACTTAGGTGGTAAGAACTTGCTATCATCCTGTTACATCCTCTTACAAAGAAGACAACAGGGCCTTGAGAGGATTGGGGTGGGGTTGTAAGGACAGGTGGGAAAGGTCTAGAGCACAGAGAGTTGGTGAACAAAGACAGGCCTCCACTGGAAGCATGATCAGGCAGGATGAGAGGGGAGGGGAGTTGGGAACAAAGTGGCATTCATCACCGGCATCAGTTTGCCAAGGCTCACTGTAGCTATGGAAAGAGATCTTAGCATTCACTCTCTCTCACCTCACCTATTGACAAATTTTATCATTTTTGGGTTCACAGGTCTCTGGAATGATAACCCTTTCTCTTCTCCATTGTTCCCACCTTAGTTTAGACCCTCATCACCTCTCTCATAGATTATTAGGACAATCTCCTCATTAGCCTTTGCCTCGAGTCTCTCCACACTTTAGTTTAGCCTCTACACTGCTGACAGACATATCTGACCACGTGACTCCCTAGTCAATAAATCCCAGCGGCCCCCTCTTCCCTTAGAATCAACTAAACTCATCTGTTTGGCTTTCAAAGCCCTTCCCAACTGTGCCCCAACCTACCTTTCCAGCCTCGTATATTGCTCCTTGTCCTGAACTCTTCCCTCCAGCCCAACTGGACTTCTCCGTGTTTTTCACACTGGACCCTCCATCTTCCATCTCTGGGCCTTTGCTCCGGCTGTTCCCCATGCCTGGAATGTTCTCTCCCCTCACCTCTGTCTCTTCAAATCCTTCTCTTCCTTCAGGATTGCAGCTCATGTACCACCTTCTGCAAGAAACCTTTTCTTATCCCTACAACTGCTCTCCCCTCCCTCTGTAACTGCTTTGGATTGAACTCCTTTATATTTATTCTATTTTTAATTTATTCTGTGCTCCCACTTCCTTATATACGTAACATGCATTTCTTATACATATGTGGTCTTAGAGAATGTAAATTCCTTGTAAGTAGGGATTATTTCATTCATTGCCTGTGTATCCTCAGGGCTCTAGAACAATGCTGGAACATAGTAGGCACTCGATAAATACTTGCTGATTGTTTAATTGGCACTTTGCTCCATTCAGTAGGGAGGGTGCTTCTAATTCATGGAGTCAAGCCCTGACAGTACATTCCTGGGGAGCACCATGCTAGAACCCAAGGCTTGGACACCATTTCTCTTAAGAAATTTTTTCTTTTATAGACCCCGGATCTTCAGGGGTGGGGAACCTGTGGCCTTGAGGCCATAGGTCCTTGGGTGCACCCTTTGACTGAATCTAAACTTCTCAGAACAAATATCCTTAATAAAAGGATTTGTTCTGTAAAATTTAGAGTCAGTCAAAAGGCTGCACCCAAGGGCCTAGAAGGCCCCATGTGGCCTTGAGTCTGCAGGTTCCCTACCCTTGGAACCAATTGAATAAAAAAAGCATCTATTTATTTTGGTTCAAGAACCCACCCTTCACTCCAGTCCTTCCTTCTGCCATACCTCATTGTGGTATGCATGAGGCCTTGGATTCGGAAAGCCAGTGTCAATGGAATACAAATCCTGGCAGGTCTTGCCAAGCTGGAAAGTCTCTGAGAGAGAACCAGGCCCAGTCTGACGCCTTAGAGCATTGACCACTAGGTGATGCCTTTGATTTGGTTTTTTCCCCCCAGCTGTGGCAGCTGGCATCTTAGAGCACAGAGGGGCCAGAGCCTTCATGGTAGCAAGCACGCACACCCGTGTAATCATGGGTCCTTGAAAATGCAAAGGCTAAAAGCCTACAGGGTTAGAGCCAGGCCTTGATGGCTTTGTTCCATTTCTAGCAGGGCCCTGGCCAAGCTCATGGATGCTCTTTCTGACCTCCAGACAAGGTGGAGGGTGCTTCATTGTAAGGCCTTTCACAATAAATTGTGTCCATCTGCAGTCCTAGGCTAGAGAGTTGGAAGCAGGAGCCATTTGGGGAAGTTTGGTAGGGTTAATCAAATCTGCCAGCTAAAATCCTGCTCTTCTACTCTTAGGAAATCCAGGCTGTCTTTTAATCCTTCAAACAACTACATAAAAATGACAAATTTCTTCTCCATAAAGGAAGACTAATAAGGAAACCTCTGCAGATTCATTTATTTTTCAATTTGTTAAAATGAAACCAGCCAACAATCTCTGCCTACCCAAAACAATGGGATTAAAAATGATCAAAATTTTTAAAAAATCTAATAAAAAAACAGGGACAGCCCCCACCTTTCTCACTCAATCTCCCTCAAAAGAATACAGCAGGATGAAGAGGACAGCTCTCTTTGGGGTGGGGAAGGAGTAGCAGAAGGCAAGGCAGATCTTTTGAACATAAAAGTAAAATCTACCAGGAAATCACACACACAAGCCCATATCCATGTACACACACACACACACACACTCATGCCATCAAACCTGGCACTTTGTACACAAGGGCTAATAAAAGGCTACATTCCCCAAGAATCTCCCCACTTTTCCTTTCCATGTTTCTGAGAGCAATAGGAAGCTACCATCTTGCTTTGGAATAGCTGCATTGGGTTGCTCTTTAACCTGGGAGTCATTGGGGATGGTGGGAGAGACAAAGATGGTATTCAATTTGTGGGAAGCCTCACTTTTCACAGCTGGTCCCTGCTTTCATTGTAACCAGGCAGAGAGTATTGGCCAAGCAGAATCATAGACTCTGAGGGGCAGGGACTGCAGAGGCCCTCTGGTCTAGCCCTTCTTAAACTATGGGTCTTGACCCCATATAGGGACTGAAATAGTTAAACCCACAGTTTAAGAAGTGCTGAAGGGGTTGAGAGTGGAAAAAAGTTTACGAAGCCCTAGTCTAACCTCCTCTAATTTTATGGAGAAGGCAACTGAGGCTTCCACATGTTAAGTGACTTACCCAAAGTCACACATAGGATCATAGGTCTGGAGCTGGAAGGATATTTAGAGGTCATCTAGTCTGATCCCCTTATTTTACAGAGAAAGAAATTGAAACACAGAAAGGTGACTGGCCTTGTCCAGGGACTCATAGCTAGGGAGTGTGTAAGGAGGGATAGACCTGGATCACAGGTAGAACATGATAGGAGCTGTCCCATCCTTTAATTAATGGAGAGGAAATTGAGGCTTTGAATGGGATAGGACATGTCCAAGGTCACACCGCTAATCAGTGGCAGAAACAGGACTGGAATTGAGTTCTTCTGACTCCCAGAATGGGCAGCAAATATATGTGTGTCTGTCTGTCTATCTATCTATCTGTCTGTCTGTCTGTCTATCTTTACCGAAATAATACCAATAAAAGATTTTGTGAGGATATAATTTCAGTCTTTGGCTGGCCCTACTATGGGCATCAATCAATAGCCTAAGCCAGTTGGACAAAGAAAACTCACATTACGGATGGGCCAACTGTCTTAGAAGTAGCCAGAAAAAAATGCCCTGTGGCAGCAGGAGTGTGTGTGGTGTGTGTGAGAGATGCTACAGAGATGAAACAAGATGTAGCCATGCCAGCCGCTATGGACCGATCAGGTCGGGACAAGAGCCCTTTTAAACAATGTGAAATTCTAAAGACTGGGGTGGGCTTGGTGGCTAGGTCGGCAGGCATTCTTGGGGAAGGTTCCCATCTAGTTTCAAAGCTTCAGTGGCAAACTTTAAAGGGGAAAAAAAGAAAAGAAAAAAAAAAAGAAACGGAGGCAGGGGTAGAGAGAGAACGGATTTGGGAAAACATCTCCTTCCCGGAACGGACTGAAATAGTTAACTGGATCCCGGCAATTAGAAGAATTAGATAATTAGACTGTGACTTGGGGAAGAAGAGAAGGAAACCTGTCTCAGCTAAGTACACTCGGTAGGGAAGACGCGCCAGTTTATCAAAGGGGTGTGTAGTTGGTTAGCAAGGCATACTTGAAGCGATTCAGAAAATGAATCAGATAAAAATGTTCAGTGAATAGGTCGGAGTTAGCAAGCCAAAGGAATTCTGCCTGTCGATAAATTAGATCCCGAAATCAAAGTCCTGCCTTTAGGTGCCATCCCCGCCTCCCCCTACCCCAAGCGCAGGCTGATTTTATTCAAAAGCGCAGGCTTTTTATTCAAGCCCATGCTTTGTGAGCACAATTCCGGGGCGAAGAATCTTTAAGGTTACATTTGCCTCTTTCCCTGCCTCTTGCAAACAGTGCGTCGTCCCGAGCACATTTGTTGGCTGGAAAGGTGTGCAACAGCAATTTTTGCAATGACAGTGCGGAGAGGGGATATGAGATCTGTGTGCTAATGAGCTGACACTGCAGAGGCTGAAGCCGGCAGCGGGAGTGCGCTAAGAGAGCACGGCACGGCGGAGAGGCGGGAGGGGAGGGAGGCGACAGCTCGGGAACGGAGAAACCAGCCCGCGGAGGGAGAGCCAGGCTGCTGAAGCAGCGGAGGGCCGGGCCGGGCCGAGCCGAGCCGAGCTTCAAGGAGGCAGGAACCCCGAGCCCCAGTGGCGCGTGTGCGTGTCTGTGGAGCTCTTTAGATGCTGTGTGTGTGTGTGTGTGTGTGTGTGTGTGTGTGTGTGTGTGTATGTGTGCCCTCGTGCCAGCGCCTATATATTAGCCACAGATAATCTCCCTGACCACTGGATGGGGGCTAGAGACCAAAAAACCAAATGAACAAACCCAGTTACTGTCGGTGAAACCGGGAAGGTGATGTTCAAGTTTCCACAGGCTGAACTTCCATTTGCCTCCATTCTGAAACCTCAGATGGACGGGCCTGTAAAGCCAGAAGTCTTTCTCTAGCCTCCAGGTCCCTCTGGGGTGTGTGTGTGTGTGTGTGTGTGTGTGTGTGTGTGTGTGTGTGTGTGTGTGTGTGTGTGTGTGTGTGTGTGTGTGATACAAAATATCTTGCTAGCACAGGGTTATCTAGAAACAACTGATAATTTCGAAGGAAGGGTCCTTTCTTTAGGCAGGTCTTAACCTAGTGTGTATTTGTCTCAAGACCCGGGAGGGGTAGGAAAGGTCTGGAAGGGTCATAGGATCACAGAGCTAGAGCTAGAAAGAAATCTCTGAGGCCATCTAGTCTAGTCTTCTCATTTTACAAATGAAGAAACTGAGGCCCCAGGTAGAGGAAGGGACTTGCTCAAGGTCACACATGGGATCACATAACTAGAATTGGAAGGGACCTCAGAGGTTACCTAGTCCACCCCCATCATTTTACAGAAGAGGAAACTGAGGCCCAGGGAGGGGAAGGGACTTGCTCAAGGTCACTCAGCTACTAAGTGGCAGATGTAGGATTTGATTCCAGGACTTCTGACACCAAAGATGCCAGATTTTCCATTGTATTACCTTGAGAAATGAAATGAAGCCAAATATTGGAGGAATCAGAGCCTGGAATGCCAGAGGAGCCAATTAGGAAATGTGTCTCTTGGGCCAGCCCAGGCTAAACTTGTGGGGAAGAATGGGGAAGGCAATGGGTCCTGTCATCCTCATTTGTACTAAGAGGAAGTTAGCTTAGATGATCTTTTCTTTCCCTCTCAGCTCCTAATCCTCTAAGTCTATGACTTTTGGCCCCATCTAGTGCTCTCTGGTACCTGGCCCCCAGGTTCCTATATTAGCTAGGGTTGCTCTCTTTTTATTGGGAATGGCAGCCATTAGGGAAGTTCATGAAGATGTTATTTATTTCTGATACTCCCTACTAGGTTCAAGCACTGAAGAGGGAACATTTCTGATGACTTCTGCTTGCAAGAGCAATACAAATTCTCAGGGAGGGGTGTCAGAGAGCAAAGAGTAGCTCCTCTAGCACCCTAAAATTATTGGTAGTTTTATTCTCATGTGGTTTTAGAAATGTAGATTTTGAGCTGGAAGGGATTTTGGAGATCCCAAAATCGAAGTCCTGCCTTTAGGTGCTGTGCCCCCCTACTCTCCTCCCCCCCACCCCAAGCGCAGGCTGATCTAGTCCAACCTCCTCATTTTACAGATGAGGAAACTGAGGTTGGAGGGTGAGATGACTTGTCCAAGGTCACACAGCTCCTAAGTGGCATCACCAGGATATGAATGCAGGTCTTCCTACTCTAAATCCAACACCCTTTCTACTGTGCCATGCTCCCACCAATCTGAGCTGTGCTTTGGCCAGCCAAGCTTCCATGGGCAAGCCCACTCAGCAGCTATCCTAAGCCATCTTGAAGAGGTGGCCTGTATTCCCAGACTGTGACATTCAGAGATGTGTGCTTGGGGGACTGACTGGGAGAATGACAGCTTTCTGAGTCCGCTGTCTGTCACTGCACCATCTCTGAGTGGGCAAAGGACAGCTGGATATATTTATCACAAGTACTGCTATCTAAAGGTCCTGCATTGGCATAGCTACATGGACCAGGTCACCTCTTTGCTTCCCTTCTTTGACAACTTTGCCCACTTAGGAGCTTGGTAGCCAAAGTATCCTGGATTTGCTTTGAGAGATCTTGCTAGCTATTCACTAATAGGAAAAGGTGACGGAGAGTCAATAGAGATGACTTCTTTTCTCTTCAAAACCCTGAGTCTAATTGGGAAACTGCTTTATCAATTTGGTTTCCCTATGGTAAGGTCAATTTCCTGATAGCCGTCCAACTATGATCTCGATGTCAGGTATACATTTCATTACCCTCATTCATTATTGGCTAAGAGAGTGGGCCCAAACTTTACATTTAATAAATTGTTTCATTTAACAATCGGCACTCTTATCTTAGTCCACATCAATGAAGAAACAAGTATTCTGGGTAAATGAACATTCTCCGGTCTGGTTGGATAGCGGAATAATTGATATTTAGGAAGCTATGTTTGAGACACAGCCTCTTGAAGGGATTACAGAGAGGAAGGATTAAGAGTCAGGTGTGTGTTGTAAGTGCTGTTGAGACAGGATGAGATTAGTGGAATAAGATGCAAAGTATAGACAGGCATTTTATAACTTTCACA
This sequence comes from Phalanger gymnotis, assembly GCA_028646595.1. Classification (NCBI taxonomy): domain Eukaryota; kingdom Metazoa; phylum Chordata; class Mammalia; order Diprotodontia; family Phalangeridae; genus Phalanger; species Phalanger gymnotis. The sequence goes on from CM053628.1 coordinate 38,700,344, forward strand.
CTTAGCCAAAATTAATCAGTTCCTATTTTTATCCCTGTCGGCAATCCCAAAGATGTCAAATACTTAATAGAGCAGAATGTTAAAATAAGGCTCTGTAGCCGCAGCTAAAATATCTTCGAGACTTGTCAAGTTGATGACCCTCTGATTTTTTTTTGGTAACCTTTTCCACCCTGGTACTCTTCCCCGTCTTCACCCCCTGCCCTCAGTCTTCTAGCCTGAGGAAAAGTAGTCCCAGTACTTTGTACCATTCCTTTTGGCCCTTTCGCTTTGGGGGCAGCCCTAGAGGCAGTCAGACTTGGGAAAAGGTTTATTCAACTGCATACATAGCTCTCTCTCCTCTCTCTCAGACCGGAACTGCAAAACCAACTCCCACCCCCACCCAAACCATCCTTAAAACCAAAACACCATCGACCACCTCTTCGATCTTTCCGAAACTTTTAGTGAAGTAAGCCTGGACTGAAAAGCCCTGTTCATTCATACAGACTGTTGCATTCACAGAAAACCATTCCCCCACAGGGCGATAGAAACCCTGGTCCTCACGCTCAAGAAACAATCCCAATACAACAGGAAAATCTGGGTTTCAGGTGGCACTTGGGGTAGATGCTGCGCCTACACAAGCTTTCTGGGCTTTGGTTTTTTCCTTTTTCTTTCTTTCTCGGAATTAAGGACGTAATGTTATCGTTAACAATGGCGGGGGGGGGGGGGCAGAAGAGGTGATAAGGAATGAAAAAAAATACTCCACAGGCCAAACTAGCTTTCAGAATATTAAGATCTAGCATTGGGTTTTCCCTTCCCTCTCAGCTGTCTTGGTATTCATCATTTGCAATCAGTTTGTAGCCTTAACAGTTTCTATCAGGGCTGTCTCTGAAAGAAAGGTGATCTTCTAGGACAGAAGGAGGCCAGGAAACCCGCCCCAGATCTGTCCCCTCAAGGTCACTTGTTAACAGAATTCCTCACGTTTGGTTCATCTGAATTAAGCACTTGTCAAATTCAGCTATTTCCCATGGCCAGGCAGAGGCTAACCTAAGCGGCTAAGTAATGGGCATCTCCAATTTCCTCAGTCAAGAGGTTGTCTTGTTTCTTTCTAAGTCTTAGGCGATTTCTCCGAACAACTGTGCCATCTGTCTCCCCCCTCCCCCAGGGAGGGGATCTGGGAGCAGGGAGGGGAGGAGGAATTGACGCTTTTGTATTAGACCTTATCCAAGGCAGTTTTCCTCATAGCCTTAACCAGATTGTGAATACCCGAGGGGTTAGCACAGCTTCCAACCCCCTAGATTTAGAGGGAAGAAATGACCTCTCTCTCCCCCATCCTCCCGCCATCCTCAAAGAGGGACCCACCAAACCAAGCAAGTCAGCCAGCCAAGTGCAAATGGCAGGTGTCCCAAGGGAGGCTAGGCAGCGCTACTTACAAGCGTTAGTCACAGAGAAACTATTGGAAGAGTCCAAGTGATCAACGTGGTAATTCAAATGGAAAGGCTTCTCCGTAGTGTTCTGGTTGGTGTTGTATAACTGGACGGCAAAGCGGAAAGCGCTGTGCTCCTGGACGGTGTTTCTCATGAAGAGTCCACCTAGGAGCAAAGGGATCAGAGATTGGGGGTGGCCTCCCTCTGCGGGATGGGGGCGGCACAGGTCAAGGATTCATCCAGTTGGGACTGGGATGGGGAGGGGGATGCTCAAAGGTTTATTGATTTTTTCCCCCTGTGGACTCTTAGTTGGGAATGTGGCTTTCCTCCCACGGCGGTGGGGAAGGAAGCAAAGTTGAGCCCCGCAGAGGGGGCGATGGAAGATTTGTTCTCTTTCATGCCCCCCTCCCCCCTCCCTTAGGCCAGCGGGCAGTAGGTTTCTCAGGCAGTCTACACCGCCGCAGCCGCAGCCGTAGCGGCAGCCGCAGCCACCATCGCGCCTTTCCACTTTGGGCGTTGGGAGTCCCTTTGCACCCCACTCCCTCCCAGGGAGGGACCCGTCTCCTTGGGCCCCACTCCTAGCCTCAGTCCTGGATGTCAATGTGTGGAGGGCAATGGTGGGAACTTCAGCACTTGTCCAGACATATCGAAGCCTAAGCCGAGGGAACTAACTCCCTGTCCAGCTGGTGCCCAATGCCAGCCAGCCAGCCAGCCAGGAACGAGGGGCACTTCCCGATCGGCGTGGTCTCTACCTGCTGCCAGTTCTCCTATTTATTGCCCTTGCCCCCAGTCTCTGTATTTCCCCCAAGGGCTCCTGTCCCCCTCCAACAATCCCCCTTTTCTCCGCCAGCAGCGCCCCCCTCTTTCCAGTCTCCGCACCCCAACATCCTCCGGTCTCTCTCTCCCTCACCGCAATAGCATCCTGTCAATAGCCTGTCTGCCTACCCCAAACAGCTCCAGTTTTTCTTCCAGAGCTCTCTCGTTCCTCTTTCCCATAGTCCCTGTCTGCTTCCTCAAAACGGCCCCTGTCTCCTCAAGACCCCCAGCCACGATAGCCCGCTGTTCTCTTCCTTTTCGAAGGC
>CM053628.1:38703328-38738890 GCA_028646595.1 Phalanger gymnotis
CTCTGCTATTTTTTGGGTTCTGCAGTTCTAGAATTGGTTCAGAGCCATTTTTATAGGTTTTTGGAGGGACTTGGCAGGGAGCTCACACTAGTCCCTGCTTTCCAGCCGCCATCTTGGCTCCACCCCCTCAAGTCAGCAAGGTTCTATCACTATGTAATTCACTTCAAACATTTATGAATTGCCTACTGTATGCAGAGCCTTGTGTTTGGTGGGAGAGGAAATAGTGTAGCATTAACTACAATTTATGAAGTTAAACATCTTTGCATTGCTACATTTCCCATTTTTTAGGGTCTAGAATATCAGGGCAGTTCTCCTTGTTTCTTTCTACAAGTTGGGTCAGCTCTGTTGTAACAGCATGTGGTAGCTTCTCCTCTTTATCTTTTCTTCTAATTAGATGCGAATTTTGCCTTTTGCTCTAAACAGTCAATGATCTGATGGTACAACAACCATTCAAGTGCAATAGTCAGTATATTAGTGTCATCTCTATTTTATAGATGGGGTGGGGAAACTGAGTCTCTGAGAGGGGAACTGGCTTGCCCAGAGTCCTGATTAGTGATGAGCTGAGACTGGGTCACAGATTTAGAGCTAGAAGGGCTCTGAGAGTCCATCTAGGCCAGGCCCTTCATTTTACACAGGCCTATTGAGGCGGAGTTATTTGCCCAGGGTCACACAGGTTGTAAGCATGAGAGGTGGAATTGGAATTCTGGTCTTCTGACCCCAGAGTCACTAGTCTTTCCATTGAACCATTCTTGGGCCAATGATTCTCCTATGAGCTCAAAGCTAATAAGGATTCCAGTTCACATTGGAACCCAGGTCTACCACTACCAAGTCTAGGGCTCTTTCTCCTATTCTACAGTGGTCCTTGCCCACTCCATTTTATAGTCTAGTGGGGGATATACCACATACTCAGAGTGCTCTAGAGCAGAAGTGGTTATTTTTAGACAATGGTGCCTGTACTCAACCATCAGTCAATCAACAAGTTTGTGTTAAGTGCCAGCCAATGGGTTGGTGCCAACCAGTACCAATTTGGTACCAACCTGGTAGTTGCCAGATGCTGAGGAAGATGGTTGGATACAGGAGTAAGACAGACTTAGGGATGGCTCAAGGCAGAGGGGAGTTGACTGAAATCTTGACTTTGACCCACCATAGTCCTCTCTATACACAGAAAAAAAATTGCAAAATCTGAATGTTGTGGGAGACTTCAGTGACCATCTAATCTAATCCATACATGAAAGGAACCCTTGCTACAACATACTAGACAAGCGGACATCAGCCTCTACTTGAAGACCTCCAAGGAGGGGAACCCTTTGCCTCCCAGGGCAGCTCCTTGCTTCACGGCTGCCTTTGGTACCATCCTCATGCTAGTTCTCTGGTACCTGGCGTTGTGGCCTCCTGGCCTGTTCCCTCCCCCCATCCTGTGAGTATTATGCTCCTGATTTTCCCCTTTCCACCCAGAACAACTCTTCTGGCCTTTGCCCCATCTTCTCAGGGCTCTGCTCTAGGCTAGCTTATAATAGTTAGCCTGTGGGCTCATCAGTGAACCAAATCCCTGGTAATGTGTCAGTTAGGATCACTGCGTCCCTCCTTTGATGGATCCATGATCTCATTGGCATGGGCCCTCTCACCATCAATGCAGATCCAAACTCATCTACATTTTCTCTGTGCAGCTTTTTTCCACATCCTTCAATAACCATCCACCTCTCTCTAGTTCTTTGGGGGTATAGGGAAAAGCTCAGTCTGTCCATCTGTTCTCCCTTGTCCTTACTACATAACCAGTTTGTCTCCTTTTCTGGTCTGGCTCATGCACAGATCATCATGGATGATACATTGAAGCCTACCTGTGCCCCTTTGGTGTCTTTCCACTTCCCTTCCAGTCACCTATAATGGAAATTCTTCAGAGGCCCTAAGATCCTAGGTCTAGAGCTAGGCCATCTAGTGTAACTCTCATTTTACTCAGGAGGAAACTGAGGCCCAAGGAGGGGAAGTGACTTACCCAAGGCCACACAGGTAATAAGAATCAGGCAAAACCAGCATCCAGTACCTCTGACTGCAGAGCCCATGATCTTTTTACCTTCATTGCTTTGATTGGGTTGTTTTGTGATTTGCAGCTATACAGAATCCCAGACGGTAATGCCAGCATTAAAAAGATGGGCTTTCATGGTAAGGAAACAGCTTGGCATTGTTAGAAGCCCTGTGCAATTTACTAAGTGGGATCCACTCAGTTTTGTTCTCCTTGTAAATTCTGGGCCCAAAGGCGATCATCAAAGTTAAACGTCTTTGCATTGCTGCATTTCCCATTTTTCAGGGTCTGTCGCTTGTTTCTTTCTACAAGTTGGGTCATCCCTGTTGTAATGGCAGGCGGTGGCTTCTCCTCTTTATTCTTTCTTCTAATTAGATGTGAATTTTGCCTTTTGCTCTAAACAGTCAATGATCTGAATACACAAAGACAGCTGAATAGGAAATGACTCCTACCTTTCTAAGCAGCCATTTCCTGTCTGTTCAGAGGAAGCTTATATAGTGGAGAGCAAGCTGGCCTTGGAATCTGGAAGACCTGGGTTCATATCTTGCCTCTGACACCTATACTGGCTAGGGAGCCCTGGAGATGTCACCTAACCTATCAGTGTGCCAGGCTAGGCAATTTTCTAAGACTGTATATTACAGAGGAGGATAGAGGAAGGTCCCTACACCAATGAAAGGCCCAGTCCCCTTTCCCACCTCTACCACCCCTTCCAAATCATTTTTCAAAATTTAATTTTGCCTATGACCAGAGCCTTTGGATTCTTCTTGAAGAAAATATTCATGACATACAGCATAGGGCTTTTAAAAATGTCCTTGGTCTCAATTTGGAACCACATTTTCCACCATTTAAAATTTATTTTTAAAGACCTAAGGGAGGTTGTTACTCCAAGGAACCTTGCAACCATGTGGTGGTATAGTGGTCAATGAACTGGATTCTAGGTTGGAGGTGCCATGTTTAAGTCACTGAATGGTCTGCCTTGGTTAAAGGACCATAGATTTAGAGCAGGAAGGAGCTGCATCTTGGCCAACCTCCTCATTTTACAGAGAAGGAAGTGAAGTAATTTCCTTCTGGTCACTCATAGAATCCCAGATCTAAAGTTGCAAGGGAGCTAAGAGGTCATCTCGTCTAATCCTCTCATTTTACGGGGGAGGAAACTGAGTCTCAGAGATGTGAAGTTATTTGCCCGAGGCCACCCATAGGAGAATAAGCAAAGGGAAGAGAATAAATATTTAACACCTTCTATGTGCCAAGCAGGCACTGTGCCAAGTGCTTTTTGCAAATATCTCATTTGATCCTCACAACCACACCATCAGGTATTATTGCTGAGATATTGTTATTGTTGTTCAGTCATTTCACTTGTGTCCAACTCTCCATGAGCCCATTTGGCGTTTTCTTGGCAAAGATCCTGGAGTGGTTGTCCATTTCCTTCTCCAGCTCATTTTACAGATGAGAAAACTGAGGCAAACAGGGTTAAGTGGCTCGCTCGGTGTCACACAGCAAGTAAGTGTCTGAGGCCAGATTTGAACTCAGGAAGATGAATCTTCCTCACTCCAGGCCCAGTGCTCTATCCACTGCAGCTCCACCTAGCTGCCTGCTGAGATATTATTGTGGTGCTATTCGTATCCCCATTTTACAGTTGAGGAAATTGAGGCTAGTGGAGGTTAAGTGACTTGCCCAGAGTCATACAGCTCAGGTCTTGAGACTGGATTTGAATTCAGGTGTTCCTGATTCCAGGTCCAGTGCTCTATCCACTGCACTACCAGCTGGTACAGTTGAGGAAATTGAGGCTAGTGGAGGTTAAGTGACTTGCCCAGAGTCATACAGCTCATGTCTTGAGACTGGATTTGAATTCAGGTAGGATCATGTGTGTGTGTGTGTGTGTGTGTGTGTGTGTGTATGTGTGTCTGTGGGCGTGTTTATGTAGTGAGAGCAAGAGGGAGAGAGACAGAGAGACAGAGAGAGACAGAAACAGAGACACTTGGAAAGGACCTCAGAGGTCATTTGGCCTAACCCTCTTATTTTGCAAAGGAGGAAACTGAGTCCCAGAGAAGTGAAGTGCCTAGTCCAAGGTCACACAGATAGTAAGTACCAGAGCTGAGATCATCATTGGCAACAAGGCATGGCGTACTCATGGCTGCCATGTTTCTCTCCATTGCTGTTTAGATCACCCACAATTTTGTTTCTTTGGAGATTGAGTTATTCTTTGATTCATGGGAATTATATTGGTTTTAAAGGTGGCCTTTTGTTTCAAGGAGAAGCCTGAGGGCCATTAAAAGCCTTACCCAAATTCCCACCTGTTTTCCAGCCTGTTCTCTCCTTCTTATTCAGTCATTGGCCCAGCAGAGTCTGCCCGTGAGAGGTGCTCTGATGGGCCAGCTCTAGGGCCTGTCCATTCAATGGAATTTCTTAGTCTAGACCACAGGCATTCCTTTTCTATTTTAGATGAATATCTTCTTTTGTCTTGACAAACAAATGAAAGTCAAAGTTGCTTAAACGCTAACATTGCAAAGCAAGAAAGTGACAGGAATCCAAACCTTTGACATACTTATATGCCATCCCACCAAACAAGACCATGAGGTTTTCTCCCTTAGAAAGCTGTGGTTCTGGCCCTAGCTCCATATGGCACCTTGGACAGCTCACTTTCTTTCCAGAATGTCTGTGTTCTGTCCTCTTCTGTTAAATGAAGGGCCCACCCATCTCTGCCCTCTCACATTCTGATATCCCTTTCTCTCTCTCTCTCTCTCTCTCTCTCTCTCTCTCTCTCTCTCTCTCTCTCTCTCTCTCTGTGTGTGTGTGTGCATGCACATGTTGGTTTGCCCAGGGAACTCCAGGGGGTTCCTGCTTTTAGTTCATTGAGCTTGGTAAGGTCCTGTTTCTTTTTTTGGGGTAGTGTGGTCTTAGGACAATCAAGGACAGTAATGTCTATCTCTTCATAATTGGTGGGTTCTGGGTCCAGTGGTGTTTTTTAATACCCGGAGAGTATCTTTTTGGAGGATGGCACAACATAACTATTCATCACACAGTTCTGGCATGGAGTTACCATTATCTAATATTCACACTTAGGATCATAGGAACCTAGACCTGGATCTGGAAGAGACCCCAGGGGCCTACTAGTCTACCCCCTTCATTTTGCAGATGAGGACACTGAGGCCCAAGGAGGGAAAGGGACTTGTCCAAGGTTACATGTAGACACTATCATTGATCTCCATCTAGTCCAATTCTCTCATTTGACAGAGGAAGAAACTGAGGCCCAGGGAGGTGCACCAACTTGGCTGAGGTCATCGGGCTGCAGTATGCCAAAGGTGAAATTTGAATCCAGGTCCTCAGACTCCAGGGTTGATGCTCTTTTGGGCAGTGCATTTGCCTCTGGGGCCTGGGGACAGGGCCTGTGTCACTTTGGTCTTTGTGGCAGCAGGCAGGGTGGTCTGGGCCAGTGCCTGGCACGTAGAAGGCACGTGTTAATTGCTTCTTTGCTTGCTTGCTTTTGCCTGAGGAGATGAGTAGTGCTGGAACACCTTCAGTGTGTGAGTCCACCTAGTCCTGACTAGAAATGGCTTTTCTTGTTCGTTTTAAAAACCAAAAACGTCTTGGAAGAAAGATGAAACCCCACATGTCACTGAGGCAGTGCAAGATAGCAGATTATGGGCTGCAGCTTGAGTCTGAGGGCCCACGCTCAAATTCTGTCTGGGCTCTTTACTACTTGTGTGACCTTGGGTGAGTCACTTTAGCTCTGTTCCCTCTTCTGCCGAATGAGGGGTTTGGGCTGGATAAACTCAAAGGGTCCTTCCAGCTTGAAATCATCTCTCTGAAAGCATTTTTGCCCAGCATTATTTGGTGATTTAACTAGAGGAATATTGGAGATGGGAATTAGAATGCCCTTCTCTGAACACAGAGGTTAGATGTGGCGTGGCCAGGGGGAGGATCTCTGGCCAAGAGCCTGGCCTCAGATTTTATCCTCCTCTCACTGGTCCAGAAACCACTTGCTGAACACACTGCAGAAGCTGCAGTCCCTTTCCCCACCAGTCTGCAGTCTAGAATTCATTTTTTATTCACTCTCCTTATTAGCTGCTCCCTGGGCCGAGGAGAGCTGAGCAGAGCCTTGGGATCCAGGTTTAGACTTTTCTTTAGGATTCTGTTCCTGCTGCTCCGCTTCTGCCTCTTCTTTTTCTCCCCCTACCTCCTTCCTCCCACCCCATGCCACAGTGGATACTGCATGTATTTGCTCAGCACCTCATCCCATAGCTACCTCTGAGGCTTTGGGGACTGGGCAGGGACTGTGCCCACGTCCCATTCTCAGTCCCCTCTGGTTTCTCTACTGTGGTGGTAATGACACGGGAGCCCCTCCACCATGGGAGACAAGTGTCTTGGTGTTTATTGAAAAAGAAATGATGACTTTGATTTCCAAGATGCATTATGTGTATTTACGGGGAATATGAGAATGAGGTGGGGAAATAGGTTTTAGGCTCAGAAGGCAGTGTCTCTGAAGATTTACTGCAATTTGTGCAAGAACATGAAGTTGGAGAGAGAAAAACACAAGTTATCAATTTTGGAACAATTTCCTCTCTGGTGCTGGATGATGGGAATTGAAATCCAGTGTTTATAATCAAATGATGCTTATTTTTTCAATGTTTCATGGGGTGTTTTCTCTGTGTATTGTTGGCTATGACATTACTTCCATGGCTATTCCAGGCTGGAATCAAAATACCTCAGCTGTTACTTACTACCTGTGTGAATTTGGGCAAGTCTTTCCTCCTTCTCCTCCTCTCTGGGCCTCAATTTCTCCCTCTGTAAAATGAGGGGGTTGTCTGAAATGACCTCTAATGTCCCATCCATTTCTACATCCTTAGGTCCAGTGATTACAGAGCATGAAGCTTGCTCGGCTTCTGACAAGCTGCATATATTTTAATGGACAGTGTGATCCAGAGAAGAGTTAAGTCTAGGCATGTGTGAGCTTGGCTATGCCTGACAAGACTCTTCCTCCCTTGCTGTTGGTCACAGAGGTGGATTCAAAGAATAGGCCTGACTGGCTTTATGTGTAGGCAGAATAGTGGATGCCTATATTTATGATGTGAACAGTTCCCAAAGGCTCCTATCTCAAAATGTGTCCACCATCAATCTTGCCACAGTGTCTGAAATTCCATATTACCTTCTCCAAAAGGTGAAAGTATCGAAGGCCCACTTATATTCCAGATTAGTCTTGGATCATGGCATAGCCAAAGGTTTCAGTTTCAGGGGTTTTTATTGTTGTTGTCCATTCGACATTGTTGTAGTTGTTGTATATATTGTTTTCATGGTTTTGTTAACTTTACTCACTAGTTCACTTAAGTCTTATCATGCTTCTCTGAATCCTTCATAGTCATGGGACAGTAATAGTCCATTATATTCATTACAACCATAATTGGTTAACCATTTCCCTATCGATGGGCATCTACTTCATCTCCAGTTCTTTGCTACTACAAAAAGTGCCTCTATATTTTGGTGTATATGGTACCTTCACTTTTTTTAACCTCTTTGGTGTATATGCCTAGCAGTGGGATATCTGGATTAAAGGGTACAGACGTTTCAATCGCTTTTGTAGCATAATTTAAAATTACTTTTCAGAATGGTTGGACCAATTCACAATTCTACCAACAGTGTATCAGTGTGCCTATCTTTCCGCAACCCTTCCAACATTTACTATTCCCGTTTTTGTTGTCTTTGCTAATTTGCTAGGTGTTAGGCGAAACCTCTGAATAATTTTATTTTGCATTTCTCTTATTAGTAGTTTGGAACAATTTTTCGTGTGTTAGTTAATAGTTTGCAGTTCTGAGAACTGCTTAATCATATTCTTTGACCATTTATCCATTGGGGAATGGCTTTTGGTTTTATATTTGTTAGTTTCCTATATAGTTTGGAAATCTGATCCTTATCAGAGAGACTTGATTCAAAGGTTTTCCCTCAAGTCATAGTTTTTCTTCATGTCTCAGTTACATTGATTCAGTATGTACAAATGTTTTTCAATTGCATATAGTCAAAGTTGTGTTTTGCCTTCTGTGATCTTTTCTATCCTTTGTTCAGTTAAGAATTCTTCCACTAAGGATAGCTGCGAAAGGTGCCTGGTTTGGTTCTCTTCTAATTTTGTTTATGGTATGACCATATATTATCCAGGTTTGGTTATCCATTCTGAGCTTATTGTGGTATATGCTATAAGATGCTGTTCTAAACTTAATTTCTGCCAAACTACTTTTGAGTTTTCCCAGCAGCTCTTGTATGACTCCCATTTTCATGCCTCCATATTTTTGTTTATATTTGTCTCTTGCTCTCTCTGTCAGAAATGTTCTCTCCCCTCCCTGAATCTTTAAATATTGAAATCTTAGTCATTCTGTCTTTTTTATGAAGCCTTTCCTATTTCTCCTTTTCCCTCCACCCCCTGTCCCACATGCTCCTTTTCTCACATTAGTCATTAAATTGCATGACTGGAAAGACCACAAGAGCTGAAAGGACCTTAGAGACCATCTAATCTAATTCTCTCATTTTATAGAAGAGGAAATTGAGGCTTAAAGAAGGCAAAGGAAGGTACTTGGCCAAGATCACATGAGTAGTAAGCGTAGTTTTGAACCTAAGTCATAGCACTTTGTACCTCTCTTAAGTATTTATTTATTTACTTATTCCTTCCTTCCCTCCTCCCTTTCTCCCTTCCTTCCTCCCTTCCTCCCTTCCTCCCTTCTTTCCTTCCTTCCTTCATTTCTTTGTTTATTTATAGGTCTTCCATTCTCACCAAGGCTGGGAGGTCAGGACCCACTCAAAGTCCTTATCTCACTATGATCATCATGGTAGTTTTAATCTGCTCCATTTCTTACTAGGATCAGTTAGACCAGGGGTGGGGAACTAGTGGCCTCAAGGCCATATGTGGCCTACGAGGTCCTTGAGTGCAGCCTTTTGACTGAGTCCAAGTTTTGCGGAACAAATCATTTTATTAAGGGAATTTGTTCTGTGAAGTTTGGATTCAGTCCTTTGAATCCGCTGTTGAGGACATAGAGGGCCACATGTGGCCTTGTTGTTGAACTGAGCAGAAATCTATGCAGACTTCATGTCAGTTTTGGAAGAGGAATACATAGAGGAACTTAGCTACATTTATTTCATTAGATGTCAAAGAACCTGGGCTTAGGTTGTAAATTCAAATGATCTCTGAGTTTTCAATACTCTGTTCTAGCCCAGAGACATGAAACTAGCTGCAGCTCAGCCAAACCAGAAATGTTTAGCAAAATAAAAATACAATACAACATAGATGATGTTAATTTGTGGTTTTGTAAGTCATCATTTCTTACAGAACAATAGTATTCCATTACTTTCACATACCACCATCTCCCACCTCCATGACTTTGCACAGGCTACTCCCCAAATCTGCCCCTCAGAGTCTGTAGCTTACTTCAAAGATCTGCTCAGGTGCCACTTCTTTCAGGAAGTCTTTCTTGATCTCAACAGTTGGCAGTGCCTTCCATTTCCTCAAACTTGCTAGCATTTACTAGCTTGTGTATATGTCATGCACTTTCAATAGAATGTAAGTTCTTCAAAGTTAGAGATTGTTTCATTATTGTCCTGGCATCTCTAGAACCTAGCATAGTGCCTTCTACACTGTAGGCACCTAATAATTGTATATTGAATTAAAACGAAACATAGAAAATTAAAACTGGAAGAGACCATGGAGATCATTTAGCTCAATCTTTCATTTTGCATATTAAGAAACTTTAATCCAGAGAGAAGATGAAACTTGCCCAAAGTCACATTGGTCTTAAGTGGTGGGGCCAGGTCTCAAACCTTGGTTCTCTGCCTCCAAATCTAATCCTTTATTTGTTTTCGTTGTCATTTAGTCATTCAGCCATGTTTGAGTCTTCATGACCCCATGGACCATAGGATGCCAGCCTCTTCTGTCCTCTACAATCCCTCAAAGTCTGTCCAAGCAATACTAGCCATGCAGTTTTCTTGGCAAAGATCTTGGAGTGTTTTGCCTTTTCTTTCTCTCATGGATCACCTTTTGTCAGAACTGTCCGCTACGACCTGTCCATCTTGGGTAACCTTTCACAGCATAGCTCATAGTTTCATTCACATTCTGCATTCATTCATAGGTTCACAGATCTAGGGCTGGAAGTGACCTTTGAGGCTATCTAGTCTCACCCTTTCAGTTGATAGATGAGGAAGCTTGGACCCAGAGAGGTTAAGTCATTTGCTTATAGTCACACAGCGAGTAAGTGGCTGAGCCAGGATTTGAATGCAGCTCCTATGACTTCTAGTTCATTGTTCTTCCCACTGTATCCTGCTGCTTTCATATTGTAATGATGGATTAGTGTTGGGGAGCTATCAACATATGCCCTACTTATGTTATATTGTTAAATATGGGAGCTTATTGGAGGCAAGAGAGGTGGGTGGTCTCTTCTGTCCATTTCCCCCATCATTTATTAGCAGCTGTTTTCCAAATGGGAGATTTTATAAGTTATCAACTGCACCAATAAAATGGGAGACAGTCAATATACAAAACTTGTGTATCTAAAGTTAAATTCATTGCGGTGGAGTCTGGGGGTACACCTGTATGGCTCTTGGTTTCATGTTAAGGTCCAGGAATATGAATACTGGTTAGGCTTTTGGGTACTTCCAGTTGGGGAACAACTGTGACGTCTTTTTCTTTAGGCCTACTGCTAATCATAGTAGTAAACAGTTTCACATTCACCCAGGGCTTTTGTTCCATACTTCTACTACTGAAGTGGCTTGCATTTCTGAGGTGGCTCAGTAGGCAAGTACAAGGGGAAAAACGCTCTCATTACATTGCTAACTGATGCTTTCCAATGTTACCACATAGGTGTGTGTTTTGGGGTATGACTGTGGATTCAAGTTCCCTTGAGCCCTGTGGGGAGTTGATAGGGAGGAAAACGCCAAAGCTAAACTCCGTAATGATGAGTTGCAGATGGATATTTGGTGCCAGGTGGGCCTGTTTGCTCCACTGGCCCTTTTTTGTTTGCATTTGCGTATTTATATCGCGCTGATCACTCTGGCACCTGGTCTTGACAGCCACCCCTATTTCCTAGATGAAGAGACAGATAAAGAGGCTAAGTGATTTGTTTTCCAGGATCCAGTCCAAGTAAACAATCAAGAGATGATGAACTAGAGTGGGTTTGAGGCAACGTTGTAAAGCCTGTCTTTGCCACCTGCCTTCCCTTTTCCCCTCCACTCCTCCTCCCTTCTTAAGTTTTCAGTCTTCTCTTCCTTGGGGCACTTGGAGCCTCTGCCAGGGTCCCTTTGCCCCTGGAGAATCCAACCCTCTCTCTCCATGCTCTAGACCAGATGTGCACAACTTGCCAGTAGGTAGGGACCAAAATTAAAGTAGGCTAAACTTCCGGCTGCAGGTAGGTTTTTAGCAGCTCACCTTTCAAGTAAAGGTAACTAGACACAGACAGGTGATGGTTGGTTGCCGTGGGTCGCGTGACAACCAGGCGAGAGTGCACAGTGTGGCCTGTGGGCCATATATTGTGCAGGTCTGCTCTAGACCTTTTTCCCCTTCCTCCGCTCTCTTGTGGATTCCTTCATGTATTCGTTAATGCAACAAAGATGGGGTTTTTTCCAAGGCACTATACATATGTGGTGCAGTGGGAAGTGGACTGGATTTGGAGCACGTGGATCTGGGTTCAAATCCTGCCTCTGTCATTACCTTTGTGACCTTGGGCATGTTGCTTCCCTTCCATCAGCCTCAGTTTCTTCCTCTGTAAAATGAGAGGGTTGGATTAGATGATTTCTAAGTTATCTTCCATCCCCGAATCTATGATCCTGTTTTAGCCATTGTTCTGAATTCCTCATTCTCCATTAGGGGAGATAAACCGCTATTTAGCTATGATACTATCTTTGCCCTCCAGGAGCTGATAATTTATTAGGAGAAAGAAACACCAAAATAGAGAACTAAAATATTCAGTATTACATGATAGTAACATTTGAGATGTAGAAAGCAAAATACTATGTGATGATTGAGGGGAAAAGTTCTTACCTTTTAGTGGGATCAGTGGAGGCTTTCTGGAGGAGGTGGCCTTCGAGATGGGACTTAAAGAATGCCTAGGAATCCAGCAGGTAAAGGGGTGGGGAGGAGGAGGAGGAGAAAGATATTGGAAACCCAGAGAATAGTAGAAGCAAAGACACAAAGGCAGGAAAGAGTAGGGCATGTTTAGATAGAGAATAGACCAATTTTGCTGCAGTGTAGAGTATGAAAGTGGAAGATAGAAGATAAAGTGGAAAGGCAGAATGGTTTCAGACTGTGCATACCTCGAATACCATGCTAATGAGTTAGACCTTCCCTGGGTAGACAATAGGGAGCCACTGAAGGTTTCTGAGCTGAGGAGTGCCATGACCAGACTTAATAAAGAGGATTCAAGCACTGATTGGAGGGGGAAGAGAGAGGCCATCATTACATCTTCTGTGTCCCCTTTTTTCAGGGCCCCTTCTCTCTCAGAAGGAAATCTTGTTGGTAATGCCAAAGAGTTAACGTGTTGCTCTAACACGTTTGCCAGGACACTCTGAAGATGCCATTTTTCCTCCAAAGGGATGGGGATAATGATGCCTATTCCTAGGATCCCTGAAGATATCTGGGGGCAGGAGGGGCTGCCTTTCAGTGTCCCTGATGCCCCCTTCCCAGTCTAGCTTCCAGCTGGGTGAGTCAGAGCCCTGTCTCCAGTCAGGGTGGTTCACTAGATAAGGCTATGCCATCCTTTGACAATGGAGAGTTCCTGAATTCATGAAACACCAATAATAAGACTGGTAGAGTAGGCAAAGTGAATGAAAGGACAAAAAGAAGGCCTCTTTCTTAGTGCCTGAGCCTTTCTAGCAGAGTAGGAACTCAACTTAGAATGGGGAGATATTGGGAGGGCTCTTTGTCTTTTAAAAGGGAATGAAGAAAACTGGCTTTCCTTTGTCTGGGATTGCTGACCAATCTTACCTGGAGGATGGACGAGAGAAGCTCCTGATGAGGAGGAATTGCGAGCCCTCAAATCTAGTTTTCTGGTCTTTTGGGGTTTCTTCCTACAACTTTGAAACCTCTACCTGTTGAGATTGAGGAAGGGACAGGGAATTGTCAAAGGACAATTATGACTTATCAGGATTAGCCAAAAGTTTTCACAGGGATTTAGGCGTTGGCTGGCTGTATATGCAAAGGAAAGGGCAGCTTCGTGGCCAGGCAGGGACAGATGATGTCTCTATGTTTTCCCTCCATGCACTCATCTACATTGGAGAGGGGTTTTGCAATGGGAAAACAAGGGGATGTTCTTTTTAGACCTCCAAGGCCTTTGACAGCTTGACTGATCAGCCACAGTCCAACGCACTGTACCTTGACTCCAACATCCTGGTATCATATCTTCAAGTACTAAGAATGAACAACAGTAAAAAATTTGTGAATGTCTTTTGATGCTTTTGTTTTTATTTAAAAATTATTTATTTATTTTTAGTTTACAGCATTCAGTTCTACAAGCTTTTGAGTTTTAAATTTTCTCCCCCTCTCTCCCCTCCCCCCTCCCCAAGATGGTGTGCAATCTGATATAGGCTCTACATATACATTCACTTAAACATGTTTTCGCATTAGTCATATGGCAAAGAAGAATTATAACCAATGGAATGAACCATGAGAAAGAAGAAACACAAAACAAAACAAAAGAGAGAGCAAATAGTATGCTTCCATCTGCATTCAGACTCTGTAATTCTTTTTCTGGATGTAGATAGCATTTGCCATCAAGAGCCTTTTGGAGTTGTCTTAGAACCTTGCATTGCTGAGAAGAGCCAAGCCTATCAAAGTTAGTCATCACACAATGTGGCTGTAACAGTGTTCAATTTATCCTGGTTCTGCTCCCCTCACTCAGCATCAGTTCATATAAGTCTTTCCAGGTTTTTCTGAAGTTTGCTTGCTCATTGTTTCTTACAGCACAATAGTATTATATTCATATGACACAACTTGTTCAGCCATTCTCCATTTGATGGGCATCTCCTCAATTTCCAGTTCTTTGCCATCACAAAATATTTTTGTACGTGTGGGTCTTTTTCCTATTTGTATGATCTCTTTGGGGTACAGCCCTAGAAGTGATTTTGCTGAGTCAAAGGGTATGCACATTTTTATAGCCCTTTGGGCATAATTCCAAATTGCTTTCCAGAAAGGTTGGATCAGTTCACAACTCCACCAACAGTGTTTTAGTGTTCCAATTTTCCCACATCTTCTCCAGCGTTTGTAATTTTCCTATTTCGTCATGTTAGCCAATCTGACAGGTGTGATGTGGTACCTCGGAGTTGTTTTGGTTTGCATTTTTCTAATAAATAGTGATTTGCAGCATTTTTTTCATATGACTATGGATATCTTTAATTTCTTCCTCTGAAAACTGCCTGTTCATATCCTTTGATCATTTATCAATTGGGGAATGACTTGTATTCTTAGAAATTTGAGTGTCTTTTGATTTTTACATCATCATAGCGATTATCCCTCTCCTTACCCTTCCCAGAGAGCCATCCCATATAACAAATGGCATTTTTTAAAAGATGACAAAGAAGAAAGAAAAAGAAGAAAAAAGTCAGAACAATACATTGAAAAAGTCTGAGAACATGTGCAATGTGTAACACCTGTTGCCCTCTCACCTCCATGAAGGGGTGGGTTGGGAGGTGTCTTCTCATGTCTCTTTGTTCATGGCATGCTTGATATTTATACTTTTGTTATATTTGCTTTTAATTTTTTGGCATATTATTGTTCTTTTCATTCACATTGCTGTAGTCACTGTCTGTTTCCTTGGCTCTGCTTACTTCACTTTGCATGAATTCATGCAGATCTTCTTTATGTTTCTCTGTATTTATCACATGCATCATTTCTGACAATACAATAATATTCCATTATATTACTGTATCATAATTTATTCAGCAGTTCCTCAGTTGATGGCCATCTACTTTGTTTCCCATTCTTAAGCATCGCAAAAAGTACTGCTATAAATATTTTGGAATATAAAGAGATTTTAATTATTGGGGGTTTCCTTGGTAGCCTAGTAATGGAGTCTCTGGTTCAAAAGGTACGGACATTTTCATCAGTTTATTTGTATAATTCCAAATTGCTTTCCAAAACTGTTGTACTGTTTCGTAGCTCCACCAACAATGTATTAGTTTACCTATCGTTTTCCTCCAACATTGACTATTGCCTTTTTTGGTCATTTTTGCTAATTTGCAGGGGGTCAAGTGAAACCTTAGGGTTGTTTTTGATGTATATTTCTCTTAATATTAGTGATGTGGAGAATTCTTTCATGTGCTTGTGAATACTTTGCAATTCTTTACTTGAGAAACATTTGTTCATATCCTTTGACCGCTTATTTATTGGGAAATAGCTCTTAGTCTTTTACATGTTTATTAATTGTTTGCATATGTTAGATATCAAACTTCCATTCTTATCCTAGTTGGATTAATTACTGCGCAGTACAGTAGCTTTTCAGTTTCATGTAATCTAAGTTACCTATTTTATATTCTGTAACTGCCTCTATCTCTTCTTTGGTTAAGAATACACCTTCCTCCTGTAGCTGTGAGATCCGCTTCTCTTCTATTTTTTTATAATATGACCTTAAATATGAGGTTCATGTATTCATTTAGAATGTATTGTGGAGTGTGTTCTAATGTATTGTCTAAGCCTAATTTCTGCTAGACTACTTTCTAGTGTTTTCCAGCAGTTTATCAAATAAGCAGATTTTTCCCCCCTCCGTAATTTGTTTTCCTTTTTACCAAGCACTAGATTACCGAGCTCCAATGTTTCTAATTCTCTCTTGTCTAGCCTGTTTCATTGATCTATTTCTCTATTTTTAAACCAATACCAAATGCTTTTGATTACTGTTGCTTCGTAACACAGTTTGAGGTCTGAAAGTGCTATTCCTCCTTCACCCCTACTTCTTTTCATCATTTCTCTTGACATTCTAGATCTTTTGTTCTAAGTGAATTTTGTTATTTTATTGAGTTCTATAAAATATCCCTATTGGTGATTCGATTGGTATAGTATTAAAAGTATCAATTATTTTTGGTAGTATTGTCATTTTTATTATATTTGTATGACCTAGCCATGTGCACTGAATACTCTTCCAGTTATATAAGTTGTTCTTTATTTCTTTAAGGAGCACTTTGTATTTGAATTTATACAAGCATACAATTTTGTATGCTTTGGTAAGTTAATCCCAAGATATTTTGTGCATTTTGTAGTTGTTTGGAATGATCTTTCCCTTTCTATTATACTTTTTAGGTTTTTTGTTATTATATAGAAATACTGTTGATTTTTAAGGAGTTATTTTGTAGCCCATACCTTTGCTGAAGCTATTGTCTCAATTAGTATTTTTGCTGGTTCCATAGGATTTTCCAAGGAAACTATAATATCATCAGCAAATACGGATAGTTTTATCTCATCTTTACCTATCTTTATACTATTAATTTCTATCTCTTGTCTTATTGCTGTTACTAGAATTTCCAGAACAGTATCAAATAATAGTGTGGAGAGTGGGCATCCTTGCTTCACTCACATATTTACTGGAAAAGATTCCACTGGATTCCTAGTGCATATAATGCTTGCTTTTGATTTTCAATCAAAAGCTTTGGAGGGGGATCAGGCAGAACAAGATGGGAACTGCCTATAAATCAGGGAGTTCTGAATTCCTTACAGCTCTCAATCTATGATCCTGTGTGTGATGTCAGATAAATCACTTTGCCTCCCTGGGCCTCAGTTTCCTCCTCTTCAAAATAAGGGGGTTAGATTAGTGGAAGCCTCCCTTCCAGCTTGAAATCTATGATTCTCTACATCCTAAGCCACTTGAGGTCTTTGGGCTTCAATTTCCTTCTCTACAAAATGCTGAAATGGCCTCTGGGGTCCCTTCCAGCTCAAAACCTATGGTCCTGTTCTCAGGCCCTACTCCTCCTAAAGTTCCTAGGCCTTGGTCAGTGAATAAATTCAATTAGGAGGCACTGAAGAGAAGGGAAAAAGGAAGGACTTCTCTATGACTATATTCAGAATGAATTTTTTTTACTGATAATTCTCAGCCCCATTCCTACCCTGATCCCCGCACAATAACAGGATGGAACCCAAGTATATGAAGTCACATCATCTAATGGCAATGTTACCTTAGCAACATAGTTATCTAGGTGGTGAGACTAGCTCACAAACAGTTCCAGTAATCCTTGGGAAATCCCTGAACAATGGCTTTTTTCACATTAGGGCCTGCATGGAGTATGCTAGTTTTGTACCTAGCAAACGAGACCCTTCACCTGAGTACCAATGTCTTGGGCCACTCTTTCTCATGTTTGGGGAGGCTCCTGCTCTGAGGGCCTGAGCCCTCTTGCCAATTTTTCATCTGGACTTAGCTACAGGACTGCTCTTGTTTCCCTTACCAACCACTTTCTTTTTATTCATTTATCTATCTATCTATCTATCTATCTATCTATCTATCTATCTATGTATCTATCTATCCATCTATCCATCTACCAGCCACTTTCAAGTCACTCTGTCAACTGAGAGGTCAAATTGCTTTTACCCCAACTTATGTGGCTGGTAAGTGGCCAATGATCTGAAAAGTAGCAGTGTGGTGTTAGGAGAGAGAGTACCAGAGAAGGGGTTGGGGGTCTCTGCTCTGCTCCTTACCAGCAATGGGCAAATCTGTTCACCTCCCTAAGCTCAAGTTTTCACATCTACAAAAATTAGGACAATAATTCCCTCCCCCCTGCCCCCTGTTGCCATCTAACTCTTTTGAGAAAAGGTGCTTTGTAAACCTTAAAAAATCCTCTCCAAGTGGGAGTTACAGTTACGCTTATTCTTTGCTGCAGCTTTCCAGACCCCAGGGACCAATGAGAGACTATCCAAAGTACAACGTCTGCATCTCTGAACTTAGATCATGACGGTAGTGATAGAAATGGGGCCTATGTCCCATCAAAGCAGAGCTTTGAATGCGAGCTTCCTATTCTCACCAAATAAATTTGGGAAAATAAAAAAGTGGTGTGTGTGTGTGTGTGTGTGTGTGTGTGTGTGTGTGTATGTGCAATTGTGCATGTGTACGTATGTATGTATATATGTATATATCTATGTACATATCAGGGAGCCCACATGGAGGCAGGCCTAGGCACTAGCTGCTTCTGGTAGGAGACTCGCTCAGTCCCTTTGCTAAAGGACTTGCATGAACAGTAGATTTTAAAAGGAGAGGACAAAGCGTGGGCCTTCCCATCCCTATTTCTTCCATTATTTGAGCAAATGGCTTTGAGGCTCTGCCAATATTTCCTTGCCACTTGTAGAGCAGTGTACCTCACTGGAAAAGGCCAGGGCACAAGCTCATCCCTATATAAGTTTTGTGGAATTCCACTTTCCCCATATGTGGTATATTAAAAAGTAAAAGACTACCAGACAGGGGGTTGGCCAACCCAGGGTCTGGTCTCTATAGCTGACTCACTCAACATCTTTTGTCTTCGTTATCCCCATCTGGTTGGTCTTTTTTTGGGGGGTCTAGACTTGTGATCTCACATTAATGTAGGGACTTTCAGATGTGGAAACTATCAATGCATATGGGCAATTCCTCTCTAAGTTATAATCTTAGCGAGTCCTTTTGGAGATAATGTCAATCAACAAAATGCCTAGTGAGCATCTGCTATCCATAAGTTCTACTCTATTAGTTCCTGTGGGCTATAGAAGAGTTCATCTTTTCAGGGGCTTCTGTTAGCTCTCTCCACCACACAATGCCAGGATTTCTATGAGGCACATAGAGAATGGGGGTTCTTGTTGTAGGTACATAAGCCATAAACCCTGCTTTCTTGGGCTGTTTAATCTGTAGGGACAATGGGACTGTTGGCCAGCCTAAAGAGAGGGAGGAAATGGAGTGGAATAGAAAAAATCAGAAGAGTAGATTGGGAAGTGGTGAGTTGGTGCACAGATTCAAAGGGTTGCCCTGGGACTTGTGCTCTAAGGCTTGCTGACCTACCTGGGCTCTCTGCTGGAGCCAGGTAGTAAACACCTTATCTGTATGCCCTTGTCCTTGGCCCCAGCAGCCAAGTGGCATCATTCATGGAAATGAGGCTGTCAGACTGGGAAATTTGGGCCTTAATCTCTCAGGATCAGCAAAGACAAAAGCATCATCATTGTAATCACAGCGCAAAGAAGCCAGTTATCTTTCTTTAGTCAAAGTGATAACAGCTTTGGCATGAGGAAATGTTTTGAGTCATAAACCCTCTTCATCAATGCTATTTTGTACCAAGAAGAACAGGAAATATAACAATAAAGAGAATTTTAAATTCTGCCTGCAAAGATCCTTTTGGTGGGGCCAGTGCGGGGGCAGTGTTTAAAATCTGCACCTTTTTCAGGAAAAAGTCCTGAGTGACCTATGGGCAAGCCACTTCCACTTTCTGGGCCTCAGTTTCTTCATTTTTCCCAATTAAAAATGATCTTTACTTTCTGTGACCTTGCATAGCACTTTTGTGCTTGTCTTATGCTATGAGTATGTTCTGTTCTGCCATTGCAATTATTATATATTTATTGTATCTTAATTGAACGTTTCTTTCACAATCAACAATAAATATGGTAGGATCTTGTATTTTCTGTATCTCTGTTAATTGTGGGACAGTAGAGGTCTGAATCATTGTAGAACATTGCTTGCAAAAGTCTGTCTGTTCCCTACCAATGCCCTCATTGAGGATGCCCTCAATTTGTGTATAGGTAAGTCTCATAAAGAATGAGTATAGATGGGAAATGAGGCATATGGGTCAGTAGTTACTGATGCTCTCTCAGTTGCCTCTTTCTGTATTAAGTTTTAAGATTTTTCCCAAGCCTTTGGTATCTTCTCTTCCTTCAGATACCTTGTGAATGCCCAGATGCCTCAATGCCCTCACAATTGTGTCTCCTTCAGCACAGATCTCTTTTATAGATACTTGGTCCAACCTGGCTGCTTCTCCTGTCTTTGTTCTCGCTAGTGTTATTTCTACCACCCCTCTAAGCACATTCAGACTGTGATGTTATCATCTAAGTGTGGTGGCTGTATTATCCTTAATGTAGACAGTTTGTTTAAAAAAATCTGTGCAAGTTTTTTATTCAATAGAATGAAATGTTGCTTTAAGGATGCTCATCTAAGGTATAACATTCGTACATCAAAACCATTCAAGATTCCTTGAAAGATGTAATGATAGACATAATCCTTTTCGATGACCTTCTGATCATAAATATTAGGCAATTCTTAGATCTGTATGCTTACCAAAGCTGCTCTCCACTCTGATAGATGGGATACAGTGCTAATTCCAAGTCGAAGAGGTTGGTGGTGAGGACCTCCAGATATTCTTGTTTGTAAATGACATTGTGCTGGTTGAAGGAAGCCCCAGAACTCAGCAGAGCCTCCTGAAAGAGATCCATAATCACTCAAATGAGTGTGACCTGACCATTTACATAGGAAAGAACTGGATGAAAAATGCTTATTGTCCAACTCGTGGCATGTATTTACATGGTCAAACCATAAAGTTTGTTCATCAGGAAATATATATACACGCACACATCTGGGACAGACTTGAAATGGACAAATTGGACCCAGAATTAAACAGAGCTATATAATTCCCTCATGCCCCTTTCATCGAGCCTTCTCTTATAACACAGATTAGATATTTTTGAAAAAGGAAAAAAAAATCCAGCAAAACCAGCACATCGACTGTGTCTGATAGTATATGCAATTTTCCATACTTGTAGTCCTCCACCTCTGCAATAATGGGAGGGAGATGCACTATCTAAAATTTTCTTTGAGGCCAAGGTTTAGTCATTATGGTTACACATGCATTATTCAGTTTTTTGTTATTCTTTCCACTTGTAATCATATTGTATGTTTTTTTCCTGCTTCTCCTTACATCAGTCTGCATCTACTCATAGAAATTTCCTCATGCTTCTCTGAATTTTTCATATAAGTTCTTATGGCACAGCAATATTCCTTTACATTTCTGTATCATGATTTGTCTAGCCATTCCCCAATCGAGGAGCATCTACTTCATTTCCAGTGTTTTATACTATAAAAAGCACCATAATGCACATTTTGGCATGTATGGGACATTTTTCTTTTCTGTATTTAACATTGTCCCTAGCAGCGAGACCTCCAGATCAAAGGGCATGGACATTTTAGTCTTCGTTTTAGTATAATTACAAATCGACTCCTAAAATAGTTGGACCAGTTCAAAGCTCCACTGACAATGTGCTTGTCTTCTTGTATCTGTTTTAATGTTAAATATTTTCATCTTTTTTCATCTTTGTTAATTTTCTGTGTTTGAAGCAAAATCTCATAATTATTTTGACTGGCATTTTTTATTATTAGTGATTTGGAGCAATCTTTCTTATGGTTACCAAAAACTTCAATTATTCTTTTGAGAATGGTTTGCTCATATCATTTGACCACTTGTCTGTTGAGGGAATGGCTCTTGTTCTTATATTTATATTAATTTCTTGTGTATCTTGCATATCAGATCTTTATCAGGATATTTTACACATTTTCCCTATTCTACAGTTTTTATCTTATCCCAGTTGCATTGATTTTGTTTATTTAAAAGCATTTCATACAATAGAACTTATTTATTCTGTCTTTTGTGTTCTCCGCCATTCCTTTTTTTTGTTAAGAGTTATAAAAGATACCTCCACATCAATTTTCCTACAATTTCGTTTTGTAATGATGTGACTTTTTCTCTTAAGTTGATATCCATTTCGTTCTCAAAAATTCACTTTGGTGGAACAACTTTGATCATGCTGGCTAAGTGAGGGATCACCACATATCTAGTGTGAATGAGTGAATAAATGGTTGGGGATGAGAGGTTGGAGATAATGCTTACTATGCCAGTTTGTTACAGTAAGAACCAAAGTATGAAAGGGGCTAGAAAAGATTGGTAAACACTAACTTCCCAGTCTCCTTGAGAGCAAGGATGGTCCAACAGACTTTAGAGAGATCATGCAGCCCCCTCCCTGGAGATAGCTAAAATAGTGAAACAAAATGGCACCACACTCAGTAATTGCTCTAGCTTCACTGGGAGAATGCTTTTTTCTGGACTGGTTAGTGATGGTTGAAGATTGGGCCATTGACAAGCATAAAATGGATGTAGAAAGACAGTAGGGGGCAAGCTAAATTCCTGAAAATCACAAGGATGTTAGGAAATTTCTGCTTCTTCTATTGGGTCCTTAGGTCATGTATCTTTTCAGGATATCATGTGAATCATATAATTCTGAAAGAATCTTAGAGATCATCTCATTCAATCTTCTGCTTAAGAGAATACTTTTTATAGTATCTCTTCCAAGTGGTGATCCATCTTCTGCATGAAGTAGTTGGGAGCTGGCTACCAAATAGTTCAGATAGCAGCGTTCGGATAATCCCAAATGATAGGAAACCCTTTATTCTATTGATCCAAATCTGCCTCTCTCTAACCTCCACCTGCTGCTCCTAGTTCTGCCATCTGGGCCCAAGTAGAACAAGTCTAACTGATCTATCATGAGACAGGCCTACAAACATTTGAAGAGAGCACTCATGTCCTCCAGGTGACTTCTCCAATCTAAACACCCCCAGTTCATCGGATCATAGGTTTAGAACTGGAAAGACCTTCAAGGTAAAATAGTTCAATACCCTCATTTTACCACTAAGGAAACTGAGGCCAGAGAAGTCATAGGATCATAGACTTAGAGTTGGGAAGTATGTTAGAGGTTGAGGTTGTCTAGTCAAACACTGATTAGGGGTCATTAGTGGAAAAAGCTTAAGAATGGTCTAATCCATACTCTTCACTTTACAGAGGAGGAAACTGAGACCCAGGAAAGTTAAATAATTTAAATAAATAATTTGTCCAAGGTCACTCAAGTGGAAGAGCTGGGAACCTAGATCTTTTAGCTCCAAATCCAGCTGTCTTTCCACTGTACCACACAACTGATCACTATAGAAAAATGACCCACAGGTCTGCCTATATCCCTGGCTCCTATGGTGGATTTCACATTAGTCTTCTGGGATTCCTATGGAAAATAAAGTCAAGAAACAGGAAAAGTTTAGCTGGGCCAGGGCTTTATCATTAGTTTGGTGTACTGTAATTATTTGGGGTTTAATAATTGGACAGTGTCTAGAGTACTGGACTTTGAGTCAAGAGCTATATTTAAATCCTGTCTGAAATACTTGTAAAATGGTCCTGAGAAAGTCATTTTTATCTCTCTGAGTCTTTGTTTTGTCACCTGCAAAATGGAAATGGTGATAGATAATCATAGTACCTCCCTTATAGGTTGTTGTGAGTTTCAAATGCAAAGTGCTTACAATTAAAGAGCTATATACAATGTCAGATATTTTAATCGATTCCAGTTCATCCGCCACAGGGCATTAGTAAAGACTTGTAGACACAGAGTTTGAAAGGATCTCAACCTTTTAATCCACTCTTCTCATTTGACAGATGAGGAAACTGAAGTCTGGCCTAAGGAAATGCCCAAGGTGACAAAGAGTATCATAGGCTCATAGCTCTGGAACTGAAGGGTATCTCTTAGGACATCTAGTCCAATTCTCTCCTCCATTTCCCCTTCAGGAAACCGAGGCCCAGGGAGATAAAATGACATGCTGAAAGGCATTCCCAAGATCTCATATCTGGAGCTGGGAGGGACCTCTGAGGCCATCTGGTTCTTCATCCCCCCTTCCCATTTACAGATGAGGAATCAGGCACAGGAAAGTGAAATTACTTGGTCAAGTCACTGAGAGGATTATAGGAAACTGAGGCCCACAGGGAGTGCATGGGTAATAAATGTGACGTGTGGGGTTGGAAGCCAGAGCTAGTATTTTTTTCCATTGTATAATGCTGGCCTGGGAGCCCATTAGGTCAGACTAAGAGCTCTCCATTGTTTCCCTAACTCCCAGGATCCCTTTGCTGTCAGGACAACTGATTCATGTGAAAGCCCAGCTGCGGGGGATTGGGGGGACTCTTGGCAGTGGAGAAGTTTGGGGCTAGGCCTGGCCCAGACTCTGTGCATATATGTTTGACAATTTTGCAACAGATCTGTAGTAACTTAGAAGAACTTGGCTCTGAGGAGTGCTGGGGCCCTTCAGGTGAGCCTTCTATCCTCCTTCATGAAGGAAGTCTCCCAAAGCTGAGAGCAATATCAGAGACTCAGAGCTTAATGGGGGCATGTGGCTGATTTAAAAACAGGAAGACAAATGGATTGTTATAGAGTTACCCATACACAAAAGGTCTCTTGAGCAAGCAAACAGAGGGAAACCAGACAAGTGGGAGGCAGCTACACAAAAGGGTAAGAAGGAGACTTGAGTGAAGCACAATCTTTTCATTTTCAAGTACTTCAGATTGCTTTTTCTATTTTTTGGGATTTCTGTCTTCCATTTCTTTCTGGCTCCCAAGTCCTGTGTTGTAGCTCATATCCGATGATTAACCCCTAAATAAATACAGTACTTCATACTGCAGGCCCCTGTTTTTAGGATATGACATATTCATCACAAAATGTCAATGTCCCAGGGGCTCCCAAGGAAATCTTTGAATTCTGGTGGTTGCTTTAACAGGAAGGGGAACCAGAGATTTGCCTTTATAGAAATGATTTCCCAAGCCCCTGCCCCTCAGCATTGTTCTGCTCTTTCACCCCGTATGGGGCCATTGCTTATGTACTAAGCATGGTGCTGGACCTTCTCAATTCAGGCTTTGACCTTTCTAGTGGCCTGCTGACTGCTGGCTCTTCTTAGACTTCTTAAAGGATCTCAGAGTGCTTTTAATGAACTTGGCCCGCTCCTGCCTTACCAATCTGGGCACTGTTTCAATCAACACCATGGACTCTGTTGAGTCACAGCCCTTGATGGACCCTGACCCCAGCTCTTGCCCATACCGTACTTGGGAGGGCATACAATATAGTCTCCTTCTCTCCTTGTCCTGCCACCCTCTGTGCCTGTGTTTGCTTAACCCTTGACATTGGTAGAAATTGCTCAAAGCTGGCATACACCATACATTTTCTGGCTTTGAGAAAACTACAAATAATATATAGTAATTCTTGAGTAACTAGAACTCTTGGGGGAGGGAGGTAGGATTTCTGGTAAGTTCGTTAACGTGAGAAACATTCCCTGAATCATATAATCATAGATCTTAAGCTAGAAGGGGCCTCAGAGGCCATTCCATACAGCCTCTTCATTTGATGGATGAGGCAACTGGGGCCTTCAGAATGTTAAGGTTAGACCCATTTCGGAGGTGAAATTTGAACTCAGGTCCTTTGATTCCAGAATCAGTGTTCTACCTGCTATGCCCCCTACATAGAAGGGCCTGTTAGGTAGGGTGGAAGATGCAACCACAAATAAGGCAATATCCTTGCCCTTTAGAAGTTCATAGACAGATAGAAATTGTATAAGTGATTACTCCCAAAGTGAGGGTTGGTGGTAGTTATGGAATCTCAGTATCACAGGATTTATAGTTGAAAGGAAACTTTTAGGTCATCCAGTCCAACCCCATTCATTTTACAGAGGAGGAAACTGATGCCCAGAGAATGGAAGTGATAAGTACAAGACCACATGGGCAGTAAGTGGTATATCTCCAACTTGAATCCGGTTCTTATGGTTTTAAAGACTGTTCTTTCCACCTTATGCTGATGCATTAGATGGCCAGAATCTTTATTGATTCTAGGCCTTCTCCAGGCCTTTGCTTTCAAAATAAATTAGCTTTTCCCCCTTGTCATTTCCTCTTAAAATTAAATTACTCCCCAAATTTAACCCTAAACCCCTAACAAGTCAATGCATTGCCCAGAGCTGAAAGAGTATGAGTTCTGAGGTCTTCACATTTTGTTTTCCTTTACATTATTGTGGATATTATTGTGTAAATTGTTGTCTTGGTTCTGCTTTCTTCACTATGCATCCATTCAGGTGAGTCTTTCCAATTGTCTCTGGATTATTCATAGTTATCATTTATTATAGCAAAATGACATTCCATTACATTCATATGCCAAAGTTTGTTTTGCCATTTCCCAATCAATGGGGGTCCCCTTTTGTTCTAGTTCTTGGCTAATAAATCAATCAAGAAATATTTATTGAGTACTTATTAACTTGTAGGCACTGTGCCAGACCCTTGGAATACAGACTGAAGTGATATTTCAAGGGGAGGGACTCCCCTATAAGGGGAGATCACATGTACACATATAAATATGGACAAAATTTATATAAGATAAATATGTAATGCCTGCTTTTAGTGTTCTCTCTCCAGGCACTGGGATATGGAATCCTAAGAAGGGAAACTACTACTACTTTCAGGGTTCTTGGGGAACCCTATGGGTGTCTATCCTCCTAACACTGTAGCACACGAGCTCCCACTAGTGTGCTTTTTATTAACAATCGGCCAGTAGGATAATTTTCTTCCTCAGCAAAGGTGTTTACTCAAATGGGATAGAAAGAATAGTAATTACAAAGCGTTTTCCTTTCAAAACTGAGATGTAATCTCCTACAAATACGTACAGAGTCTCAAGGGGGAGGAGAGGGCACAAGCTTATAGTGCCGTGGTAGTGAGGGACATATGTGAGGAGAAAACATGGCCAAGGTAAGTCAAAACTCTGCAACTGCAGACGT
The DNA here is from genome assembly GCA_028646595.1 of Phalanger gymnotis. Lineage (NCBI taxonomy): Eukaryota > Metazoa > Chordata > Mammalia > Diprotodontia > Phalangeridae > Phalanger > Phalanger gymnotis. The sequence continues at coordinate 38,729,906 of CM053628.1, forward strand.
CCTGTCTCGATGTCCTTTCTTCCTTCAGAGGGTTCTCAGGAAGTTCAGTGCGTGATGTGGCATTGGTGATGGATGAGTCATACCCAGCTAGGCTGGGTCCTAACGTGATAGGGCGAGGCATCTTGGCTGTGCAAGGTACTAGTAAGGCATAATAAAAGGCTACAAAGGTAGGTTGGAACTAGGTTGTGAGGGGCTTTTGTATTTGATCCTGGAGGTAATAAGCAGTACTGGAGTTTATTGAGCAAAAGAGCAACACGGTTAGACTTGTACTTTTGAAAGATCACTTTGGTAGCTTTGATAACAGATTGGAGAGGGGAGAGGAATTATGAGGCTGTTTGAATAGTTTGAGTGAGAGGTAATGAAGGCCTGAGATATAGAGCGGTGATCATGTAAGTAGGGAGAAAGGAATGTATGTGAGAAATGTTGTGGATGTAGAATTGACACAGTTTGGCAGCTGATTGGATGTGGGGGGAATGGGAGAGTAAGGGGTTGAGAATAATGCTAACATTGTGAAGCTGGGTACCTTTATTTTCTCATTAAAGTATGGGGTGAGATCATATGTTGTGAGGTTTGAGAGGACGGCTTAAGGAGAAAAGAAATATTTTGGGATAGCTGTGAGGCGTGTGATAAGATCAGTTAGGGAAGAGTAAAAGGATTGTCCTGCAGGAGTGAGGGCCCACTTGAGACATGTGTGAGGAAACAGAAGACCGGAGAATGAAGTGATTTGTCCAAGGTCAGGCAGTAAGTCAGAAGCAGAGAAAGGACTCTTCCAGGCCTCTTGACTCTCAGTCCAGGACTTATTCTGCTTGAGCATGTAATTAGAGCTGCCTCCTCAATGGGGAACTTCTGTGTATTTGGAATCTAATCAGTGCCTTGTCTTCTTATCAACTCAGGCCTCTAGCCTGGAATACACAAATAAATAAGTAAGTGGATAAAGCCATAAGATTGATGGTACAACTCACAATGAACAATTCACCACATGGGTAGGCCAGTATTTGTATAAACTGCATCTCATTGTAATTCATGTGACCCAACTCCTTCAGTGGATTGGCAGAAATGAAGATAGATGGCAAGTGATTAGCATGAAGGGTTCTATGCTATCCAAGTTGCTATGCCACATTTGTTTCCTTTTGCCCTGGTCTCTAGAAGACTCCCACTTCCAACTGCCTACAGCTGCCTGTTCCCTGGAGGCCATGTTAGAAATTACGATTGAATGATTTATCTACCCCCCGCCCCTGCCACCGTGGGGATGGGTAATGGTGGTGGTGGTCTGTATTCCATCAGGGCACAGCCAATAAGAATTTAATTGCCATGAGACTGATTGGCAACTGGTCCTGGGGACTGGCATATGTTTCCTGCTCTTGGACTCTCTTGACCTTGTGCCATTGTTGTAGGCTGAGATTTCTTTCCTTGAAAGCCTAGATTAAATCCTGCTGTCTCCATCAGACCTCCCGTACTATCTCGGCCCCAAGAGGTTTATTCCTTTTTTATTTCTCCTATAGTATACATAGTCTGTGACACACAGTTCAAAGGCATAGGTCTGACCAAGTGAATACCTGCTCAAGAATCTTCTGTAGATGTCTATTTCCTTAGGATAAACTACACACTTACTAGTCTGGCACTGTAAGCGCTTTTCAACCTGGATCCAGCCTACCTTTCTAGCCCTCTGTCCAATTACTTGCCTTCACACATTCCATATTCTAGCCAAATAGCTTTCCTTCCTGTTTTCTAAACTTGGCATTCCATATCCTGCCCTTTGCATGGGGCAGCTAGATGGTGCGGTAAGTAGAATGCTCAAGCTGAAACTCATTTTCCTGAGTTCAAATCTAGCTGTGTGACTCTGAACAAGTCAATTCACCCTGTTTGCCTCAGTTTCCTAATCTGTAATTTGAGCTGGAGAAGGAAATGGCAAATCACTTCAGGTGTCTGCCAAGAAAACCCCAAATGGGGTCACAGAAAGTTGGACATGACTTAAAACAACTGAGCAACAATAGGTCTTTGCACAGGTCATGAACTCTCTCCTGGTCTCCTCTCAGTTAGATAGCTTCTTGTTGGAAGGGTCTTATGGAGAATTAGAGACAATGAGAATTATTCTTAATGGCATTTACTTGGCAAAAGGGAAAAAGTTCTCTTTTAAAAGCAAACTATCCTCAGAATGATTTTTTTTCAATGCTAGCTGTCTTTTAAGGGAAATAAAGAAAATATAGGATTTGTTTTCCCCAACATCTATACAAGAGTGAATTCCTAGCATTTTGGAGCTAATATCCTTAATAATATGAGAACTAATTTAAAATGGAATAATTAAATATTCCAGGTGAAAAAGACGTTTGGTCGAAATGATGTCCCATGGATTACAGTCAGCATATTTCTTAATCAGCCCCTCTAGGCCTGGATGGAGGCATTGGAAAATTGATATCTTCTTAATGCCTTCTATCTCTTTATTTTTTCATTGTTTCTTAATGTGGGCCAGACTGTTTGACTTGCTACATCACACTGGTAGCCTTGCTGTCTGAACTGAAGGCGAATGTGCTGTAGCCATACTACATTGGCCAGTTGGGCCCTGGGGCCATTGCCTTCCTACCTGTGGAGGCCAACGTTCAGCGTCTATCAGGAGGACTCTGTCTATCCATCTATCACTGGGTCTACAACATAGGAGGGTGCTAATTAGGAAGCCTCTTTTGTGAAGGAAGTCTGAGGGCTAGTGGAACAAATCTAACTTTGTAGAATCATAGACTGTCAAGGGACCGTAGTGGTTGTTGTCCTTGGTATTTGAAGAGGACCAAAATGACATCACTATGTCAGGGTTAATGTACAGCGTACTAATCAGATTAGTATGAGCTTGGAAGGCTTTGTCACAGGTTGGGCACAAATAGTCTGTATGAACATTTGTACAGAAATGTCTCTAAATTTGTGAATCTCATGTTTCTTTTAAGCTACCATAATTCTGCTTTGCTTATAGAGCAAAGCACTTTTTTGATACGGGCACATTATGCTTGGTGGTCCTGTGCCAGTGTCTCCCATGTCACATAATTGATTTCAAAATACTTAAGAGAGACCTTGAGAGTGTCCTTTTATCATTTCTTCTGACCTCCGTGTGAGTACTTGCCTTATGTGAGTTCTCTATAAAATAGTCTTTTAGGCAAATGTATGTTTGGCATTCAAATAATGTGGTCAGCCCATCAGAGTTGTGATTTCTGCAGTAGGGTTCAAATGCTTGGCAGTTCAGCTTGGGAAAGGACCACAGCGTCTAGTGCCTTATCTTACTAGGTGACCTTTAGAATCTTCCTAAGGCAATTCAAATAGAAGCAATTCAGTTTCTTGGCGTGGCGCCGGTACACTGTCCAGGTTTGACAGACATACAATGAGGTCGGCACGACAGCTCTGTAGACCTTCAGTTTGGTAGACAATCTAATACTTCTCTCCCACACTTTCCTTTTGGAGCCTCTCAAACAATGAGTACGTCAACCTCGTAATCTGTGTTTATATACCTAGAAAGTATACTGCCAAGGTAAGTGAACTTATCCATAGCATTCAAAATTTCTCCATTTGTTATAACTGATGGTTCCGTATATGGTGTGGTGCTGGCTAGTGGAGAACTGGTGCTTTCTTGGTGTTGTCAGGCCAAAATTAGCATAAGCAGCAGAGAATCTATCCATGCTCTGTTGTATCTCAGCCTCAGATCACATATCTATAGATCATACAGATCAAACCATTCCATTTTTCAGCTGAGGAAACTCGGAGAGGGTATATGACTTGCTGGAGGGTGTGTGTCGAGGAAGTGACACAGTTGAGTTTTGACTTGAACCCAGGTATCCATACTTCTACCTTCTGGAACATTTTTTGTTGTTGTCATTCAGTCATATCTCACTCTTTATGATCCCCTTTGAGTTTTTCTTGGCAAAGATATGGGAGTGGTTTGCTATTTCCTTCTCTAGCTTATCTCACAGATGAGGAACTGAGGCAAACAGGATTAAGTGACTTGTCCAGGGTCACACGACCAGTAAGTGTCTGAGGCTAGATTTGAACTTGGGTCCTTCTGACTCTGGAACCTGTTGCTCTGTCCACTGCAGCACCATTTAGCTGCCTCTAGCACATAGCAAGCATTTAATAAATGACTGTTTAGGCCAATTGAATGAATAGGACATGGAAACAAATCTTTTTCCCTTTATGGATATGTCTAGTTATTTTAAGGACTGAAGTCAGCCATGGTGCAAAGGAAAGTGTGTGGACTTTGGAATCCCAGTACATGGTTTTTAATCCATGCTCCCCCACTTACTGAATCTGGCACCTTAGATACTTCTTCTGGGCCTCAGTTTCCTCAGCTCTAAAATGAGAGGGTGAGAGTACATGACCTCTAAGATGATTTCTAGCTCTAATCCAAGGGTTCTTGACTTTTTCTGTATCCTAGACCCCTTTTAGAAGTCTGGTGAAACCTATGGGCAGATCCCTTTTTGGAATTATGTTTTGAAATATTTGAAGGAAATGCCAAATTTCAGTTAGAGTTTAGTGAAAATAAAGTTGGTATTTTTTTCATCCGAGTTCATAGATCCCCTGAAATCTATCCATGGATTTCTTGGGGCTCCTCCAGGTTAAGAAAGCCTGCTCTAGATGTGTAATACATTTGCAGCTGCTAAATTGTTTTTCTTGACCAACTCTTTTCATTAATTCCTCCATGCTCTTTTGTCCCATATTTAGTTAGGTCAGGGGTTGGCAGTTATTATGAAACCACTGTAACTATTTTAAAACCTCTTATGTTTTCTGTTTAAATATCTGTTCAAAAAGACAGATACTGGCCCTTTCAGAAAACAGGTCCTGCTCTCACCCATTTTTTTAAACTCCCAGCTCTACAGCAGAAAGAAGTAATATAGTTCCTGGTTGCTAAGGAGACCATTGTGTGCAAATTACTGGTAAGCACAATAGCTGACAGCTAGTTGCCTGATTTTTGGTGGGTTTGGTGGGTGGGCTACTCTCCTTTCTGGGCGAAGACTTCAGATTTGATTGGAGAAGCAATCGATCAATCAAATAGCATTTAGCAAGCCTTCTCTGCGTGCCAGACACGGTGCTTGGTGCTTGGATATGAAGATGAAGAATTAAACAAAGGTCACAAGGGATCCACTTTATAAAGAGCCACCCAGAGGACTACATTTTCTCTTTTCTGTTTCAGCCCCATGGATGATAGGTAGGAAAGCCAGGGGGCAGCTCTTAGATAAGGTGGTCTTACCCTGAGGGCCAGAGATCCCCAAGGAGACCATGGCTAGATTTCAGGAGGTCTGTGAATTTGGATGGTAAAAAAAATGCATCTTTATTTGCACTAATTTCAAACATGACTAATCCATGCCAGTCTGTGTGCAGCGCTCTATCATGTGCTCACGTGTGCTCATCGTAGGGGGTCTGCTCAAACTTTTAGGGACTTTTCTCACTTTGACATTCAGAGTATACTGGCAGAGCATACAAGCCATCCATCCATTTTCCTTTGCTCTCAACACATACCAGCCCATCTTGCTTTTTGTTTAAATATTTCTTTGGTGACATCACTTACACAAGTTCTCTTTCACAAGTCATTGTTTGCAATTTGTTGCAACCTGCTGCGACCACCATGTACCTCTCCACAGGCCTTTTGAAAGCTATGCTATGAACAAAAGGTGCCTTGAAGAAGAACTGGGTGGGCAACTAGGTGGCTCAGTGAGTAAAGCACTGGCCCTGGAGTCAGGAGGACCTGAGTTCAAATCTGGCCTCAGACACTTGACACATATACTAGCTGTGTGACCTTGGGCAAGTCACTTAACCCCAATTGCCCTCCCCCCCCCAAAAAAAAACAAAAACAAGAAAAAGAACTAGGATTGTGGTTGGGGTGCATGGGCCAATGATAATGGAATGTTGTCATAACTTAAAATTTGAGGGCACAAGGGGTGGTTTGCAAATATTTAGAAAGAGAAGCAGTGATCATTAAGAGTCTGTGTGCCTTCATCAAGGATAGGTCACTCCAGAGTAACCTTGTTTCCTTTTCTGACAGAGTTATTAGACTGGTAGATCAAGGGTAATGCTGTAGACATAGCTTACCTAAATGTCGGCAAAGCATTTAGTCAAGTCTCTCATAACATCCTTGTGGGCAAGATGTGGGAGTGGATGACAGTAACTTGATCCAAAGAGGAGTCATTAATGGTTCAATGCCAGTATGGAAGATGATGCCTCAGGGATCTGTCCTTGGTCTTGTATTACTTAACATTTAAAAAATCAATCATTTGGAGGAAGGCATAGAGGGCCTACTGAACGGACGTGCAGATGCCACAAAGCTAGGAGAAGCAGTTAATAGATGACAGTCAAGATCTTGGCATGCTAGAATGATGACCCAAATGTAATGAAACCACACAATTGTGAGGGTCCTGCACTAGAAGTCAGAGAAGCTGTTCAAATCTTAGCTCTTCTACTGTGTGACTGTAGTAAAGCCATTTAGCATTTCTGGACCTTAGCTTCCATATGTGTAAAAAATGAAAACGTTGGATTAGATGACCTCTAAAATTACTTCCAGTCCTGTATCTATGGATCCATGAGCCAACAATCCTAACAGAGATAAATGTGAAGTACTACTCTTGGAAACATGATGAGGTAAGGAATAATCATTCATATGAAAAAGATCTTGGAGGGTTTCATTGGACTGTCAACTCAATGTGAATCGATAATGGAGCTAGCATAACCTTAAGCTAAATTAAGAAGGGGCATGGTATCCAGAACAAGGGAAAAGATAGTCCTGCTGGACTGTGCCCTGGTCTGATCATGTGTGGAAGGACATTGACAAGCTGTGGAACACCAAGAAGTGGGTCATGTGGGTGATGAAGATCCTTAAGGCCATGCCATGAGAGTACTGGCAAAGAAACTGGGCGGGTTTTGTTTGGAGAAGCAAATCTTTTGAGGAGACAAGATATCTGCCCTTTAAATACTGAAAGGCTGTCAGCTGGACATGGATGGAAGTTTCAGAGACATAGATCTAAGTTCCATGGCAGGAAAATCATTCTAACCATTAGAGTTATCCCAAGGTGGGATGGGCTGCCTATGGAGGGAATATATTCCCCCCACCAGAAGTCTTCAGGCAAAAGATAGATGGCTACTCATATTTTGGAGATGATTCCTCTATAGGCATGGATTGGAGTAAATGGCCTTGGGTTTCTTCTTGAGCTGCCAAATCAGCTTTGCAATCTGTAGTCCTGAATGTGCCAAATTGTTGGGAATCAGCATTGGTGCAGTGGAAAAAATACCACACGCACGTACTGGCTCTACAGTCAGAGGGTCTGGGTTCAAATCTCAGTTCTTCCACTTATTACTACCTGTGTGACCTTGGACAAGTCTCTTCCCTTCCCTGGGCCTGTTTCCTCTTCTGTAAAATGAGGAAGCTGTAAAAGATGGCCTCTGAGGTCACTTCCAGCTCTGGATATCTGGTCCTTGCTAGATGGTACTTGCTAGAAAACCTTAATGATTCTTCATTGCCTACTAAGCCTACATACTCATCTGCCTAGTATTCATGACTCTGTGCAAGAGATCCCCTCTGTCCCCCTCTAACTGCGGTCCCACAGTACACCAGTACACAAACCCTCTTCTCTGGCTTCCAGTCTTCTTCCAGTTGCTTGAGTGCAACCTGTGCATTCCTGCCTCAGCACCTTTGTTTAGGGCTAGGCCATTTTCCTTTCTTGCAATGTTCTCCTTCTTCTCTGGTTGTCTGAATACTTTCTTCCCTTCAGATAGTGTTCTATAGTGGTAAAAGTTCTGAATTTAGGGTCAGAAGAGCTGGTGAAAATTTTGGCTCTGTTATTTACAATCCATGTGACCTTGGGTAAAACCACTTCCCTGCTCTGGCTCTCTGTTTTATAGGATCATAGCTTTAGTGCTTTAAGGGACTTGTTCAAGGTTACACAGGCATTTTGTGCAGTGCCACCTCTTCCTGTTGTTCCATGCCCTGGAATAGAAGACTCCTAGATGACTGTGCTGGCCTGAGCCCATAGTTTTTACCACTGTGTATCCACTCTGGGGCTCTGCCTGGGGTTTCCAGCCACCTGGTGCCCATGCTCTTAGGGCCACCTTTGTCACAGATTTCCCCAAGAGGTCTTGGGCTGTTGTGCCACCTGGCCAGAGCTACACATGGAGTTCCTTAGAGCAGGCACATTTTGATTCCTGTAAGCTTTTTTAGAATTCAAAGTCTAGGCTGAATGGGGAATGAAGATTGATGCCACCTTATCTGTTGAACAAACCTGCATCGTGTACAAATACAGTAATAGCTCATGGATTCAGCCTCCACTCATTTGGAATTTGTGATGATTCAAGCAGGGCTGGGCTGAAGCTCCCCTTTGCACTAACTATGAAGACAGGGTTTGCTAAGAAAATGAGTGGTGCAGATGGGATTGCAGGGGTGGGGGAAGCGTGGGAGGAGCTTTGTAACCTCTTCGGAAGAAAAAACACTGTTTAAGGTTTAGAGATGCAATGTGGTATAGTGGATAGGGCAGCGGACTTAGAGTCACAGAAGGGCTTAAAACCCAGCCTTAGATGCTTGCTAGCTATGTGACTCCAGGTAAGTCACTTAACCTCTCTGTGGCCATTTCCTTGTTTGTAAGATGAGGGACATAGAATCAATGACCTCTAAGGTCCGTTCTAACTCTAGATCTAGGATCTAGACCTGACAGAATCATTTGTGTGGGATCCATTTCACAAAACTCCTCCTCCACAGCACCCCGGGTTTTTGCTGCTTACTACATATGTGACCCTGAGCAAGTCCTTCGCCAAAGCATTGCTTCCTCATATAATTAGATGATTGCTGAAGTCTCTTTTAAGCCTAGTGTTCTCTGAAGCTACAGTATCTGATGTGCTCATTGGCATTGCTATAGCAAAGCAATTTGTATACATACTGGCATTGTACCCATCTCCCTGTCTGCTTCTTTCCCACCCTGCTATGAAGAGTGGTGCTGATCTGCGGGGGCAGGAATCAGGGACAGATGCAGC
>CM053628.1:38739390-38751817 GCA_028646595.1 Phalanger gymnotis
AGATGCATTGGCACTCAAAGTTAAAGAGGGCCCCTTACTGGAGCTGCCTCCTGAATCCCTTCACTCATTGGGCTCAGTGATGGGCTAGCTGGTAAGAAAAGTAGGAAGGAGCTCCCTGCCAGAGACAAGACTGAGTTCTATACACCAGCCTGAGCTGAAATCCTGAGAGTTGCCTGATATCCTGACTACCTTCCATACTGTGTCCTAGGTCAAGAGATCTCCTAGGAGATTTAACCATTTTTGTGTCCATTGGGCAGTCTGGTGAAGCCCACCGAGTCCTCAGAATATTTTAAATGCATAAAATAAAATACAGAAAATGATAAAGGAAACCTATTATTTTGAAATTCCATTGTCGAAATATTAAGAAAAAAGTTTATGAAATCTAGAACCCCTTGACTAGAATGTCAGCGCTGGCACCAGGTGACTAATCCTATTGGAAGTTTGAGTTGAACTTCCTGTGGGAATTAGGCTGTTATGTTCCTTTACTTGCTCAAGGAAGGACTTGAACTTTACCTTTTTTATAATTCCAAGGTCCAGATTGATCCTATGTTGGCAGGAGGAGAAGAGGTGAGGGTGGGTTTCAGAGTTTAGGAGAGTTGTGGGCACAGAGGTGCTCACGTCAATAGTTGCCACACTATTATATATTGGTTCCTTGTTATTAAGTATTGTTTACTTGCTTATTGTTTCTATGCAAAAGATGCATAGATACCATATGCAGCATTCGAATAGTCTATCTGTTTCCATGGAGAGCCTATTACATTGTGCCAAGGTCACAAACTCCATTTTTCCTGTGCTTGACATTCATGGCCAACAGGGATTGGGGCTCACTGTCAGTTCAGAGAGCCACCAAATCTCAAATTTGGAAAGGTCCTCAGGGACCATTTAGTCCAAACCCTGCCTGAACTAGAATCGCCTCTGTTATGCACATGACAGGTGGTCACTCAGCGTTTGCTTTATGACTTCAAGTAAGGAGCGAGCTCTCGCCTCCTAGAGGCAGCCCAGTATTCTTTTGTCTGATTGGTTAGGCCATTTTCAGAAGTCAAGCCTAAATGTGCCTTTTCCCAACGTTCACCCTTTGTTCCTCCTTGATCTCTAGGAACAAACAAGACAGATCTAATCCTTTTTCTAAATGAATCATTTAAATACTTGAAGCCAGATATTTTTTCCCTCTAAATGGGGGTTCTTAATCTTTTGTGTGTGTGTGTGTGTGTTTGTTTGTGTGTATGTGATGGACACCTTTGACAGTCTGGCAAAACCTAGTGACTCTACTTAGAACAGTATTTTTAAATACATAGGGTTACAAAAGAAAACAAATAAAAGACTCCAAAGTTCACAAACCCCAGGTTAAGAACCTCTTCTCTACGTCTTCTCTATACTAAACATGCCTGGTTTCTTCAGCAGATCTTTATCTGGTATGAAGGCAAAGCTCTTCACCATTATAGTCACCCTCTAGATGCTTTCAAGTTTATCGGTATCCTTAAAACTTTTTTTCTTTTAATTTTTATTTTTAGTTCCAAATTCTCTTCCTCCATTCATTGAGAAGGCAAGCAATATGTCAATTATACATGTGAAATCATACAAAACATATTTCCACATTAGCCATATTGCAAAAGAAAATTTAAAAAATCAAGAAAAATAAAAAGAAAAAATGCTTCAATCTGTCTTCTTAAATCCCTTATGATTTCTCACTTATGTTTTACCTTTATATACTTTTCTTGAGTCTTATGTTTGAATGTCCAATTTTTTTGTTCAGCTCTGGTCTTTTCATCAGGAATGCTTGCAAGTCCTCTATTTCTCTCCATTAAATATCTCTTTTAAATTATTAAATTTAACATTTAATATCCCTCTATTAAATATCTATTTTTTCTTCTTGTAGGATTATACTTAGTTTTGCTATTCTTGATTGTAATCTTAGACACTTTACTTTCTGGAGTATCGTAATCTAAGCCCTTAATTCCTTTATAATGGTAGTAGCTAAATCCTATCTGATCCTGATTGGCTTCATGGTATTTGAACTCTTTCTTTTCTCCTTGACCTGGAAACTAGATTTTGGCTATAATATTCCTGAGAGTTTTCATTTTGGGGTTTATTTCAGGAGGTGTCTGGTAGATTCTTTCAGTTTCTACTTTGCCCTCTGGTTTTAAGATAACAGAGAAGTTTTCCTTTACAGTTTTTTGACATATGATGTCTGGGATGTTTTTTAAAATTGTGGTTTTCAAATAGTCCAGTAATTCTTAAATTATCCATTTTCCAGGTGAGTTGTTTTTCCTATGAGACATTTCCCATTTTCATCTATTTTTCACTACTTTTGACTTTGTTTTATTGTCTCTTGATGTCTAATAGAGTTGTTACATTACAGTTGACCAATTCTAATTTTTAAGGAGTTATTTTCTTCAGTGAGGTTTTGCACCTATTATAGTTTGGCTAATTCTGACTTTTAAGGAGCAATTTTCTTTAGTATTTTTTGTGCTTCTTTTACCAAGCTCTTAATTTTCTTTTCATAATTTTCCTTCATGGCTCTCATTTTAGTTTCCAATTTTTCCTCTATCACTCTTATTTTATTTTTTAATATTTTCTTTTCTTCCAATTACATGTAAAACAATTTAAAAATTCATTTTTAAAATTTTGAGTTCCAAATTCTCTCCTTCCCTCCTTCTCCTCCTCCTCACTAAAAAGGCAAGCAGTTTGATATAGATTATACATGTGAAGTCATGTAAAACACATTTCCATATTAGTCATGTTGTTAAAGAAAACAAAAACACCCCCCCCCATAAAGTTTGCTTTGGTCTTCATTCAGCCTCCATCAGTTCTTTCTCTGGAGGTGGATAATATTTTTTTTTATCGTAAGTCCTTTGGAATTATCTTGAACCATTGCTTTGCTAAGAATAGTTAAGTCATCCACAGTTGATCATCATACAATATTGCTGTTACTGTGCACACCTTTCTCCTAGTTCTGCTCACTTCACTTTGTATCAGTTTATGTGAGTCTTTCCAGGTTTTTCTGAAATCATCCTGCTCATAATTTCTTATAGAACAATAGTATTCCATCACAATTATATGCCACATCTTGTTCAGCTGCTCCCCAATTGATGGACATTCTCTTCAATTTCCAATTTTTTGTCGCCTGTAGTAGGAAGGCCGAATTTAGGATCTCAAAAAGGATCATATATGTATCTGAATGGTTCAAAATCGCAAGGTATATAGAATTCTCTAAGAAGAAGACATCAAGACATTTATTCAGGGCCCACAGCGACAAATTAGCGAACCAACCTCCCCATTCCAATATTGTGATCACAAGCCTCCAGGCCTAGTAAGCCCGCCTCACAAGAGTAACCAGGAGGCCACAGAAAAATAAGATGGCATAAATTATATTCACTGGCCTCAAGTCCTTGCTCAAACTCCTGGGTCCACACACTGGTGGTCTCTGCTTTGGCTTTTTTCAGCTGTAGTTTCTCCCCTCTCCTCGCAGCCAAGCCTCTGGCGTTCTCAAGCCCCACCTCAACGACCAGAGACCAGAGACCATTGGTTCCTGAGTTGGCACCTCTTAAGTCATTAATCTCCAGCCCACACAGGTTTCACACCTGATAGGGCTTTGGGTCTGGGGCTTAGCACTTAACAGGGGAAAGTACTTTCAAGGTATACAAAAGCCAAACTCCTCAAGGACACCCCTTAAACTAAGTACTAAGGAGCCCATTTTGCATTACTGACCACAAAAAAGAGCTGCTGTAAATATTTTTGTACATATAAGTCTTTTTCCTATTTTAAAAATATCTCTTTGGGATATAGACCTAGTAGTGGTACTGTTGTATCAAAGGTATGCATGCTCAAAGCATAGTTCCAAATTGCTCTCCAGAATGGTTGGATCAGTTCACTGCTCTACCAACAGTACTTTAGTGCCCCAATTTTCCCATATCCCTTCTAATATATACATATGTATATATTATTTGTAATTTTTTCTTCCATATTAACTAATCTGATAGGTATAGGGTGGTACCTCGGAGTTGCTTTAATTTGCATTTTTTTAACCTAATTAGAGCATTTTTCCATGTGACTATAGATAGCTTTGGTTTCACTGTCTGAAAACTGCTGGTTTGATCATTTGTCAGTTGAAGAATGACTTGTATTCTTATAAATTTGACTCAATTTTTTTATATATATTTGAGAAATGAGGCCCTCATTAGAGAAACTTGCTGTAAACTTTTTTCACTTATGATTACTAATTGTATATTTCTCTCCATCCTGTTTTCCCCAGTGTATCCTTCTCTCTCTTGCCTTTCACCCTTTCCTTTCTCAAAAGTGTTTTGCTTCTGACTACTGCCTCCCTGAATCTGCTCCCTTCTATCAGCAGTCCTGTCTTCTCTTATTCTTTTCCTGTCCTGCTTCCATGTAGGGTCAGATAGATTTCTATACCCAATTGAGTGTGTATGTTATTCCCTTTTTGAGCCAATTCTGATGAGAGTAAGGTTCACATGTTTTCTGCCAACCCCTCCCCGACCTTGCCCTTTGCTGTAAATACTTTCATGACTTCTCATCAGTGAGATAATCTACCCAATTCTACCTCTTCCTTTACCCTTCTCCCAGTGCATTCCTCTTTCTCATTTTTGAATTTTTTTTAGATATCATCCCATCATAGTCAACTTACACCCATGCCCTCAGTCTATCTGACTGTCTTAATAATGATAAAGTTCTTAAGAGTTACCAGTATCATCTTCCCATGTAGGAATGTAAACAGTTTAACCTTATTGAATCCCTTGTGATTTCTCTTTCCTGTTTGCCTTTTCTTTTCTTCTCTTGTCCTGTATTTAAAAGTCACATTTTCTGTTCAGCTCTGGTATTTTCATCAGAATGTTTGAAAGTACTCTTATGTTATTAAATGTCCATTCTTTTCCCCATGAAAGATTATAGTCAGTATAGCTGGGTAGGTGATTTTTGGTTGTGATCCTAGTTCCTTTGCCTTCCAGAATATTATATTCCAAGCCTTTCAATTCTTTTTTAAAATGGGAAATAATTTTATTGTTTTGTGTTTTGGAGGGGGGAAGGCAGGGCAGTTGGGATTAAGTGACTTGCCCAAGGTCACATAGCTAGTGTGTCAAGTGTCTGAGGCTGGATTTGAACTCAGGTCCTCCTGAATCCAGGGCCAGTGCTCTCACTGCACCACCTAGCTGCTCCTTCCAATTCTTTAATGTAGAAGTTGCTAAATCTTGTGTTATCGTGAGTGCAGCTTCATGATATTCAAATTGTTTCTTTCTGGCAGCTTGCAATATTTTCTCCTTGACCTGGGAGTTCTGGAACTTGGCTATACTATTTCTGGGAGTTTTCATTTTGGGATCTTTTTTCAGGAGGTGATCAGTGGATCCTTTCAATTTCTATTTTACCCTCTGGTACTGATCAGGGCAGTTTTCCATGATGATACTTGAACTATGATGTCTAGGCTCTTATTTTTTTTTTTATTCAATTTGATCTTAAATACAAAAAGACAAGAAAGAGAACATTTCCATGTTCACAGCACAACATAAAAAGAGGATTCAATATAAAACCATGAATTTCCATTTCACACTGTTTCCTTTTTTGTTGAAAAACTATGTAATAAATACTACACATCATTTTCAAAATTACCGTTTATCCACGCTTTCTTCTAAATTTTTTTTGTTGTCTGCTGTGCACTTTTAATTTTTTTCTCTCTCCCTCCCAACCCCACCCTAGAGAAAGCTACCATTAGTCCTATATTCTAACTTGTCAAGATCTTTTTGAATCCTTACTTTGTTACTTAGTGGGGTAGCTAGTTTACTCTCTCAGATTTTGTGTGATCTACAAATTTGATAAACATTACAGCTATGCCTTTATCTAAGGCATATAATCGTAATGATAATAATAAGAATAACTAGCATTTACATAGTTCTTTAATGTTTGCAAAGTAGTTTAGAAATATCATCTAATTTATCCTCACAACCAGCCCAGCAGGTAGGTGCTACTATTAATCTTCATTTTTTTTTTGCTGATAAGAAAACTGAGGCAGAGGTTAAGTACCTTGCCCAGGGCCTGTCACAGCTAGTAAACGTCTAAGGTTAGATTTAAACTCAAGTCTCCCAAATCCAGTTCCAGCTTTCTATCTACTACACCTTCTAGGTGTCCTGAAAAATGTTGAACAGCACAGGACCAAAGACAGCTCCCTGGGGCCACCAATACACTAGAGAACTCCTTCCAAGTTGTTGTCAAGCCATTAATGACTAGTCTTTGCATATGGTCATTTGACCAATTCCAAACTGACTCAATTTTACTCTCACCTAATCTACATTTTTCCACCTTATCCACAACAAAAGTATGAAATGCTTTGTTGAATGCAATGAGACCATCTAATTACACTTTACATAAACAGCATTATCTTTTCAAAAAAAGGAAATGAGGTAAATCTGGCATGATCTCCTCTTGATGAAGTCATCATGGCTCTCTGTGATCACTGTTTCCTTTTCTAAATGTTCACAAACCATCTCTTTAATAATTGAATTTGGCCAGCATTCACAGCTAAACTCAGACTCAAATTCACATAATTGCAGAATTGAAAGGGACCTCGAAATCCACAGATTCTAACTCATACCTGAAATCATTTCATACTTCATCATAATTTCAAATACATCGTTTCTGATATAAGTGAGTATCCAACTTCTGTTTCAAAATTTCCACCGAAGGGCAACCTATTAACTTTCAATTTTCCCTTTTGGACAGCTCCAATTTTTTCCTTAGATCAAACCTACCTTTGCCTCTTTGAAATATCTACCCATTTTCTCTATCTAGTTCTGCCCTCTGGGGTCTAGCAGAATGAATCTAACCCCTCTCCTAATCAGCACCTCTTCATATACTTGAACACAGCTATCATGCAGTGAGGGTCTTGCTAGCTGAATGAAAAAAGGGAAGGTCACTATCAAGTCCTGAGACTCATCTGAGAACTGTGATTTTCCCTCTAAGAATTCTAGCCCTAGAATACCCCAACAGCTATGAACAACAGTTTAGCCTTCCCTGAGCTGATGTCTGGACCATCTTGTTCTTCACTTCAATTGCTCACTGATTCTCCTTTCCCCAAACTCCAATGCTTCCAAAAGTCTCAGTCTCTAGTGGTAGACATGAAATTAAGAAAACTTGGGTATGAATCCTAGTTCTGAAATTTACTAACTGAATGACCACAAATTCTGTAGCCTTCAGTTTCTTTTTCTCTAAAATGGAGAAAGAAATACTGGTACTCTACCCAAAGGGACTGTTGGGAAGAATGTGCTTTGTAAACCTCAAAGCTTTTTATGTTATTCTCCTTAATCAATCATCCTATATTGATTAAATGCCCACTATGTGCCAGGCACTTATGATTGATAGTCACTGTCCCTGCCATGGAGCAATACTAGTGCCATTGGATTTTGGTGGCTTGTTGTTGAAAGACCTCTTAGCACTGGTGTCGCTGTCATTGGAGTGTAGACAGGTGGCGCAGGGACACGCTATCCTGGTATAGCTCTAGCTAAAAATCTTTATAGTTGCAGAGAGATTTGGGATCTTATTATGAACACACAGTTTTAAGGGGCTCCCCAGTTAATAAAACCATTTGTTCACAGCATCCCCAGATCAAGATCATATTATGTCCCCATTTTCCAGAGGAGGAGGCTGAAGGTCTGAGAGGGGATGTAATTTGAATAGGGTCACACAGATAGTAAATGTCAGAGTTAAGATTCCATCCTAGCCTTCTGATTCCCAGCCTAAGGGTCTGGTGCTTCTCAGAAGGTTCCCAGGATGGCTCTCATGTTTTCCTTCCTCTTTTGTGTCCTGGTACCCTGGCAGAAACCATCTCTTTGCCCTTGTTTTCCTTCTCCCAAGGACTGAGGATTAGCCTTGGGGAGAGCACTTGGTTTCTACTATTGGTACCATTCGCAACCTTTTCTGAGGAAGCATCTCTGAGCTGAGAGCAATGGGGTCACTTCATCAAAAGGTTCCAAGTTGCTGCCAGTCCTTTTTCCCTCCAAATAACCCCCAGCCCCCATTCTTCTGGGCTTAGCTTAAATGTCAGTTATGCCAGAAGTCTTACCATTTGGCTGCCCAGCCCCTCAGGGGCAGGCTTCCTGAATGGCAGCCTGGGAGTTTTGAACGTATCAAGGACTCCCCGAATTAGAAATAATGCATGAAGCTTAAATATTCCCTTTGTCTTGAGCTTCAACATTTTCTTTCTGAAAGGCAAGAAAATGCTTCTAAATTCCTTTTGCTGAAATATTCATGCTTGGGCTATGGGGCTGAAGGGCACAATTGTAAAGCCGGGGTCTCTATAGCATAAACAGGAGGCTTTGGACCCAGCTGGTGGTTGACACTGGGGATGTTTATCTTCCTGTGGCTCTTTGTCAAGGGGCGTTCTGCCTGCACAAAAAGCCCCCTTTTAGCATTCCAGAGGAGATTCCTTTAACTCATTTGGGTCCAAGGGACTGCTTGTTTACAAACTGGCAGAGGAAGCAAACCCTTTTCTAGGACTTTCCAGGAATGCTAACCCTCACTCCCACTTCCATAGTGCTTTAAGGATTCCATGTGTCCCCTTTACTCTGCCCACCTGGCTGCCCAGCCTTCAGGCCCATTTCTCACCTGGACTGCTGCACTAGCCTTCTAATTGGTCTCCCAGCTTCCAGTATTTCCCCTGTTCAATCCATTTTTCATATATCTGCCAAGATAATCTTTCTAAGGCAAAGAATCATTGGATTTTGGAGCAAGAGGGCACCTTAGGGACCATCAAGTCCAACCCAAAGCTGAAAAAAAATAACAGTAGTTATAATAACAAGAATAATAGTTAGCATTTATATAAGACTCAAAGGTTTGCAAAGAACTTTATGTAGGTCATGTCATTTGATCTTTATAACAACCCCGTGTGGTAGGCATTGTTCCATTTTACAGATAAGGAAACAGGCTGTGAAAAGTTAAGTGACTTGTACAGGATCATATAGTTAGGGAAAATCCGAGGCAGTATTTGAACTCAGGTCTTCCTGACTCCAAGTCCAGCCCTGAATCACCTAGCACCCTGAGGGGAAAACGAATCCCTTCTACAAGAGCCATCCATGCAAGTCTTTCTTGAAGACCCAGCATGAGGGGGAGCCAAGTACTTGCAAGGCAGCCCATGCCACTTTTCAATAGCTCTTATGGTTAGGAAGTTTTTCTTCGTATCTAATTGAAATCTGCCTCTTTGCAGCTTCCACCCATTGCTCCTGGTTCTGCCTTCTGAGCCCAAGTAGAATAGTTATAGAGTGTTTGGCTTGGAGTCAGGAAAGCCAGAGTTCAAATCCAGCCTCAGACACTTACCAATTGTGTGACTCTGGGCACTTTCAGCCTCAGTTTCCTCATGTGCAAAATGAGGGGGTTGGATTCAATGGCCTTGAAGGTCCTTTATGATCTTAAATGCCTCTTTCCCATGAGAGTCCTTCAAATACTTGAATATAGCCATCATGTCCCCCATTAGGTCATATCTTTTCCGGGCTAAATAACCAGTCTCCATCTAGAATAAACTTAAGGTCTGTCACTTCCTTGGATGCTCTTGCCCCAAGTAATGTCTTTCCCAAAATATGGTCCCCAGAACTGAACACAGTAATTCAGAAACAATCTGATTATGGCTTAGCACCAGGGGACAATCACCTCTGTTTTTCAGAAATTATAACCCTTGTAGTCCAAGACTACATTTCCTTTCTTGGCTGCCACATCACACAGCTGACTCATGTAGTTTGCCATCCATTAGACCTCCTTGCTGTCTGTCCAGCCTTTCCCTTCTTGTACCAAGGAAATTGATTTTTTGAACCCAAAACTAAGAATTTATATTTATCTTTATTAAATTTCATCTTCTCATATCCAGCTCAATGTTCTAGCCTTGCAAGATCTTTCTGAATCTACTTTCTTGTTGAGCAACCTTTCATGACCTATAGAATAAAATGTAAAGTCTTTGGCCTGGTATTTGAAGGCTGCCAAAATCTAACTCTCACCTGCCTTTCCAGTCTCATTTCATACCATTTCCCTTCATGAACTCTGCATTCCACTCAAAATAGTGTACTTGTTTTGTTATGCTGACTTGATTCCTTGTCTCTATGCATTCCCATAAGCCTTTTTCATGGCTAGAATGTACTCCCTCCTTATTTCTACTTCCCCCATCCTTGTCTTCCTAACTTGGTGCCACCTCTAATAGGAAGTCTTACTTGATCCTCCTAATAGTGGGTTCTCTTTTCCACCCTCAATTTTCCTTACACTATACTTAAATGCATATATGTTGGAGCCCCCAGTAGAGTAATAACAATAATAATAATACTAATAAAATAGCTAGCGTTTATGTAGCACTTTAAAGTTTGCAAAGTGCTTCATATTTGTTGTCTTCTTGGGTCCTTACAACACCCTTGAGAGGTACAGGTGAAGAAACTGGAGCAGACAGAGATTAAGTAACTTGCCCAAGGTCATATAGCCAATTAGTGTCTGAGGGCAAATTTGAACTCAGGTCATCTTAACTTCAGATCTAGTTGCTTATCCATTGTGGCACATAGCTGCCTTGAGTATAGAAAGAAGCTGTTTCATGTTTGTCTTTTCATCCCTAGCACCCAGCACATTTCTTGGCCCTGGTATGTGCTTAATAAATGTTCATAGAATCCTAGATCTAGAGCTAGAAAGGACCTTAGGGGCCACTGAGTCCAACCCCCTCATTTTACAGATGACAAAACTGAGGCCCAGAGGAAAGGTTACATGCTTAAGTGCAGTGGTCTTTTCATCCTGACGCTCTGTTCTTTGAATCCAATTGAATTGGTTAATACCTTCCTTAGAACAACTCCATGAAGCAGCTAGCAAAAATATTATTGGCCTCATTTTATAGATGAGGAAGTGAAGACCCAAGGGTTCAAGCTACTGTCCTGAAGTCATATATACGCCTAGTCAATGTTCAAGGCAGCCCTCAAGTCTCATGGCTAAGTTTGGAGGTCTTTGCTCTACTCTTAATCCCTTTCTAGACAGTCCATATTATAAACTAAGATATCAGTGGGGACTAATAAGCAAAATGAGTACTAAGTTAATGAAAAAATTACAATTCTCAATCAGCCCACATTACGTAATGATGTCGCCTATGCAAAGACAGCCTTTTAATCTACAGACATTAATTATCAGCTCCAGAAGCCAAAGACACATGGGAAATCCTTAATTTCTCAAGCCTTCAGCGTGCAAATGTTCCTGATTCCAAGTTCTCCTTCTTCACGAGCAGACTCTGAAACCTCATATTGGAAGAAACCATGCTCAACTTTTTTTACTCAATAAAATGAGGTTTCTGGCTTCTGGATGATGGCCAGTTCCAGACAAGGAAGTCCAAATCCAGGAGCCTTCATTCTGTTATCTCTGTCACTGACTATAAATAGAGGCTTTTAAAAGGTACTTCTCTCTTTAGGGCTTTGCCAAAACCCAATGGGATCATGTTGATGACCCAATTCTCTTAACTCTTGGTGGTGTGGTGTAGTGGGGAAGAACAGAGGGTTCCCATCAGTAGATCTGAGTTTGAATCCTGTATCTGCTATAAGCTAGCTGTTTGAACTTGAGAAAACAGGATAATTAGATTTAGAGCTGAAAGAGACTTCAAGTCCAACCTTTTTGTTTTACAGACGAGGAAACTGAGGAATAGAGAGTAGAAAGCACTTGCTCAAGGTCCCACACCCAGGCCCTGTGACTTAATTTCTAATATCCTTTGCCCCTGACTATATTTCAAGGCTCTCTTTGGGTCTCAGCTTCTTCTTCTGGAAAATGAGGGAGTTGGACTCAAAGATTACTAGGGGCCATTTCGGCCCTAACATTCTTTGGTTCTGGGTCTCGGAACCTCAGTTTTCTTCTCTGTAAAGTAAAGGGCTCGGAATTATCTTTTCATACCATCAAAAAAATGAGAAGAGAACCAGATCAGTTACCTCCCGCAGCTATAGCCATGGAGAAAATTCTTAACCACAGAAAAGACAGAGGCAGTATCAAGGGATACATGAGATAATTTCAAACACATGAAATTAAAAAGATTTTGCACAAAAAAAAATCAATGTAGCTATGCTAAGAAGGGAAGCTGTTGATTGAGAAAAAAAGTCTTTGTGTGAAATATCCAAGAGCCAGCGTGGTTTCATCAACGGCATATCATACCAGACCAACCCTATTTCCCATTTGGACAGGATTATTAAGCTACTAGATGAAGGAACTGCTATGGATATTGTTTACCCAGATTTTAGCAAAGCTTTTGACGAGGTATTTCATACTATTCTTGTGCAGAAGATAGAAAGACATGGATTAGACAATAATAGAATCAGATGGATTCACAACCAGTTGGATGACCAGTTGCAAAGTTATTAAGGGTTCAATGGCCAGAGGTCTGCAGTGGAATAGAACAGAGATTTGTACTTGGTTCTTTGCTAATTAATATTTTTGT
>CM053628.1:38751917-38788465 GCA_028646595.1 Phalanger gymnotis
AATTAAAACGATAGTCCCACTGTACTCTGTTCGCATCAAACCTTGTGTGGAATATTGTGTTCAGTTTTGGGTGCCACATTTGGGGAAGGGTATTGATAAGCTAGAGCAAGAGTGGGGAACCTGTGCCTGGAGGCCACATGTGGCCCTCTAGGTCCTCAAGGGCAGCCCTCTGACTGAATCTAAACTTCACAGAACAAATCCCCTTAATAAAAGGATTTGTTCTGAAAACTTGGACTCAGTCAAAGGGCCATACTTGAGGACCTAGGGGACCACATGTGGCCTCGAGGTTGCAGGTTCCCCACCCCTGAGCTAGAGTGTCCAGAGGAGAGTAACCAGGATAGAGAAGAGCCTTGAGTCCTTATCATATGAGAATCAGTTGAAGGAATTGGGAATGTTTAACTTGGAGAAGAGAAGACTCAGGGGACACATAAAAGATGTATTCAAATCTTTGTTGGGCTGTTGTGTGGAGGAGTGAAGAGATTTGTTTTGTTTGGCCCCAAAAGGTGGAAATAGGAGCAGTGGTTGGGTATGGTAAAGAGGCGAATTTAGGTTCTTATGTCAAGAAATGATTTCCTAACAACGAGAGCTGCCCCAAAGTAAAATGAACTATGGGGTGAGGCCATGGGCCTCCCACTCCTTGGAGGCCTTTAAGTAGAGGCTTGTCAGGTAGGTGGTGGTGCGGAATCCTTCACACAGGGTAGACTAGATGGTCCCTTCTGACTCTCCAATTCTGTGATTCGGTGATTTTGGACAATGATCTGTTTTCCAAGATACATTGGGGGTTAACACAAATTTAAAAGACCAAGAGCAAACACCCCATGCTTAAGTGGTCAAAGGATATAAACAAACGGCTCTCAAAAAGAATAATTTTGAACTATTAACAGCCACTTGAAAGATTGCTTTAAGTCAATGATAATAATCAAATTGATTTCCAAGGCCTCCTTCAACTCTGAAATCTTATCTGGCCCATAACTTTTCATTTCCTCCAGTCGGCCAAGAATCTATGCCAAAGGCCAGAACCTGAGCGCTCAAGTTAATCCTTCAGTCAAGCCAGCCTTGGGGTCAAAAGGGAAACAAGCTAAGGATGATGAGAATCGTCCATTTCCTCATTTTCTGGTGACTGCGGCTTCTCCATCATGCCAGGAGACTGATAGAATTGAGAGGTGGCTTTCAGTATAGGAGAGGCCTCCTTTCGGAGTGTTCACACTGAGAAAGAGCGGAGATTTGGCAGTGCTGCTCAGACTTGATCCTGGGACCATGCCTGGGATGGACCTTCCATGCCAGATCCTCCTGTCCCTTCCTCCGCCTTGCCAGGTCCAGTGTGAGGGGAGTGTGTGTGTGTGGGGGCGGGGTTGGGGGGCAGGGTGGAAGGGCCTGGCTGCACAGTGCTGGCCTGTCCTGCAGGTATCATGGCTGCAGCTGTCATTCTCTCTGGATGACATATGACACTAGAGGAGCTTGGTTTGAAATACAGTACAGAGGGCTCTGCTTTCTGTGGAGATTTAGAACTGCCTTTTCCTGAAGCCTGGATGGGAGGAACTTCAGGAAGACAGTGTAGTAAAGGGACTTCTCTGGACAAAAGGCAGAGGTCTATGGGTCTGTATAACCTGGCTTGGATCTAGGCCCTAGACTCAAGGGCCAGCCCTGGGTAGAAGTGAGGAGTAATGGGAAAGGGGAGGTTCTTTTGTGTAGCCTCTCTTCTGCTGTATAGTGAAATGAGCACTGGCAATGTAGTCAGAGGACATGAGTTCAAATCCTGCCCTTGATATTTACTGACCAGGTGACCAAGGCAAGTCCCTTTACCTTTCTGAGCCTTGGTTCCTTCCTCTGTCGTATGAGGCAGTGAGATTAGCTGATTTCAGATGTTGTTTCCAGTTCCGTATGTGTGACCTTGGACGACTTACTTTGGGTAAACTTGGGTTTCAATATCTTCATCTATAAGAGAAGAGGGTTAGATTTGGTGGTGTTTCAAGTCCCTTCTAGTTGTAGATCTAGGATCTTTTCAGCACCCTCCCACTTCTAACAAGTACCCAAGCTGCCATGGGCCCCTTCCCTAAAGAGCCTTTTTTAGGCTCAAGCTTTGAACCTTTCTCTTTATTATTCTCTCTCTCCTTAAGGTCTACTGGATGTGAGACACTGTATAAGACCCTGGAGATACAAAGAAAAAGTGAGACAGTCCTTGCCCTTAAGGAGCTTATATTCCATAGTATTGGCTCAGCCTACCCATGAG
Source organism: Phalanger gymnotis (assembly GCA_028646595.1). Classification (NCBI taxonomy): domain Eukaryota; kingdom Metazoa; phylum Chordata; class Mammalia; order Diprotodontia; family Phalangeridae; genus Phalanger; species Phalanger gymnotis. The sequence continues at coordinate 38,754,148 of CM053628.1, forward strand.
CAATTACTATTTCCCCAATTACTTAAATCTGTCTTTATTTGTGTGGAGCGTTTTATAGTTGCGTTCATACAGTTTCTGGGTGTGTTTTGGCAGGTAGTACTTTGTACTGTTTGTAGTTATTTTAAGTGGAATTTCTCTTTCTACCTCTTTCTGCTGGATTTTGTTGGTAATATATAGAAACATTGATGATTTATGTGGGATTGTTTTATATCATAAGATGCTGAAGTTGTTAATTGTTTCGATTAGTTTTTTAGTTGACTCTTTAGGGTTCTCTAAGTGAACCGTCATGTCATCTGCAAAAAATGATAGTTTTGTTTCCTCTTGGCCTGTGCTTATTTCTTCCATTTCCTTTTCTTATTACTATAGTTAGAATTTCTGGTAAAATATTGAATAATAATGGTGATAAGGTACACCCCTGATCTTACTGGAAAGGCTTCTAGCTTATTCTCATTACATCTTAGATAGATACTACTTGTCATTTTAAGGAGAGAGGAGCTTACATTCTAACAGAGACAGCTACATACACACATACATACATACACATAGCATATATATATAGAGAGAGAGATAGATAGATAGATAGATAGATGGATGTATGCAGGACTGATATAAATTAACCTTGTGGGAGAAGGAGGAGGAAGGCATCAGCAGTTACTGGCAGGCATCAAGAAAAGTCTCATATAGAAGGTGAACTGAGTCTTGAAGAAAACCAAGGATTCCAAGGAGAAGAGGAAGTAGGGAGTGGGTACATTCCAAGTGAAGAAGACAGCAAGTGCAAGACCATGGAGATAGGAGATGGAATGAAAAATAAGAAGAAGGCTGGTTTATAATATCTTATAAATTTGAGTACATAGCCTGAGACTAAGTTATGAAGAGCTTTAAATTACTAGAGGAGTTTATATTTGATCTTATAGTTAATAGGGAGCCTGTGCAGTTTATTGAGAAGGGGAATACCATGATTAGACCTGCATATTAAGAAAATCACTTTGGTGTGTGGAAGATTGATAAGCTAGAGCGAGGACAGACTGGAGGCAGGGAGACCAATTAAGAGGCTCTAGTGAAAGGGAAATAACAATTGTAAAATAGGGATGGATTTTCTGACCTCTGAAGTCCTTTCTAGCTCTCAATCTCTTGGTATGGTATCTCTCTGGATATGAACAAGTAAAAGGCTTGATAGGGTTTTCTCCAGGAGGGAGCACTGTAGAAACTTACAGTTTATTGAAAGACTAGTCATTTAACCATGTTAGCCTCAGTTTCCTCATCTGTAAAATGAGCTGGAGAAGGAAATGGCAAACCATTCCAGTATCTTTGCCAAGAAAACCCCTAATGGAGTCGCAGAGAGCCAGACACGACTGAAAAAAATGATCAAACAACAACAAAGGGGATGCCACATGCACACACAAGTATGACACCAGCTAGAATGTGAAGGGGCAAAAGAGAGCTCAAGGCAAAGTAAATAGGTATTATTACAGCTCTTTGCAAGTCAGCGTGGTTTGTTCCCTAAGGGAAATTACCAGATTGTGGCTCTGACACTTAACCTACATCTTCATTCTCTCTTTCACATTGTCCTTGCCCTGTTGTTTCTCTCTTCTCAATACCTCCCCCTCTTTTGACCCTGCCACCACCATGCTGCAGACTCTCATCACCTCAAAACTGGACTACACAAAAGCCTGCTGTGTGGTCTCCTTACTTCGAATCTCTCTGCATTCCAGTCCAACCTCCTTTCAGCAACAGAGTGATTATGCTAAAATATAGGTCTGAGGATGTCACAGTCCTTCTCTTCCAACTTGGCCTCTTGTTGCCTCCAGAATCAAATATAAAACTCCCTGGCTTGTACAGCTCTTCATAACCTGACCTCTTCCTACCTTGCCAGTCTTTTTATGCCTACTACCTCCACCCTATATGCTCTTGGATCCAGTGACAATGGCCTCCTTTTTGTTCCTTGAATAAGACATTATTTCTTGACTCTTCCTGGCTGTCTGACATGCCTGGAATGCTCTTCCTCTTTTAAGTCTCATCTAGAATCCTACCTTCTGCAAGAAACTTTTCCTGTCTCCCTTTAATGTTGGCACCTTTCCTCTGAGTTTATCTCTAATTTATCCTGTATATAACCTGTTTTATACACAGTTCTTTGCTTATGGTCTTTCCCATTAAGCTATAAGCTCCTTGAGGGCAGGGACGTTTTTTTCCTCTTTCTTTGTATCCCCATTGCTTAGCACAGTGCCTGATTCCAAGTAGGTAATTAATAAATGTTAATTGATGATGTTTGTTACATCCTACTCTTATCTCATCTTCTGTTACCTTAGCTAGTGCAATGCCCCAGGGAACAACAATGCCTACTTCATTCTCAATTTTGTGGACAAAGAAATGACAAGATTTGGTAACTGATTAGATATGTGGGGTAAGTTTGAGTGAGGTATTAAGGATGATACAGAGATCGTAAGCCTGGGTGCCTAGAAGGATGGCAGTACCTTTGACAGAAATATGGAAACTAGAAAAAGTTTAAAATACTTGCAGAAAATCCAGTTGAAAATGTCTAATAGACAGCAGGAGATACAGGGCTGGAGCTCAGGAGAGAGACTCAGGCTGGATATATAGATCTGGGAATCATCTGCATAGAGATGATAATTAAAATAATGGGAGCAGATTGAGGTGATTAAGAGAGATAGTATAGAAAGAAGAGACCCCAGGACAGACCTTGGGCAACCCACATAGAACCCAGCACATAAAGTACCTAATAAGTGCTTTCCAGTTGGTTGATCTTGCCACTGCAATAGCCCTTGCAATTGGCTCTACCAATGATATTTCCCTCCCAACTCCCAGGTTCTTCTTCTGGTTTCAGGGCCGGGCCCTCCCAACCAGTTCTGGGTGCCATGCTTCCTGCCGTATTCAGTTTACCACCTTTTCAAGGATCTAACCATTCTGATGAATCAAGTCTACTACTCCCACCCTCAGAGCCCCTACCAAGCTCACATCCCTCACACAGGGTCATTTGTAGTCATCCCTATAGACAACACCAGTCTCTCATAGGGGAAGGGCTATTTCTCCTGCCTACAGTCCCACTGTGGACTAGCTTCCTCATAACTAGATTTAGTTATGGAGGGTTTGATGTTCTCCCACATTTGCTTCTATTGTCTTTCAACCCTTTGCCTTCTCAACAATATGGTTGGGATTCTTTGGCCTAGTGGAATAACTATCTCTATAAATGTCACTGTTTTATGAGGTTCATCAAACAGTAGAATAATTGATCCACTGGTCCAAATTTGGTCATCTGTCAGCTTGGCTGAGTCCAAATTCATTTTGTAGCAGCTGTTTTCCCATATTTTCTCCCTGGATTTGTGCTTATAATATGGCGCCAGTCTACTTACTGCTTCACAGCTGGGGGCTAAGTGCTAGAGTGCCAGCTCACTTGGTTCTGTTTGTTGGCCTGGTACCTAGAAAAGTTGAGGTTGGGGGGAGGACTTTCATTGCCTTGGCTCATTATCATCTGTGCCTAGCATCACAAAAAGCTTATGCCCTTATGTGGTTAAGAATGGTTGCTAATTAGATCACAAGATCATAAGACCCTCAATTTAGAGCTAAAGGTTATAGAGGTCCTCTAGTCCAACCCCTTCATTTTACACATGAGGAAATTGAGGTGCAGAGAGGTAAAGTGACTTGTCTAAGGTCATGTAGCTAGTAAGCAACAAAGCCAAGTAGAGAACTCAAGTCCTCAGTGCCTTCTCTACTCTTTGCCTCCTTGCAGTTTTTTCTGGCTTTAAATTTGCTTGCCCCATTTTATTGACCTGTTTTTCTTACTCTGTTTTTCCCTTCTAGTCTTTCCTCATTTTATTCAGAAAAAAATCACCTAACATCCATTAGGTACCAACTGTGTAGAAAGCGCTGTGCTAGGTGATATATCAAGTTTAGAAAAGGTACAGTGCCAGCACTCATGATGCTCATAGTCTTATAGGGGAATATGGCAGAGACATAGGTGACTACAATCTACCCTATACATGGCAAGTGCATTGTAGAAGAACGAAAAGATGTGCTCTATCATGTCCAGGGGGTAAGGTGTGTATCCAAGAGAGGAGGGTCTTGCATTTTCCTTTCCCTGAACATGAGTCATGCCATTTTAGAATAAAATCTGATTTCAACGGGAGAGAGCAGTAATGTCTAACACACTTTGTTTTGCTTCTCCTCTGCCCTGGCCCTTGTACAAGGCCTACCAAAAGACAGTCTACTTTGTCTCGCAACCTCAACCCAGCCAAGCAGATTAAGAAGTCTCTGTCCCCTTCTGTAGAGTACAACCAAGGGCAGAAGACCAATGCCTGACCAATTCTGAAGTGAGCATGACTACAAGTTTTCTGTATTCTCTAAATACCTGTGGGAAAAGTCTCCTTTTCAGAAACCTACCTGCTCCATAGAGATTGCCTTCTCTCTGAGCCAACTGATGCTTCTCCCTGACTGGCTTTATAAAATTGCTAGCATAAACCCTCTTTTGACTTGTACCCTAGATTGTATGCAGTAGGGTTTCTTTCCACAACAGGAGGAGAGCTTCCTGGAAGACATACCATTAGGTTTGGCATTTAAAGGATGGATATGTGAAGAGAAGGGAGAGGGTAGTCCAGGCATGTGGAGCAATGTAAGCAAAAGCATGGCATCAGGAAGGCATAAAACATACTTAGAGGACACAGAGGGGTCCAGAATCACCGAATTTCAGTTGGAATTAACCTCAGAGGACATCTAGTCTAATCTTGACCTGAGCAAAAGTCTCTTCTATGACATCCACAAGAAATGATCACCCAGACTCTAGCTGAAGGTCTCCAGTGAGGGAGTACCCAGTATCTCCTAATGCATCCTGTTCTACTTTATGGGCCAGCACCCATTCTTAGGTAGTTTCCCCCTTAAACCAAGTCAAAATTAAGGTGAAATCTTCCTCTCTGCAGCTTCTACCCATTGTTCTCACTTTTGCTCTCTGGTGCCAAGCACAGAACCACAGAACCACAGAATTGGAGAGGACCTCAGCAACCCCCTGGTTCGCCACACCTGCAGTCTAACCCAGACCCACAGGGGAATCCCTACCACGACATGCCCAACAAACACTCATCTGGCTGCTGCTTAAAGACCTTAAATGAAGGGGTGCCCATTGCCTACTGAGCCTGCCCATTCCGCTTCAGGGCAGCTTTCGTCGTTAGGAAGCTTTTTCTGAGTTGAAGACTAAATATACCCCTTTGTAACACTAGCCAGCTGATACCCCAGTGGATAGAGTGCTGGGCCCAGAGACAGGAAGACTCCAAATTCAGCCCCAGATGTATTAGCTGTGTGACCCTGGGCAAGTCACTTAACATCTGTCCATGTCCCCCCCACCTTTGATTTTTTGAACCTAATGGTAAGGCACACATTTACTTCTATTTAGGTTCCACTCAATATTTTAGCCTGCCAGTTGCTTGTGGATACTGGCTTTATCATCTACTGGATTAGTCATCCCTCCCAGCTTTGTGGCATCTGGTAATTTAGTAAATATGCCATCTGTGGAGAAGTCACACTTCTTTTTTACATGATGACCCTTCAAACACTTGAAGACAGCCATCATTCACCCCATATGGCATGCATGATCTCAAGGCCCTTCCTCATCCCCGCCACCCTTTCACTGGATGAGCATGGTAGGAGATCCGGCTGGAAAGGGAGATTAAAGATGGTCTAATGTTGTAGAGGGTCTTGAATGAGAATCAGAGGAATTTGCTCTATACTAATAGGCAATAGGGAGCACCTAAAGACTTCTGAGCAGAGGAAGTGACATTACTATGTCTCTACATTCCTTTGTTTTTCCTTTTTAGTTTCCTCCTACCTGCCCCAACTCCCAAAGTTCTAAGTGTTAAGGGGAAGGTGCTAAGGGTTATTTAGGGGAGGAGAGGAATAAGGCCCTTCAGTTCTTTTTTATGCCTCCCTCAAACTTAGTTTGACTTCGTGACAGCATTGGAAGGAGGTATCATAAAGCTCATTGGGATTCCCAGACCCACCTCACAATAGAAAGGTTGGCCCATTGGCAATAGACAGGCCTGTGGGCATTTCTATCTGGAAGCAGTAAGGGGCCATGCCTTGAGACTGGCAGTCTGGCATGTTGAACAGGCCTGTGAATGTCAGTGTCCAGTATGAAGCAATGTGTGTGTGGGGGTTGGGTGGGTGAGGAAGGTTGGAAGGGGCAGAGAGTGGCTTAGAGGTAGGTGACCTTAGAGGCCTGAATTCAGTTCTTCTCTCTAACATTTATCTTCTTTAATTGGGAAGCAAATCATTTCCTTTCTCTGGTCCTCAGTGTTCTCAACTGTAAAATGGGGAGAGGTGCTAGCCCAGGTGATTCAGTGTAATTCTATAGAGGCTGGTTAGGATAGTGGGAAAAGTACTGGATAAGAATTGGGAAATCTGGGTTGGAATCCCTGAGATTTAATGTGAGTGCTTCATGTAGCCTCTTTGAAACTCATTTTCTTCATCTGTGAAATGGGGGTAATAACATTTGGGCCATTGAGAGGAAAGTGCCCCATTTACTCCAAAGCTCTAGAGAAATGGGAGAGGTGGGGGGCTCAATTAGATGGCTGCTGGGATCCCTTCCAGATTCTGAGGCTGGGTGCAGCCTGTGGGGGTCTGTTCTCTTGCTGGTCCTTGATCTTACTCCCTGAAAATCGGGTATTATCTTCACAAAAATAACAAAAGGCCAAAAGGATCCATGGCCTGTTTTGTTAGTCTGCTTGGTCCGGCCTGATGCCAGCCTTCTGATCCAGCCAGGACTCCAACCTGGGGCCTAAATCCTGCATCTGCTCAGATCAGTTGGCAAGCGTGGGTTAAGGGCCTACCGCTACAGTATGTGCCAGGCACTGTGCTAGCCTCTGGCAATACAAAGACCAAAATGAAACAGTTCCTGATCTCAAGAAATGCACATTTTGTTGGAGGAGACAACCTATCCATTTGTGAACAAAATAAATACAGAAGAATGATGTAATTTCTAGGAGACCACTTTGGCTTGATTGGGGGGCCCTGGTAATAATGCTAAGAGCTTCTCCTATTTCTATAGCTGAAATATTAGCATTCCTAATTTGCAGGGGGTGGGGAGGGAAAATGAAGCCCAGAAATTAAAAGCGATTTCATAAGATCATAGATTTATAAGCTGGAAAGGACCTCAGAGGCCATCTAGTCAAACCCCCTCATTTGACATGTGAGAAAACTGAGGCCTAGAGAGGACAAGTGACTTGTCCAAGGTCACACAGCTACTTCATTTCAGAGCTAGGATTTAAACCCAGGCTTTCTGTCTCTAAGGGATCCTACTTTGTTCAATGATTATCTGGAAGTGGAGGCTGATGGTACCCCATAGTCAATCTGGGACCTGCAATTTGCCTCTTGCTGTCTGAAAACTGTTTACCAAAATGAGCCACTGTCTCCTGAAATATCCCTATGGGGAGACTTGGGGTGTATAGCTTCATGAGGCGTGATTTAAAAATAGCTTATGAAATTTTGATGACTAATTTTTAAAATCTACATATATTCTTGGGGAATATAATTTGTGACCGTGTATTTGTATTAATTTAAAATTTAGTACAATATTTATTCATCTAAGCTGCCTTTATGTTCGTAAATCATGGCAAGATTAGCATTAATCTGACAGTAATAAATTAAGCCATCCAATTCTCTGGTTAATTCAGCTAAGCTGAGTCTTTCCCATCCATCTTGAAAATGCCTTCACGTGATAATCAAATGTATGACTCCTCCCCCCGATCCCCCTCACCACATTTATTAAATCACTTTTTGACTGAAAAGTCTTCGTTAGACTTTGGAGTTTGGGTACTTTTGGCAACTTCTCTATAGAGGGTCCATGGTGAGAGCGTCTAGTCTAGGGGTCATGAAATCCTAGTACATAGAGCCAGGAAATTTCTAGAAGTCATCTATAAGTCATCAGATCATAGGGTCCTAGATCTAGAGGCTTGGAGGGACCCCAGAAGCCATTCAATCCATCCCTCACTTTACAGATGGGGAAACTGAGGCCCAGGGATGGGAAGGGACCTACCCAAGAAGTTGAATGTCCCACAGCGGATCAGGGCCAGTGAGGACAAGAGCACTGGATGTGGAATCAGCACACCTGGGTTTGATGCCTAGTTCTGCCCTTGACAAGTTGTGTTGCCTCATGCAAGCCATCTCCCACTTTGAGCTTCAGTTCTCTCATCTCTAAAATGTAGGGCTAAGGTGGAATGTCCTCAGAGGTCTCTTCCAAAAGATATGCCACTATGATGTGACCCATACCTGGTACGGACAGGCCGAGCAGCAGGTCCCAAGAGGACGGCTAAGGCAGGGTGGAGCATGAGGGCAGCAGATGTCTAGGCAGACAGGCCTTGCTGAGGGAGTCAGCAAGGATACCACTAATGAGCTGGGCTGCTGACCGCTGCTCCCAGACAAAAGTGGTTTGGCCTCTGCTCCTTGGAACCAGAAGGTGGTCAGAGCCTTCAGAATAATCCTGCCCCAACGTTGCCTAGGCAGTAAGTAACAAAGTGAGAGGACCCCATGCAATATATCTTCAGGTGAGTTCTATTTCACCATATACTCTGATTTTGAGTAACCCAGAGATTGAATTAGGTTTTCCAATATTATCTCAGCCTAAAAGCTGAGCCTCCTGAAATGGAGCTATGGCTAGCACTGTGTGTAGATGCAGAAGGGTGGCACTTAGGCCAATCCCAGAAATGAAGGGAAGCAGCAGTGCTTGGGTTGAAATCCTAGTGAGACTGCCACATGGAACATGGCCTTGGAAGCATCCCCTCCTCAGCCCCTGAGGAACTTGTCAGTTGCAAGATCACAGGGTAAGCACTTGGGAGAGCCCTTAGAACTTAACGTAATGTCCAAGCTCCTCATTGGACAAGGGAGGAAATTGAGGCCCAGGAAAGGAAAAGAACTTGGCCAAGGTTCGACACCAAATAAGTTCATTGCTCTTTCTCCCTCCTGTGGGGATTTGGATTTGATTGTAGATGTTCACGATTTTTTCACCATATTGCATATTAGGTTCCTAAATGGTGTCTCCAAGTCAACAGCATGATCTGTTAAGCTTCTCTCTAGTACATGTTGCCCAGACAGAGACGCACCAGGGTCGTGGCTGGCCACAAGAAAAAACAACCAATAAACAGGAAAAAGGACTGCTTAATCTCTTGCATCTGCCTTTCTGAAGTCTCTGTCCTCCATCCCTCCCAGGTATTCCTATTCTACCCAGAGAGCGTGGTTGCTGTACTCCATTGGCTTGGGTGCCATCTTCAGTTCCCAGCCTTCTCATATTTCCCCCCTTCACCCTCTGCCCCACCATCAAAATGGAGCTGTCATTTGACCAGTCCCCTCATCCCTCCTTGGATATACCCAGCTAAAGAACGCAGCCTCGTTGATAGATTCACTGACTCTATCCATTTCCCTCATGTCCCTAACCAGCCATGACTATCTGCTTATAATGATTTAATCAGATAAATTGAAACCCAGTAATATACATAAGGTACAGTGGAAAAGGCACTAGCTCTGGGGCCAGAGGGCCTGCGTTCAAATCCTTCCTGTGTAAAATACTACCAATATGATCTTAAGCAAGTCACTTTCCCTCCTTTGGCCTCAGTTTCCACTCATCCCTGTCAAATGAGGAGGTTGCACTAGTTGCTCTCTGAAAGTTCCTTCCAGCTGTAGCTCTAGGATCGTATGATCCCTGGAGGAGTAGAAGGTGGTTCAGGGGCATGGCTGGGGGGAATGAACCTCCAACAAGCCAATCTGCATGCCTAACTTCCTGTTGAATATTTCCACCAAGATGTCTTGATAGGCATCTCAAACTCAACATATCTAAAAAAAAAAGAACTAGTTATTTCCCCCCAAACCCATCTCTCTTCTTAACTTTTCTTTCTCCTTTGGAGGGGACCACCCTATTTTCAAGTCATCCAAATTCACAACCTTAGTCATCCTCAACTCTTCCCTCTACCTCAGTTCTAATATCCAGTTGGTTGCCAAATCTCATCATTTCTACCTCCATAACATCTCTCACATCCCGACACTCCACTCCCATGGACACCACCCTAGTTCATTCTTCCATCACTTGGACAGTTGCAATAGCTTTCTTTCTTTTTTTGAATTAATTTATTTATTTTTAGTTTTCAACATTCGCTTCTATAAGTTTTAAATTTTCTTCCCCTCCCTCCCCAAGACAGTATGTGCTCTCCACATACATTCCTATTAAGCATATTTTCACATTAGTCATGTTGCATAGCATAATTATAACGAACGGGAGAAGCTATGAGAAAGAAAAACAAAACAAAACAAAACAAAAAAGAAAATAGTCTGTTTCGCTCTGCATACCAACTCCATAGTTCTTTCTCTAGATGTGGATGGCATTTTCCATTACGAGTCTTTTGGAATTGTTTTAGGTCCTTGCATGCGATAGCTTTCTTAAAGCCTCAAGTCTTTCCCCTCTGCAATCTAACCTCCACCCATATGCCAAATTGATATTTTGGAAGCACAGCTCTGACCACACAATTCCTTTATTTGAGAAGCTTTGGTGGCTCCGCTATACCTCTGAGATAAAATCAGAACTCCTCTTTTTGGCATTTAAAGCTCTTCACAATCTGGCTCCAAGCTGTCTATGAATCATTGTGGACTGGGAGCCAGGAAGACCTGGGTTCAAATCCTGCTTCTGGTATTTACTACCCGTATGAACCTGGTAAATAACAATTCTCTGAGGTCCCTTCCAGCTCTGAATCTTTCAATCTATCTGTCCAGGCTTATTGCTTATTATTCCTTTTCACATACTCTAGGCAAACTGACTTTCTTGCTGTTCCCCATATATAGTATTCTGTCTGGTCTCTATGATTTTGCACCAGCTGCTCCCTCTACCTGGTATGTTCTCCCTCCTCACCCCCACCTATTAGAATCCATGGCTTTAAAGGCTTAGCCTTTCCTGGACCCTTCCCCCACACCACCATTGTTAATGTTCTTTCTTTCCTGTGTTGTGCCTACTTTTTATATATTTTGTGTTTGCTTGGATAATGCCATGCTACAATAATTAGCTCACTTTAAGCTTATGGGCAATATAATTGTCCTGAAGGTCTGTTCCACCCTCTGCAGCTTTAGGGAGTTTATTTTGGATGAAAAGTTAGGAATACAATCATAGTCACTCTGAGCCCCCAGTTAGGAAAATCCTTGAAATTTAGGCAGAGGCTTGACTTTCTACCTTAATTTACATTTATAGCTTTTTCTGGTTAACCCCTGGCCTCTTTCTAATTGAGGCAAGATGCAGGTTTCCCCCCCAAATTTTGGTAATGAAGTGGCAGTTATTTGTGACAGGCATCTGGAGAGGAAGTTGGGGAAAGAGCAGATCTGTTTCTTGGAATTTCTTTCAGTCTTTGAGTAGATTGCTAAACCTGATGGCATCAGCCTGAATCTCGAGTCCTCTACTTCAAGATTCCTTCCTATAGGGATGATGGACTTCCTAGATAACTCCCTTCCGGGCAACAGCTCAGTTCTACCTTCTCTTCACCCTTTCACTGCTGTGTTCTCCCTGGGCTGACACTTCTTTCCAACCTCTCTATGATCTGCTTCCTTCCTCTCTGTTTCCAGAACCTTGGAATTGCTATTGGGTTCTGAGTTAATTCCTCCTTTTTATATGAGTTTCTTAAGGCATGATCAAATCTCTCTAAGAAATGGCTTTAATTAATTTAAGGAGGTGCATGGGTCCTGTTCACATTCAATTCTGAATGATTGGCTCCTTCAAGAAGTGTTTTTACCTACAAAAGTAATTACTTTTGAGTGGGGTGGGATAATCAATGGAAACCCCCCACCCCAACACTTTGTACCTATTCTCTCCCCCTACCCACAAGTACAGTGTTAACTCCTCCAAGGCAGGGACTATTTTGATTTTGTATTTCTATCTCTAGCCCGCAGAACAGTGCCTGGAACATACTCTAATGGAATGGAATTGAAAAGTATCCTAAGCCCACATCAGTAGCAGCAGCAATCTGGGTCAGGAGAGGTCACTGAGGACCTAGTTTGAGATTATACGTAGATACATCGGTGCAGGATGAGGAATGCATGCCAATGCTACAAAATGCTGATGGCTTTGACCATTTCCTGGCTAGAAACCAGAGCTGAGAGCCCCAGAATCACAGTAGCAGTCTGGGGGACTGCAGTGCTCCTTTGGGGAGATGGGGCTCACTGCAGAGACACCTTTCCAGATTTAGGCCACATTATTTCTTTTTATGCAGCCTATATTGTAGCTAAATTGATCTTTTTAGTCTCCAAAGTCACCATTCCACATCCCACAATTAGTTCATCACAAAGGCATTTAGTGAAATGGCATAGGAAGAAAAGTCATAACCATATGTTTTTCTTATGCACCTAGGGTGTACTCTCCCACAAATCTATACAATAGCAGTAGAAAGAGTAGACACACATGGATGGAAGTGCATTTACGAAGAACACTAAAGATCACGGTACATGTGAGGAGAGGGAGTACACACAGGAGCCCTAGACATGCAACATGTGTAGATTAAGGCCCATAGCCTCTGTGGGACTGGCCCAGGATGCTGCTGGGCCAGACACACAGTCTTCACCAGACATTGTTCTCTTGTAGCCTTTACTGGATCCTGTTCCATTGGATATAGCTTTCTGGACAGGTTGTCTCCAGCTTCAGGCTCAGCTGTATTCCTTGGCTATCTTTTCAAAGGAAAAGTGATTGGTACCATGCTTTTCTAGCTTAAACTAAAAAGACTTCATATCCCCAACACAATTATTTTTAGCCCCAGGTACCAAGCTCTCTAGAACCAAAAATACAGGGATCTCGTAGCTAACTAATATCTTCTGGCTTTTCTTAGGACTTTTTCTCATCCAGGGGCTTTGATCTCTGCCAGAGAACTCACTGTAGCTTATGGTAAGCATTCCATATTCCTCCCAATTTTAATCTCCAAAGGCTAGGCTATCAACCAGGTAATAGTTATTTGCCCAATAACTACCAAGCAGCTTTGGGTTTCCAGGTTCCCAGTTTTTTTTTCCCATGTAGATGAATGGGTGGAGAAAATGCATAGAGGCATGACAAGACTAGGGACAGGGTCATACTCTTCCTCCACCAGCTCAGCCACAGTCTTAGCCCTTTCATATGCAGATGTGACCAACAAAGGCCTCAAAAGGACATTCTGGCAGGCCCTAATAGTAGCATCTGTCTCTGGGAGAGCCAGGAGAGCTGTGCTTGATTGGAAGGTGCCAGGGCTTGAAGAGAAAGGCTTGTCTTTGGGAAATTATCCATGGTTCAGGGCTGAATGGCTGAAGGACAGGGAACACAGTGACCTTAATGTGAACATTTGGGCTGTTAATTGAATACATAAATGAGTTTTGGAGGCTTCACACCATTTGGAGTTGAACAGAATCAGTTACTCATTGAGATGTTGAGGACAACGCAGAACAGGGAGCTCGAGGAAGGATTGGCAGGGGATGTGTGACTGTAGGATTTAGCAAGGCAAAACAAAGCAGCATTGGAGTTCTAGGAGAGTTTGGAGACACAGAGGAAGGGTCGAAGTTTGGATGGAGAAATCAAGGAACAGCCAGAGAAAGATAGGATAAGTGGAGAACTGCTGCCCATGGGAACTAGTCAGAACTTCCAGGTGCCCAGGATCAAGAAAGGTCCTGCTTGAGGGAAAAGCAATTCACCTGATTCTGTCTTACAAGCAGAGCCTGTGTGGTTACAAGGGCCTTTGTGCAAAGATGGGGGAAATGAGGCCAGCTGGGAGTGAGTCTTCAGCTGGAGGTAGAGGGGAAGAGTTCACCAGAAATCTGGAAGGGCAGCTTGGGGGTCACAGGATCATAGAATTTGGGATATAAGGAACCTTATCAAGTCCGACCTCGGTTTACAAGGAAGGAGACTGAAGTCCAGAGATCTTGTGACTTGCTTGGCCCCACAGTAAGTAGCCAAGGCAGAACTTTAACTCACCTCTTCCTGTCTCCACGTCCAATGTCCTATTCGCTTTGCCATGCTGCCTGACACTCATTAACTGTGTGAACCTTGGCCTTAAGCTCCCTGAGAATCGGGCACCATGAAAAGACTTATCTACTGAGTCATATACAATCACAGTTCTTTGAGTATTGAGTAATGGAAAAGAGGAGGATCCCTGTGGCCATTCGATGTGATCAAACAAGTATGCATTCAGCACCTACTGTCTGCCAGGCACCGGGCATACAAAGACAAAAGTCAAACAGCCCTTGCCCTCAAAGACGTTACCTTCTCTGGGGAAGAGACCACACATATGCTGATAAATCAGCACAAAATAATTATGAAAAAATGTTTTTTTTGGGGAGGATTAGCAAATGGGGAGATCTGGAAAGGAGACACCCAAGGAAGAGTATAGAAGGGAGCTAGAAAGTTTCATCTTTCTTGAACATTTTTTTTGTAGGAGGGAAGGCAGGGCAATTGGGGTTAAGTGACTTGCCCAAAGTTACACAGCAAGTAAGTGTGTCAAGTGTCTGAGGCTGGATTTGAACTCAGGTCCTCCTGCCTCCAGGGCTGGTGCTCTACTCACTGTGCCACGTAGCTGTCCCTTGAACATTATATATACATATATACACATATACACATACATACACATGCATACATATATATGAAGATGTGAAGCAGGGGTTTAACAGGCTCACAGGATCATTGTGCACTCCCACAGGATTGTTCCTTACAAAAGGGGGGAGTACTTGCATTGATTACTGAGGCCACAACCAAATAATGATCTGAAATAGCAATGATTTCTCATTCATTTCTGACTTCTAAGATAGAATGGTAGAGGTGTGGTGGGGGAGGGATGGGCACTTATATTTTATTGGATATGTGGGCAATTACAATCTTGTGAGGATTAGGGATGGGAGTGAATGGAAGATATATTCCCATACTCAATCTGGACACTAAATACTGAGTTATGTTCTTCTGAGGGCTGGTCAATGCCACTGGATTCCATTGCACATCTTCCTAGTGGATATGCTGCAACTGATTGCTGGGATGATATTTTAATTCTTTCACACAGTGAGAAGGACATGTGTCTATCACACCAGAGTAGTGTTGCATCCCCGTGGCTTATACTGTGAGTTGGAGGATTGGCCCAACCGTTAGTCACCAACAGACTGCATGCGAATTCAAAATGTTTGTAGGCCATTTGTAACTGAGTGTCCCCCTCTGGAAGGAAGGTCTCTGATCACTCATGAGCCTTGATCATCACATGGCAACTGGATTCAGTAATACATAGGGCTTTCCAGGGTCCAGATAATTCACTCTCTATTGTCATGACCCCATATGGGGTTGCGACTCACATTTTAAGAAGTGCTGATAGGGGGTGCTAGTGGAAAAAGTTTAAGAAGCTCTGTTCTACTCCATATCATGTCCCTTCAATCTGCATTTCCTCCGGAATTCTCGCAATGAAAACAAGAGCAACCATCCCCCATTGACTTCAGGTAACAGGATGAATGTGGGTTACAGGAAATTCTAGATTTCAAATATCAGAGAAGCCACTGGTATTAGCTGGTAATATAGAAAGATTATGGTCCCAAGGACCAGACATGGGAGCAGGTGGAGAATGTTTGTACCTTGGTACTATTAGGCACTTATGATGGTAAGTACACCTGGAAAGACCAGTAGACACTTTCAGTCCTTAAGCTAGCAGCAAGCATGGGTGGAGGAACAGGGTTGAGGCTGTGCACAGGTGGTGAGCATTAGGCTGCTAGCAATGAGCATAGGGATGGAGGAATTCAGTTAGAACTGTGTACCTAAGACGAGCAGGGATCATCCCATTGAGATTCAGGTGGTATTTATCTGTCTTGTATTACCTTTACTGCTGGTAGAACCTGGTAAGAAGAGCTGAACCCTTGTGAAAGCTTGAGTGAATTGTATGCGAGAGTTGGGAAGTGGGCAGCACATAAAATTTTGGGACACTGTATATTGACTTAGAAAACCACATATTCACATTACCTATGTTTTATCATATTTTTATTTATTTTTTTTCAATATTTCCCAATTACATTTGAATCTGGTTGGCACCCACTCAGGAGTCTTGCCGAGCAGGAGACATGTTTGATGCCTTGGTTTGGGGTCTTCCACTTCTGTTTCACAGGGTGGTGTTGTGTGCAGCCCTACTTTCTGTGCCTCTAAGAAGGTGGTCTGCTAGGACCTCATATGACATGTCTTTATTTTCTTGGAGGTCTTGCATGGTCCATGGTTGGGCGGGAGCTTAGGAGACAGAGCATGAAGTGCATCTAAGAAGAGACTTGAATGGTCATGATGTGTCCCGAAGATGTGACTTCAGTTCTACTTCTTTGACGTTTTGACACTCAGTGAGTTTAGGATTACTGCATTACACCACTATGTAAAATTGTGCAGAGTGGGCACTTATAGTTATTTATTCAACATAGGAAAACCCCAAACTTGCAAATGTGATGACTGTGCATCAATTGTCCATGCAACCCCTTTTTAACATGGTGCTGGGTGGTGAGGGAGAGTAGGAATCTCTCTTCCCTCTCCCCTTCCTCCTGCCCTCCCACAAATTTCACTGTGAGATTTGGCTTCTTGGATTTTAATGACATCATTTTTCATTACACAATGGGTTTTTTTCATTTTAATAACCAGCAGCTTTCACTAACTAATTCTGGTGTGTATTAGTAATAAACTTTGCTTTATGAATGAATGGATAAATGGGCCCTGCATCCCCCCATGATATTCCCCAAATCTCACTGCTTCCAAATGTCAGATTAGAAATCCATGATAACAATCTGCAGATGGTGCAGTCTCTTCAATTCTGGGGGACCCCCCTTTGCATTATTGTTATTTACTTAGCTGTTTCCTCTGAATCTTGAGATTCAAGTAATGCTTTGGAAAATATGGGAAACCAAATGCCACATTTACAATTGTTTCTGAAAAGGTCTAACCTTTATTAAAGTAACTGGGTAAATACAATCCAAAGGGGTTTATTTTCCTTGTAAATTAAATGGTATGTTTGTAGACTGAAAGGTCAATTTTGGGCAGTGCCTGGTCTTCAAAAAAGATCCCCTTTCTCCACAATAAATCAAGGTAACTAATTTGCTTCACGTGTGCAATACACAAAGTATAATTCTCTTTATCTGTTTTTGAAAATCAATTGTTTGTGGCATTCGAGGCTGTGCTTGCTGCGATATGGTATAGATGTGGGTTCCCTGAGACAAATGTACAAGAGCTTTAATCTGAAGTATGGGGCTCCCTACACTTGAGGAACTGAATTCATCTTACAGGATATGTAACCTAATCATATTCTACATGGCACTTTGGGTCTATTTAGTCATTTTCTCCTTGCTCCTGAAAAATATTATTTTCCTCCTTTTCATTAGAGAGAAAAATCACCTTTTCCTTTCCACCATAAAAAAAAATTCTGTTAAAAAACATGACCCACTTAAGAGAGTCTGATTCATCACATTGGTTTTAGTTACAGAGCCTGCCTTGGCTACAGACTCAGGTTTAACATCTTCTTACCAAAGAAGAAATGTAGGGGGGAAATCAATCAGGAATTTATTATTTGCTGGCAATGTCACCAGCACTCCAAGAGAAACTTTCTGGGGCGACACGTTGCCAGACTTGATTCATCGTGGCTCTGAAGAGTGCTGTTTGTATCATAGGGCTGGATAAGCAGCGACTAATAAAACCAAATAAGAAAAGAATATGAATATTAAAATAATAGCAAAGTGTTTTGCAGAAATGAAGTTCTGAATAAATGCTAAAAAGGGGGAGGGGGGACAGTAAATTCTGACTCTGGCCGACAAGTTTATTGGTGCGCTTGCTTCCTTTAATCTGCTAATGATTGGCCCCGCATTGTCTGTTTTCTAAGATGTGGGAGCTATGTTCTTGTGGTCAAATGAGGCATCTGTCTTCTCTTTTCAGCTTAGCTCAAGCCTTGTTGGTCACAGGGGCCAATTTCCTAGGTAGGAGAAAGAGCACTCAGGGTCCCCTGGGACCTTTGTTTGGGAGGTGGTCACTCCTCTCTCTCTGTTCTTGGGCTTCATTAAAAGATTGCTAACCAATCAATCAAGAAGCATTTATTAATTGCCTACTGTGTGCCAAGCACCATGCTAGTCTCTGAGGATTCACAGTGCTGCCCTCAAGAATATTACTTCCCATTGAAAATGATGGAAATCCTAGATCAACCAATAACCAGGCAAATCATTTTACTTTTCTGAACTTCTGCTAGGTTGTGAAGGATGTTAGAAAACCATAGGATCCCATCCTACATCTTGACCTGGTAGAGACCTCAGGAGCCATCTAGTCCAACCCGCTCATTTAACAGATGAGGAAATTGAGGCCCAGGGAAGGGAAGATAAGATAAGATCCTAGATGTAGAGCTGGAAGGAAGCTCACAGGCTATTGAGTCCAACCCCCTCAATTTATAGAGGAGGAAACTGAGGCTCAGTTGGGGGTCAGAGAGATGAAGTGACTTTCTCAAGGTCACAAAGGTCATTGGTTAAACTTTAACATTGAAATTGCTCTTTTATGTTACACACAGGATGCTAGCATTGTATTTTCTAATCAGAGATTAACAACTTCAGTTTCTTCTAGAATTCCTTCATATTTGAGTTAATCAAACTACATCCCTTATCGGACTCATAATGACTCATTTTCATTCCCTTTCTTTCCCTTCACAGACATCTAGAAATGTCCTTTCCAGTTAGGCAGACAATCATAGGATCCTAGACGTAGAGCTGGAAGAGACCTCAGAGGCCATCTAGTCCAGGAGTGGGGAACCTGTGGCCTTGAGGCCACATGTGGCCCTCTAGGCCCTCAAGTGTGGCCATTGTTTGAATTCAGTCAAAGGCCCTCACTTGAGGACCTAGAAGGCCACATGTGGCATTGAGGCCTCAGGTTCCCCACTCCTGGTCTAGTCGAACCTCATCACTTTATGGAGTGGGAAATCAAGGTCAGTGAAGTGAGGTGACCTGCCCCAGGTAGTGTGCTTTTCTCTACATCATCCTAGCGGGATAAAAAATGATTGAGACCACTCGATTAAAAGGCTTCTAGCATATCGGGGGGATGCCCTACAGAGGCTATGCCCCTCTCAAACCTCCAAGATGCCCTGAAACCATATAAGAATCACAGAGGAGGAGAAAATATGTATGATTTGCAATCTTCACCTCTGCAGGAAGTACATGCATTGTTGATAGAGCCAAGGAAACCTTGGAGGAAGTCAATCTTTTGGCAGTGGACTCCTGATATATTTGTAGCTATAGCATAAATTCACAATCCAAAGTTTCAAATCCCAGAATCTCAGAGCAACAAGGAACATTAGAGGCATTTAGTACCAGGGATTCTTAATCTGGGGTCCATAAACAGTTAAAAAATACTTTGCTAAGCATATTTCCTATAACTGGTTTCCTTCATTAAGAAACGCTGAAGGGTCACGAGTGGAAAAAGTTTAAGAAGCCCTGACCTAGACCAGTGGTGTCAAATCCAAATAGAAACAAGGGCCACTAAACTATACGTAAAGACCCCAAAGGGCACATTTTTTAACTTAGAAAACCACATATTAACATTATTTGCGTTTTATTATATTTTTATTTATTTTGTTAAATATTTCTCAATTCCTTTTTAATCTCGTTCAGGTAACATATGGCCAGTGGGCTGTGTGTTTGTCACTTCTAACCTAGTCTCTTGCTTTGCATATCATAGATCCACCATTTTCTCAGTTCAGTCTTTCTTCTGGGCTTCCCCAGGTGGGCCCTATAGCCACTGGATTCCTTGCCCTGGAACTCCTAAGCAGACAGTTCCAGTTTGCTCTTGTGGGTGACACTATCACCTACCTCATCATGGAGCCCAGTATCAATGTTCAGGATTAATCCACTGCTGTGACATGTATTGGCTGGAATGTTAGCATTTAGAATTAGGAATGGCTATTTTAAACTATGATGAGCTAAGAAGAAATGCCTTTCAGATGTATTTCAAGCCAGTGCTTTGTAGTCATAATAGTAATATATCAGAGTCCCATTATTTCCCCACTGTCCCCTACTCCCTGATAGCTTCACTCCACCTCTGTTGATGAAGTACGGAATCTCCTTCCCTAACTAGACAGTTGAATTGTATGTGTAAATCTTGATATTCCCTAAGCATTATTAATACCATTAGGTTGACATGTTCTACTTCCTAATCTTCCTGCTGTCCCTATGATTGTCTTTGGAACTTGAATATATCAACCCATCACATGATCTCAGAACTATTCATTCATCTATTCAACATACAGTTTTTAATTGCCTTCCCATGTCCAAAGCCCAGCACTGGAGATGCAAGGGTGGGTACCATGCAAACCTTGTTCTCAAGAAGTTTGTCTAAAAATAAGGGGATAAGATACATACATAAAAACTGCTATTCTGGTGAGATAAGTACATGGGAGAGGTCCAGGAAAAGTGCTAAGAGAGCTTGGAGGGAGACGTCACTTCCACTGGGGAGGAGAGGAGAGGGCTTGGAGAAGGCTTCATGGAGAAGTCAGCATTTGAAAAATGCCTTGAATGAATGAACGAAAAAACACTTATCAGACACGTATGATGTGCCAAACACAGTGCTAAGTGCTAGGATATAAATAGTAAAAGAAGACAGTTCTTCCTCTTCAGTAACTCACACTCTAATTGGAGAAGAAAACACATTAAGAAGAGTTCAGTGGAAGCATGGATGGGAAGACCCAAGAGTCCTTAGCGTACATTGGAGTATCTGTCCCAAAGAGTGGGGACTGTGGAATGGATTGGCCCACTGCCATTGGGAAGGGGAGAATGGGTCTAAAGATCAGAACAGAGTGGAGAATTCTGAGTTCTCTCCGGTAGAGTTGGGCATAGGAGTCAGCCCAGGAGGGGAAAAAGAGGAGGAGGAATGGGCAGCAAGGTTGAGAGTATGGTTTCAGGGCCTGGAGCAGAGGAAGGGGAGAGCACCTACTTGGTCCCAGGAAGGGAAGGACTTCAGCAGATGGAAATGGGGATAGGAGTGAATGCGTTCCAGGGCTTGTTTTCAGATCTGATATTTTAAAAATATTTAATATTTTATTTTCCCCCAATTATATGTAAAAACAATTTTAACATTCATTTAAAAAATTTTGAGTTCCAGATTCTCTTCTTCCCTCTCTCCTATTCCCCCATTGAGAAGGCAAGCAATTTGATATGTTATACATGTGTAATCATGCAAAACATTTCCATATTAGTCATGTTGTGAATGAAAACACAATCCTCCCCCCAAAAAAAACCCAAGAAGAAAAACAAAGTTAAAAAAGTATGCTTTGATCTGCATTCAGACTCTGTTAGTTCTTTCTCTGGAGGTGGATAAGCATATTTCATCGTAAGTCCTTCAGAATTGTCTCGGATCGCCGTACTACTGAAAATAGCTAAGCCATTCACAGTCGATCATTGTACAATGTTACTGTTACTGTGTATGATCTTCTCCTGGTTCTGCTCCTTTCACTTTGTATCAGTTCATGTAACTCTTTCCAGGTTTTTCTGAGAGCTCTGATACTTTTTTTTTTGCTTGAGATGCGGGTAAGAATGTGTTTGGAAAATATTTCCTTCATCATCAAGGTCAAGGGAAATGAGATGATCCAGTTTTAAAGACTCCTCGAAAAGTAAGAAGAGTCTGTTGAGCTTTATGCAGGCAGATGTCACTTTAAGAAAACTCGATGTATGAAAACTCCAAAATTGCCAGATTAATTATTAGAGTTTCATCATGTATGTTACAAAGGTTTGCTTCATTTTTTACAAAGGGATTGTTCACAAGTTGTTTTACATAGAGAATGACTTCTGAAAATTAACAACTTATATTTAGGTGGCACAAGAGGCAGTATGCCATAGTGCAAGCCTGTCTCAGAGTCAGGAAGACCTGGATTCAAGTCCCACATCTGCCATATGCTGGCTGGGCAGTCACTTAATTTCTCAGTGCTCTGGGAAACTCTCTAAGACTATAAGTTGAAGAGCAAGTTCTTAACTGCATTGGGAAAGGGAGTTCGTCATTTGGAGCCTTTACACCAATGAAATTACAGGTTCCAAAAAAAAAAGAACTTTGTTTTCCAAAAGATTATTGGCAACCTGACAGTCTCTTATACTCTGACTTTAACAGATCACAACTGGAACAATGTGGTCAGTTCTGACTACTTCATTTTAGTAACAATGTCGACAGAGTGGAGTATGTCCAGAGGTTGTGACCCTGACAGTGAAGACTTTAAATCAGTGCTTCTTAAACTGTGGGTCATGATCCCATATAGCATTGTGATCCATAGTTTAAGAAGATCTGATAGGGGTCATGAGTGAGGAAAGTTTAAGAAGCCCCCCTCTAAACCACACCATAGAAGGATTACTTGAAGGAAATGAGGATATTTAAGCTGGAGGAGAGAGAACTTGGGGGATAGAGAGCATGACAGTTGCCTTCAAGTAGTTTCCATGTGTAAGAGGGATTAGATTTGTTCAATGTAGTCCCAGAGTACAGAATTAGAATCAGTGTATAGAAAGCACAGGGAGTCGGATTTCAATGCAACATAAGGAAGAATTTCATAACCATTACAGCTGCCCCAAAATAGCATGGGATGCCTTGGGAGGTATTGAGTTCCTTGTTAATGGAGTTGGCAGGAACCCCAGAGGCTATCTAGTCCAACCTATACTTGAACAAAAATCCCCTTTTTGAGAGTCCCAACAAGTGAAGAGAATGTAGACAGAAATTGCTGGAAAAAGGTACCAATTATGCAGACACTACATATAGGACCCCAGAAAAGGGAATGGAATGTCCACACGAATACCCATAGTGGTTAAAAAGCCTAATAAAAAATGGAGGAAGAGATAAAAACCAAACTTACAGATATTAGTGGACAATCCATAAGGAGTATTGATGATTTAGAACCAAAATCAGAAAACCTTAACAAAGTGCTTTGAAAAAAAGAATGGAGGAGAACTAAAAATGCAATGGATAACAAAAATATTCAATTAAAAAGTAAAAGGAAATAAAACCAGGAAAGCACATGAGAACTCTACAAAACAAGAACACTGACAGTATTTGAAGAGATAAAATAAGAAACTTTGGTGTCTCAGAAAAAAACCTTATGAACCAAAAAGGGTATCTGACTCATTGGGCAAGGTCAAAGAGAGGATTGCTTTAAGGAAAATAAACTGCAGGGCACATTTTTAAAAAATGGGAAACAAGAACTAGTCATTTGGGCCTGGGCATGGAAGGGAAAGGGAAGAGAAGGGATTATTCCAAATAAAATAAACTGGATATTTATTGATGAATTCTCCCTTTAAATTTGTAAAATTATTATGACAATAGAGTTTGATGGAGGGAAAAATAAACTTAGCAACCATAACTGTGGATGTTAATGGAATGAACTCATCAGTAAAATGGAAGAGAGTGACAGACTAGATTAGCAAGAACCTCTCCACCCCCCTGCTTCCAATAAATAAAAAATGGAGACTTAAAACAAAAAATCTTCATGAAAAGCTAAAATTAAGGGTTGCAATAGAATTGGTTATATTTCAGCAGAATACAATAAAATTAGGAATAGATATATTTTGCAGAAGTCAATAGTATAAAATCAATATTATTGATAGTGACAGACAGGGAATCTAAATCTTAATTAAAGACACAATAGCTGATGAAACAAGGGATAGGGATAGGGCCCAAACCCTCTGATTTGATTGATATGGGGACTCTTGGACGAGTATACGCCTTCTACCAATGTAGATTGGTACTTTCTCTGCAACTATAGTCTTAGTTACCTAGAGCATTGAAATGTTAAGTGACTTGCCCAGAGTCATACAGCCAGGATGTTTCAGAGGCAGGACTTGAACCCAGGTATTCCCTGATACCAGCACCATTCTATTATAGTGTGGTAGCTTTTATTAATGTGTGTATATAGAAATATATATATATATATATATATATATGCATACACATATGTATATGTATATATAGTGTGAATATGTATAAATATATATTTATGCGTATGTGTATTTATATATACATACACACACATATGTATACGTGTGAGTATTCTCTCTCAAAAGTCTTCAGCCTGGCACTTAAAGTCTTCTATACTAGATTTTTTACCAGTCCTCCTAGTCTCATTATATATTGCTTCTCATCTTATACTCTATATTCCAGTCAAACTGGCCTACTAGCTGTTCCTTGTACATAACATCCTATTTGCCACTTCTATAACTTTTTACAGCCTGTCTTCACATCAAAAGTACCCTTCTTCCTCACCGCTGCCTCTTAGACTCCAGAGCTTCCTTCAAAGCATAGCTCAGGTGCCACCTCCTACACAAGATCTCTTTCCCTCTAGTTGTTAGTCTTCTATCTCTCTTGAAATTCTACTTTTTAATTATTTTTACGCACTTTTTATTTACTTATCTATATGCCAGTTGAATGTTCTAGTAGGATATAAACTCCTCAAAAGCAGGGACTGTTTGGGTCTTTGTATCACCAGTGATGGTACAATTCCTGGCACATAGTAGGTACTTAATAAATGCTCAGTGAATGAGTGAATAAATGGAAAATAAGTAGGTACTATTTCATTACATCCCCTGCCTGGCACAAAGCCATGGAGATGATAAGTGCTAAATTAAATATTTGTTGAATTTGTGGTTGAAAGATGCCTTTGTGGTTAATGAAATGATTGTGCTCCAGTTCTGTGGCTTCCAAAGGGTACTGGCAATCAATCAATCAATTATTTAACAAGCATTTATTATGTATCTACTATATGCTAGGCAGTGTGCTAAACGCTGTGGATATAATGTCAAAGGCAAATCATTCTCTTACAGTGAAATAGACTAGCAGCATTCCGGAATCAACATAAAGCATCCCAAGGGGACTTCTTAGAAGTGGACAACACTCATGTGAATATAAATCTAGGATATTTGGATAGTTTTATGATCTTAGATTCAGATTGCTACCCCTCCCCACCTTTGCATCCAGTGTTCTTATTCATGCCTTTCTGTAAATTCTCCATAGAAGATTTATCCAGTGTGCTAGAAGGCTGCCTCAGGGTCTTCTATCATACGAGCCTATGCTTATTAATAAGTTAGTCTCAGCAGCTTGTACATTGATCCTTATAACTCCCTTGTGAAGAAGGTAGGGAAGGCATTACTATCCTCATTTTGCTGCTGAGAAATTAGTCACTAGTCAACAGAAATTTATTAAGTGCATACTAGGTGCCAGGCACTGTACTAAGCACTGGGGATATAAAGAAAAGCAAAAGACAGTTCCTGCTCTCAAGGAGCTCAGCCTAATCATGGAGACAACAAGAAAACAACTATCTACAAACATGCTATAAACAAGATATGTAGGAAATAATGAACAGAAAGAAAGCACTAGCATTAAGAGAGGTTGGGAGAGGCTTCCTGTAGAAGGCAGGATTTTAGCTGCAATTTGAAGAAAGCCAGGGAAGCCAGGAAGTGGAGAATTCCAGGAATGGAGGATGGCTAGTGAAAATTCCCAGAGTAGGGAAATGGAGTGTCTTGTTTGAGGAACAGGAAGGTCAGCATCACTGGATTGAAGGACATCTTGGGGGGTATAAGGTGTAAGAAGTCTAGAATGTTGGGGAGAAGGTTAAGTTACAAATGCTAAACAGAAGATTTTATATTTATCCCGGAGGCGATAGGGAGCAATTGTACTTTCTTGAGTAGGAGAGTGACATGGTGGGACTTGCACTTTAGAAAAATTGCTTTGACAGCTAAGTGGAGGATGGGAGAGGAGAGGGGAGAGACTTGAGGCAGGCAGGCAGGCAGGCTGTTGGAGTCATCCAGGCAGGAGGTTATGAGGGCCTACACCAGGGTGAGTGGCAGTGTCAGAGGAGAGAAGGGGGCACATTGGAGAGATGTTGCAAAGGTGAAATCAGCGGGTCTTGGCACCATATTGGATCTGGGGAGTGAGAGAGAGGGAGGAGTCCAGGATGATTCCTAGGTTGTAAGTCTGAGGGACTGGGAGGATGGGGGTGCCCTCTACAATAATAGGGACATTTTGAAGGGGAGAGAACTTGGGAGAAATAGGAGTTCTGTTTTGAACATGTTGAGTTTCAGATGTCTACTGGACAACCAGTTTAGTAGGCAGATAAAGGGATTTAGTGTCATAGAATGTCAAAGCTGGGAGTGATCTTAAAAATGAGTTCATGCAACCTTGTCATTGTTCAAAGAAAGATATTAACATTCAAAGAAGTAAGATGACTTGTCCAATATCACCCAACCAGTAAGTGGCAGGTGTTCTGATTCCCCAACCAGCCCTCTCTCCACAGACGCCCAGTTCCCAAAACCCAGTAACAGGATTGTCAACTTTATAAATGTTGTCAAGTAGAAGAACTATTGGACCTGCTTTAATGAACAGATAAGAGCTGGTTATAAAAACAATAAAAATTATGACAGCTAGCATTTATATAGTGTTTTAGGGTTTGCAAAGTATTTTGATTCTCATAACAATCCTTTGGGGTAGGTGCTATGATTATCCCCATTTTTAGATGAAGAAACTGAGGCACTTTAAGTGTGTTTGCCAGGGTCACATGGGGAAAAGATCGGCTAGACGATATAGTGGATAGAGTATCAGGCCTGGAGTCAGGAACGCTCATCTTCATGAGTTCAAATCTGGCTTCAGTCACTGCGACCCTGGGCAAGTCACTTAACCTTGTTTGCTTCAACTTCCTCATTTGTAAAATGAGCTGGAAAAGGAAATGACACACCACTCTAGTATTTTTGCTAAGAAAACCCCAAATATATGAATGTAATGGAATACTATTATGCTATAAGAAATGGGGAAGATACAGACTTCATAATAACCTGGAAAGACCTATATGATATGATGCAGAGTGAAGGGAGCAGAACAAGGAGAACGTTGTAAACAACCACAGACATATTGATTCTGTGATGACTAACTTTGATACGCTTGGCTCTCCTCAGCAATAAAAGGCTCAAAGACAGCTCCAAAGGACTCATGATGGAAAAAGCTAGCTACATCGAGAGAAATAACTGGGGAGTCTGAATGCAGATCGAGGCAAACTATTTGCTCTCTTTTTTGATTTTGTTTCTTCTCTCTCATGATTCATTCCATTGGTCATAATTCTTCTTAACAACTCGACTAAATCTAATTAAAAAAGAAGACCCCAAATAGAGACAGAGAATGTCAGAAATGACTGAAAAAAAACAACACATGAGAGAAAGAGGGAAGGGAGTAAGCATTTACATAGCACCTACTAAAAATTGGTTGCCTGGAGAAGTTCATCAGTATCGCACATCGATTTCGTGGTGGCATGGTTGTCCACGTTTTGGATGATGGATGTTCTCACACTTTCCCAGTCCCCACTGGCTATGTGCTAGTGTCCATGCTTTTTAGCAAGTTTTCAGCAATGTTGTCAGACACCTTCAATGAGAACAAATGTGGCATCAAGGTCAGCTACTGCACTGATAGTGAATTATTTAACTTGAAAAGGTTAGAAGCCAAGACTAAAGTAAAGGGAGAGTTGGTGCATGAATTTTTGTTCACAGATTATTGTGCACTCAATACAGCCTCTGAAACTAAGAAGCAATATAGTATGGATCGATTCTCTGCTGTTTGTACTAATTTTGGCCAAACGATTAACAACAAGAAAACACAGGTTCTCCACTAGCTAGCACCATGCCATCCATACATGGAACCATCAATTACAGCAAATGGAGAAATTTTGAATACCATGGATAAGTTCACTTACTTTGGCAGTATACTTTCCAGGGATGTACACACAGATGATGAATTGATGCGCACATTGCCAGAGCTAGCTCCATGTTTGAGAGGCTCCAAAGGAAAGTGCGGGAGAGAAGAGGTATTAGGCTGCCTACCAAACTGAAGGTCTACAGAGCCGTTATGCTGATCTCCTGTATGCTTGTGAAACCTGGACAGTCTACCAGCGCCATGCTAGGAAACTGAATTGCTTCCATCTGCACTGAATGAGGAAATTTCTGAAGATCAACTGGCAAGATAAGGTAGTGGACATGGTGGTCCTTTCTCGAGCTGAACTGCCAAGCTTCAGACTCTACTGCAGACAGCACAACTTCGATGGGCTGGCCATGTTGTTTGAAAGCCAAACATACGTTTGCCTGTCTCATTATCTCCGAAGTGTAGTGTGTTGGAAAGATCGGTGCACTCAGAGTCAGGAGAATCAAAATCCACCTCTTGAGCTTCCAACTGCATGACCATGGCTTAGCATATCTGAGCCTCAGTTTCATCATCAGCAAAATAAGTAGTTTCCTTGCTGGGAGTTTTGAGAATTAACTGAAATAATGCATGTAAAGTGCTTTGCAAAATATTTTAAGTGCTATATTACTATTATTCCAACTCCCTCTCTTCCTCATATTCAATTAATATCCTAGTTGATTGTCTAACTGTAATGTTCGTCAAAAATCTCCATAATGATAGACTAATTCTATGAACTGTCTGTGCATCTACCTGTTATAGCCTAGTCAATAGACATTTTTCATCCACTTAATTTTTCTTATTTGGATAGTTAGGCTTATGAATTTTTTTTTGGTGGGGGGTGTTGTGACTGCTTTAATGGATAGGATGCCAGACTTGAAGTCAAGAAGATCTGAGGTCATATCCTGCCTTAGACACTAACTGTGTGACCCTGGACAATTCATCTAACCTCTCTCAGCTTCTGTTTCCTCAGCTGTAAGATGGGGACACTAATAGTACCTACTTCATAGGATTGTTGTGAGTATCACATGAAATACCTTTATGTCAAACAGTTTGCAAACCTTAAACCACTTTATAAATGTTAGCTGTTATCATCATGATGGTCTCATGATGTCTATAAAGACATGTTTGTAACTTAGGATTTTATGACAATAAATGCTGTCCTTCCTTTGTGCATATAAAAAGTTAAATACTGCTTGGTCTTAGAAAACACATACACACAGACACATACTTGTGTCTATAACCAGGAGACTCTCAGTTACTCGTGTATTAACAAACAGAATATTGTGTAAGCCTGCTGTGTTAACAAATAACTTGTACCCCTCTCCAAAATGCTTTGTGGAAAGTCCCAGGATGGGAAGGGAAAGGTTGTAATCTTCCTGCTAAGTAGCACCTTTTGTCTGTCTTTTTGCTTGCCTGCTCTTCTACTGAGAAGAGCTTCTCATGACTGTTTACTTGGAGCCGCCACCTGAAATGAAAGCAAACAGATAAGAGAAACCCCGCCACACTAAAGCTCAAACTGTGTGACCTCATAGTGATTAGAAGTCAGCCTCATGTATAGAGACTTAAAGGTAGAAATACTTGTATTAAATGGTCTACGTATGTGTGTGTGTGCGTGGGTGTGTGTGCGCGTGCGCGTGTGTGCAAGCACATGTTTGCAACTCAGCTGTTATGTTAGATGTTAGAACCCTTTCTGGCTTCTCTTTCTGTATGTTTAAATAGCATCATTCTAGTCCAATAATTTTCCTTTCCATTCCTAAGCCCCAGAAAGGGACCTTTCTATCTCTAAGATAGAAATATAGATAGATAGTGGCCATCTGAACAGGAGAGTTATTTTATGGCCCTTCAGCCCTGGTAATGTAAAGTTGAGGGTCTTAAAGACCCCAGCTCAAGTCCTTGAGGAAAGAAAGAAATCAAATATTCCAACCTTATGTGTGGCCACTCTGTCTTAGCCAATCATTACCCTCAGGCCCCTAAGAAGTACAGAAACTGCTAGAATGTCACTGACATATGACAGAGATGGAGTTTTTCTCTTATACAGTTTTAATGCAAGAGCTTTAGTGGCTTAAACCTGCACTGAATCTTTGGGACACCCTAGAACAATGGCATATCCCTTTTGTATAACTGGAATCTCACGAACTAAATTTGTAGATAATGAAGCTTGGCTTCAATGGCTAAAGATAGGCTGGCGTGAGACTTAGTCTATAGGCCTAGATAAAGATATATCACTCATCTTGGAACATCTGAGAGAACCCCACCAGCTGCCAAGAATGGTGGCACATTTGTGTGGTTGCTGCCACTGGAGAAATCGAGGCCAGAAGATCTCTCGAGCTTCAAAGTTCAGAGCTACACTGAGTTAGGCCTATCTGTTTGTCCTCACTAATTCTGTCACCAATTTGGTGAGCCCTGGGTTGAGGTTCCACTAGGCTGTTTAGGAAAGAGCCTAGGTCAGAACACTTCCAGCCTGGATGAGATAGGAAAGAAAAAAGCATTGATATAGTGCCTACTATATGCTGGACACTCTGCTAAGAGTTTTACAAATATTATATCATTTGATCCTCACAACAACCTTGCAAGGCAGGTGCTATTATTATCCCCAGTTGAGGAAACTGAGGCAGACTTGCCCAAGATCTCCTAGCTAGTAAGTGTTGGAGGCAGAAATTGAACTCAGGTCTTTCTGACTCCAGCGAGCCATCCATTGCAGTGCCACCTAGCTGCCTCAAGTGATAGGGAGACCTGATCTCAATAAAGAACAAAAACAAATTACCCACTCTTTGGCTAGATGGCCTCCATGACTAAAATAGTAATGCCTTTAATTTTCTTGGCAATCCTTAATAAAAACCAAAGTTAATTCTTGCTTTAGGGCAGGAGTTCTTAACCTGAGGGCTGAGATGTTTTTATGTTTTGATAACTACATTTTAGTATATTGATTTATTTCATAATCATCTCTATTTTATGTTTATGCACTTAAAAGCATTATTCTGAGCAGAGGTCCATAGGCTTCACCAGACTGACTGCCCACGGAGTCCATGGCACAAATAAGGTTAGGGAGCCCTGCTCTAGAGATGTCATTGCTTGTACAGCTCATACAGCTACAGGAAATTTTCTCTTCTCTCCCAAAGCCTGCATCCCCATGTAGCTGAATTGGACTATGGTTTAGAGGGGAAACGATATCAGGACCAATGCTGGCCATAGGTATAGGCTTAGGCAGTCACCTCTTTGGTATTATATAAAAGATGCCCAAAGGTTCGATATGTCCTCCTTGGATCTGAAATCCACACCATTAAAACTCTCAGAGGTTAGATCACTTGGGTCCTTGGACCAGGGCTTCCCTTTTTCTACATCTCTTACTCAGGACTGGCCTTAGGTCTTGGCCGAGGCCTGAATCTGAAGTTGGGAAGGATATAAGTAGAAAGGCCAGGCTGGTGTTGGGGCATGAATACTGTCCTTCCTGACAGAGGGAGAAGAGGGGAATTTTCATAGCCTGCACTAGGTAAATGCTGGGGTTGGGGTGGGGGACAGAGGAGGGGAAGTCAGGTCAGAATCAGGCCGAAAAAAAGGTTAGCAGGAAGAGCATTGGGCAGGACTCCATTGCTAACTTGCTTCTGTTTTCCAAATCACTTGTTTTCAGTGAGACTTCGGACCCAAAGCTTCATGTGGACTCTGAGCCCAACACAGGTACTACCGGCTTATGATTAGGGATGGCAATGCTACATTGAGAGCTTTTGTCCAAGATGGCTCTTGACACACTCCCAAGTTAACGGCTTTTGTCCAAGACGGTTCTGGACTCAGGCAGATTAGCGTTCAAGTTTGGAGTCTGCTGGGACCTCTGTAGAGCAGGGCTGTTAGACTCCACTGCAAGTACACTCTGCTGTTATCACTAACTGGAATTAGAAGCAGAACTTATCTCCAAATGATGCCAACTTGCCCTCATTAAAACACTTGACCTCATTAATGGGTGAGTTAGATAGCCTTCTGAAGCCAGTGAAGCAAAAAAGAAAAGAATAGCAAAATATCAACTTCTTTAAAAATGCTTCTAATCGCTGATCAATTGTGCCATTTTAGCTTCAAGGTGGAGGTTACTTCCCAAACACAAATTGTTCTGAGAAAAAACCCAGCAATAGCAGCAACAATCCAGAAAACCTCTCCGTGGTTTGTGATGGAGGTTAAAAGACCCTAGGAATCTCCCCAGATCCCCCAGCTCCCTCAAGGAGCCAAAGATCTGATATCCAGAGCTGGAAGGGGCCTCAGAGGCTTCCATCTCCAATCCCCCTTTCTGTCTTTTTCTGTTTCTTGTCTTTCTCTGTCTCTGCCTCTCTGTCTCTCTTTTCCTTCTTTCCCCTTCCATTCCTCTGTCCTTTTTTCTCTCCCCCTTCCTCCCTCCTTTGGCTCTCTCTCCTTCCCTCCTTCTTTCCCTTCTTTCTTTTTCTTCCTATTTTCTTTTCTCCCTTTCTCCTCACCTCCCTCTCTCTCCACTCTTTCCTTCTCTGTTCTGTCTCTACCTGTCCCTGTTTTTCTCTTCCTTCCTCTATCTCTCTGTCTGTCAGTCTGTCTGCCTCTTCCCCCTCCATGTTTCTCTCTGTCTCTCTTTCTCTTTCCCTTTCCCCTTCCCTTCCTCTCTCCCTTTATCTCTCCCCTTCCTTCCCCTCTTTGGCTTTCTGTCCTTCCCTCCTTCTTTCTTCTTCTCCCCCTTTCTCCTCACCTCCCTTCTCTCCCCACCCTCTCCTTCTACCTCTCTATTCTGTCTCTATTTTCTCTCTTCCTTCCTCTATCTTTCTGTCAGTCTGTCTGCCTCTCCCCGCTCCATGTTTCTCCCTGTCTCCTTCCTCCCCATCTCTGTCTGCCTCTCTCTGTCCCATTCCATCTCTTTGTATCTCTCCCCTTAACCTTATCACCACCCCCATCTGCTTCTCAGTCTCTTCAAAATCTACCCTAAGGAAAAGAGCTGATAAACTTAGCCACCATGAGGTGAATTAAGAACAAGAACCATCAGACAGTGAACTAGTTGAGGGCAGGGCCTGTTTCATTTTCCTTTCTTTATATCCCCAGTCCTTAGTACAGTGCCCGGTGCATAGTAGGCACTTAAAAGACCCTAGCTCATTGATTGACTCATATTTCCGGAGCCTTCGATGTTGGTAAAGTGCTTTCCTTACAACAACGCTGTAAGGTTTATGATGTGACTATGGTTCTTCCCATTCTTTCACTCCCTGGCCCCATTCCCAAACTCCTAAATGCTTCACTGCCTGGCCCTGCCTTTGACACTGCAGACTTCATCACCCTGCTCTGGTTTGGGTAGCTTTCTTTCCTGGCTTTTTAGCTTTCTTTGGTGTGTAGTCCTTACCCCATTATAACATGAGTTCCATGAGGGCAGGGCCTGTCTTTTTGTTGTTGGCGGTGGCTTTTTGTGTTTGTGTTCTCAGAGCTTAGCACGGTGTCTGGCACATAGTAAGTAGCTAATAAATGGAAAGGCGGTGGCTAGAGTGCTGCCTCTACCTCAACTCTGCCTCATCCTGCCCCTCTGCCATCTCCAGTCTCTTCTGATGCTCTCCCAGTTTCCTTTTCTATTTACAAACATTCCCAGGACCACCCTTAACAAAAAGAAAGACAAAAGCAGTGACCCCTTCACTTGGGCCCTACCATTCCTTCAGGCTATTGTCCTAGATCTCTCCTTCCTCTCTCAGCCAAACTCCTAATGTAACAGACCACTTTAAGGTCTACAAAACACATATTATTTCATTTGAGCCTCACAATGCAATGACTGTGGGAGGCAGGCGCTATTACCATTCCCATTTTTTTGCAGATGAGGAAACAGATGGAAAGAGGTTAAGTGACTTTGCCCAGGGTCACAGAGCTAGTGAATACCTGAGATAGGTTTGAGACTTTGATCCTAGGTCTTCCTGATTCCAGGCCCATCTTGCTTTGCCATCTGGATGCAGCCTAGGAAAAACCCATTATATTCGAGGTGCCTCCACTTTCGGGACATCCAGTCTTTCTTCAGGCCCCTACAATCTATCTTTCTACTCTTCAGCTAGACCGAAATTGCTCCCTCCAAGGCTATCGATGATCTTCTGGCTGCTGAATTCGATTGCCCTTTCTCCTGTAATGGTAGGGTTGATTGATGGACTCATGTCTCACTCTCTCATTGAAAGTGGGCAGAAGAAGCTAGGTGGCACTGAAGTGGATAAGGGGAGAACCTGAGACACTAGTTGTGGGATACTGGCCAAATCACTTGACCTCTGTCTGCCTCAGTTTCCCCAACTTTAAATTGGGGATAAAACAGCACCTGCCTCTTAGGGTTGTTATGAAAGTCAAATGAGATAATATTTGCAAAGTGCTTAGAACATTGCCTGGTGCATAGTAGGAGTTTAATAAATGCTTATTTCCTTCCTTAGACTAAGATGCCCAATAAATCAATCTCCATTGTAGGCTTTCCACTAACTTCGGTGACATTATACAGGCAGAGGATTTGGACAGGCTGAGCTAACTTGTTCACTCCCTAAAGGTATTCTAGATCAGCCCTTCTTAAACTGTGGGTCACAACCCCATATGGGGTTGTGAGAAATTTGGCAACAGTAAAAGTTTTCTGAACATGCGACGACCAAAAATCAATTCAAAATCAAACGTGTAATGAATCCC
>CM053628.1:38788565-38800225 GCA_028646595.1 Phalanger gymnotis
AAACCCATGAGGAGGAACTGAGGGTGGGGGTGGGGGAGGCCTTCAAGATTCTGTAAGCTCTGGTTCACTATGTCCTGTTGCCTCCTAGGAATGCAGAGGAAACTAGGTGCACCATTGTGGGTTAAAAGCAAACTGGGAACAGGCTAATGCCACTGTTTTGAATGGTAGTCAAGGTTTATCAAAGGTATTTAATTTTAGTTCTGAAGAGCAGAAAATGTAGTTTAAAAATAAACCAGCGATTGAGAACAAAGGCTGCTGAGACTTGGGGAATCTCAAGCAGAGGCACAAGTTTCCCAGTTGGACAGGAGATCCCAGGGGTGGGGAGGAGATTGCGAATGTTGTCATCTAGCAATTGTTAGGTCTGTTCAATCTGTCAACAATTCCTGACTGCCGGGTACGTCCTGAGACCTGTGCTGGGCATCCTGGGGAAATGCCTCAGGAAAGGGCGCTGGATTTGTCAGATCTGCCATTAGCTTGGTAGGTCATTTCTGGACTCTGGGCCTCTGTTTCTCTATC
The DNA here is from genome assembly GCA_028646595.1 of Phalanger gymnotis. Classification (NCBI taxonomy): domain Eukaryota; kingdom Metazoa; phylum Chordata; class Mammalia; order Diprotodontia; family Phalangeridae; genus Phalanger; species Phalanger gymnotis. The sequence continues at coordinate 38,789,082 of CM053628.1, forward strand.
CACCCATCCATCCAGTAGAAAGGCTTAGATTAGATGATTTCCAGAGACCCTTCTGGCTAAGGGCTTGGGCTCACTTCCTGACTTGGCCACTTATTATACGTGACCTTGGTCAATTCAGTTAACTTCCCTGACCCTCAGTTTCCTTATCTGTAAAATAAGGAGGTTGAACTGATTGACGTTTACTCTCTATTCTAAGAGCCATCCCAGCTTTGAAAAATCTGTTTTCTAAGGTCCCTCCAGGCTCTGAGATTCCATGTTCTTAGGCTCTTCCCAGTACTGCTGTTCTGTGTTCTAAGGTCCCTTTCAGCTCAGACATTCTCTGCTCTAAGGTCCCTTTCTGAACTGACACTGTGCTGTAACATTTGGACAATCTAGCAGCCGGGGAAGAACAGGAAGATATCTTGAGATCAGAAGCAAGGTGAACCAAAGTAGCTAAGTCTCATTAGATAACTGGATTTCTAATTTGGGTTGGATTTTGTTTGCTTCTGTATACTTATGTCCTGTGTTTGCCGTCTGCTAAATCAATTAAGCCTCATCCTCTTGGGGGTGGGGACAAAGAATCTAGTGGCTGGGGAAATAATGGGGGAATGTCTGGAGAACATGACTAAGAAGAAACAAGAGGTCAGGGGGCATGGTCTAGATCTACTTAGCTAATTAGATTTCTGCTTCTGGATTGGCTTCTGTCTGTGTTAGGGCAGGGCATGAATGGGCTGTCAGTTAAAGGCATCTGAACAGATGGCTTGGTCCTGTTGCCAGAAAAGGTGGCAAAACCACTCTAAATAATTTAAACATCACTCAGGACTCCCAGATCTTGCCCAGTGACTGAGCATTTAATGCTGCAAACAACACTAAGCTTGGCCACTTCAGTGGCCACAGCTGTCAATGAATGATAAGGCTTAGCCCTGAGCTGGATTTGGTGTCAAAGGACCTGGGTTTGAATCTTGCCTGGATCTGAAAATTACTGTCTATACGGCCTTAGGCAAGTCACTTAACATCTAGGACTCAGTTTTCTTTTTTTTTAAAGTGAAGATTAACTTTTCCCCCCTCAATTTATAAGCATTTATGTTCTCTCACTGGGAAAAAAAGAAAAACAAAATCCTTATATCAAATATCCATGATCAGGCAACACAAATTTCTATCTTGACCATGTCCAAAAAAGTGTGTCTCATTCTGCATTCTCCTGGAATCATGACTGAGCTATTGCGTCAATCAGGTTTTTTTTTTTCTAAGAGTGTTGGCCTAGATGGCCTCTGAGGCCCCCGTCCAGTTCTAAATCTATGAACTTATGGAGGGATCCAACCAGCTGGAACCTAGAAAAGACTTCCAAGTCCTGAGCCAAACACTGAAGCCCCTGGGAGCACAGGTGGTGTTTTCATTACCACTGTCTATTGAAGGTAGGGATTCAGAAGAGAAAGACTGATTTGGGAAGTGAACAGCTAGCTGTCTGAGAAGATAATATTAAGAGATGGAATTTGAGCTGTTGGCCACAGCTTAAAATAAAGGAATGATGGCCAGTAATAGAGTGTACAAGTCAAGGACTCATTAAAACACACATGCATGGAGTCTAGTCAGTCTAATCAATATATCCCAAGAAAGGGAGAGGCCCCCTGGTTGGGGTGGGTGCCATGCTGGTAATTGATGTCAGTGAACAGGCTGAGCAACTCAGCTTTTATTTCTCTTCTAAGCAGTATGATCTTAGGACTGGGAAGACCGGAGTGAAAAAAATGTTTAGCATGGAGTAGAAATCCAAGCTCAGTGAGGGGGTGGTCTGGCATCTAGGTGGCTTCTCCACACTCATGTCACTAGGTTCTCATGGACTTGATCCATGAAATAGCTGATAAATAAGACCATTGATGATCTTTGAAAAGACATAGAGGGCTAGAGAGGGGTCACTGGCTTGGAGGAGGACAGAACCAAAGGGCATTGGGCAAAAGAGGTAGATTTCCAGCTGAAATGAGGAACAACTCTCTAATGATGAGAGCTGTCCCAAAGTGGATTGGGATACGTCTGGATATAATGGGCTTCACCTCTTTGGATGTCTTTAAGCAGAGGCTAGATGTCAACAGTGTTGCGGATAGGATACTTACTCAGGTATAGGTTGGCCTAGATGCTTTCCAAGGTTAGATTCTGTGATTCTGTGACCTCTGTTCTGTTGTTCTATGTTCTAAAGCCCTTCCCAGCTCTGAAGTTCTCTGTTCTAAGGTTCTTCTCAACTCTGGCATTCTGTGTTTTAAGGTCCCTCTTAGCTCTGACAGTCTGTGTTCCCTCCCAGCTCTGACAGTTTATGTTCTAATGGCCTTCCCAGATCTGATGTTCTCCATTCTAAGGGCCCTTCCAGCTTTAACTTTCTATGTTCTAAGGTCCATCATAACTCTGACATTGTGTGTTCTAAGTTTCCTCCTAGCTCTGACATTTTATCTTCTAAGAACTTTCCAAGCTCTGTTGTTCTCTGTTCTTAGTTTCCCTTCCAGCTCTGGCTTTCCCTGTTCTAAGGCCCCTCCTAGTTCTGATGTTCTCTGTTCTGAAGTCCTTCCCAGCTTTAACACAGGTTTTATATCATAAAATCCCTTCTAGTTCTCAGTCCTTCTGACCTATGAGTCTATATAGGGCTTCTATGACTTAAAGGCTAATGGACCAAGTTCATTCTGGAGACCCTCCAGACTTGTCCATCACTTATGTTCTCTCTTCAAACTGTCTGGTTCTCTGCATCCCTTTTTCTCTTTTAAAGCAGCAGCTTGGTGTGGTGGATAGGGCATCGGACTTGAAGCCCTGCCTCAAACACTTACTAGCTATGTGACCTTGGACAAGCCCCTTCCTTCTGGGTCTCAGTCTACTCCTCTGTAGAATAAAGGGGCTAGACTCAATGGACTCAATGTCAGCCCTTCCAGCTCTAGACCTAGGTTCCTCTGAAGCCTCTTTTTGTGGAGAACATGGCACTTTTGGTACCTCTGAGGGCCAGACAAAAGAGGGGAGGGAAGGCCAAGCTACCATGTTGATTTCAAGCTCTGAGATTGGCCTAGAAGAAGGGGAGAGACTTTTGCAAGTGGGGGGAGGGAAGAGGGTAGAGTCTACGATGGGCAGGGGAGATTGTGTGAGCAAAACTATGGAGCCTGGTCATGGGCAGGGCATGAAATGGAGATGGAGAATATTTTGGCTGGAATGTTGAGTATGCAAAGAGGAATTGTGGGAGATGAGGCCATCTGGGAAGTTGGAGCCATATGGTGGACCTGGAGATATAATCTCCTGGAAACCTGGATCCTTGGGAGCAAACATGACTGATTGTTCTAATTCTAGCTCTTTGGGGCGACCAGCTGATTCCTGGGGTCCATTACTTAGATCAACACATCAAAACAAGTGGTACATTTACTGGGGAAAAAGTAGTCAAAGCAGTAGTTTGACTGAGCAACCAGACAACTCAAAGTTATCTTGAAATGCCACCTTCTAAATTGATGGCAACATATGATAAATCATCCTCAGCTTATCTCTTATTGTTGTTGCTGTTAGCACAGCATGCTTTTATAACTCAGCTGAATTGGCTATTGACTCATAACAGAGCAAGGCCTATTGACAGTGCACATGAGAGCAATCTGTTGTTGAGTTAGCAATCTCCTGGTGCCATGACAAATGTTGAGAAGAGCCGCCTTCAGAACTGTCACACCTTATAGGACAAGGCAAATGGAAGCCAGCCATCCTAAAAGAAGATCCATCTGAAAGTGAATGTGGAGGCTCTTTCCATGTGACAGCAGGCAGCTGGATGAAAATGGGAAAATGCAGTCAAGCATCTCCATCTCCCAGATCTTCCCCTGTCAAAATCGCCAGATGATTGACTGAATCTTCCACTTTGCAGCTGGACCTTTGCCGTTACCACTCAGGAGCCAGCCACGTTCCAGTACGGCTGGCGAGTCTACGGCATGGACAAAGGTACTGCCTTATTCCTGTTTGAGTGACTTCTGAACGTCTGGCTTTCTGCACACAAATATGGCCAAGCAGAGCCTGTTGCAGCAGTGACAAAAACTAAACAACGAGAATTAAATTAATGTAGGCAAGAACCTGATTACAAAGATATGCTGAAGCATATGCTTGGTTGATTCCATTTCTAATTTGTATGTACTAAGTTTCAGCAGTAAACAATTTTTTTAACGAATAGAACTTAATATCTCACTGTTTATGGATTCCTTCTCTCCTTGGCTGGATGACCTTGGGGTTATACTCACTGTCCATCCCAGAGAACTATCCCATTTGAGTATATGAATATTTTTATAATGGGAAAACCATTAAAGAAAGGATCATGAGGTCATAAATCAAATTTGTAGTTGGAAAGGAACCTAGGGAGCACCTAGTCCAACCCCTTGTGGTATAGATGAAGAAAATGAGGCCCAGAGAGAAGAATGGACTTGGCCAAAGTCACACTGCTAATTTGAATATAGAGCCAGGATTCAAACCCAAGTCTTTGGCCTCCAAATTCAGTGCCTTTCCAGACTTGTGTAGCATGAGTGAACACTTCTATCCAGGCTCTTTTTCTGAAAATTGCCAAGATGCCCAAACTGCATCTCCTCCCTTTGCCAAGTAACCACAGTAAGTTTGAGGAGGGGTAAATTCAGGGCCCAAACTATGATTTCACTGAGCTTTCTAGCAGAATTGGCCATTTGCTTTCCTTTTGTTGAGAAAAGACCATAGAAAGAAAGCCGGGGCTTCATTGAATATAGTCAAACCTCTGCTACCCAGCATGTGCAGGGAAGAGTGGGTTCTAATCAATGGGAGCTTTTCGGGTAAAAGCAATGTCCTCTGGGAGATTATGTGTTTATAGAGCTCGAGGTGATCTTAGTGATCACCAAACTCAACTTTGTAGAGGAGAAATCTAAGGACTAGAGAGAAGAAAGATCTTGCTTGAGGCCTCCCAAGTAGTAAATAACCAAGTTAGACAGGTAAGTGAGGGCTACGTCAAAGCCTCTTTCCTTTCAAAAATACCTAATAGTTCCTTGCTTTAGTAAGTAGAGTCTAGGGATCCTCACTGAATCTTTGTTGCCTGAGGATACTGTAGGGCCTTGGGGTCATCACTGCAACCATCCATCATTCCTGACCAGGTCTGAAGTTAGAGATGAGAAATGCTGGGATGAGTGTTTGCTGGGCCAAGGCATCACTTGGAGATTAGTGCGGCGTTTGCTCGTGTTTTAACTCCGTCTTGGACCTCAGCTTATTTTCTTGTGGTTGAATTTATGGGAATGGATGGGAAAGACATCATCATCATCAAAACTGACTTTTCCATTTTGCCTTAAGGCTTACAAAGCACTTCGATTCATTGTCTTTTTCTTCTTCGTGATAATCCTGTGAAGAATAGACACCAGATCTTGAGACTCAGAACTCAATTCAATTCCACAAATAGTTATCAAGCACCCACTATGCATAGGGGCTTAAAAATAGACATGGAAACCTTTGTCCTCAAAGATATTCTACTGAGACAAACATCACGTACATAAAACATATAAAAATGCAGTGATTTTTTGGGGGGAGCATTAACAACTGTAGGCCTCGGGGAGGGCTTCATTTGGGAGGCAACACTTGAGCCTTGAATAGAATGAGCACCTCCAGAGACAGAGGTGAAGAAGGAGAACATCCGAGACACAGCGCTCTAAGCCTTCGAGGCAAAGTAAGAGAGGTGGGCTGACTTAGTCTCTGTCAAACCACATAGAAGGCCAAGGGTGCAGAATCATTCTTTGTCTGAAAGTTCAAGGTGGTGTTCAGGAATTCTGTAAGCCAGTGCCAGGGATGAACCGAGCGGGTTCACACAGCAATGCTTCCTGAGTCTTATCAGAATGGTTGCTCAGAAAGGTCCATGGCAATAGCTGCCCCAACAGCTACCCAGGGGCTCCTGCATTCATGGCCATTGTTGAAAGGGGATAATAATAATTATAATGATATTTAATACTCCTTTCCATTTTCACATGCTGATCACAGAGCGCTTTCAGATCATTAACTTGTTTGATCCTCATAGTGGTTCTGTAAGGTAGATAGGGCAAGGATTCCTAACCTCCTTTCACAGATAAGGAAAAGCTCCAGGCCACACAGGTACTAAGCAGTAGAAGCATGACTTCCATACTTATCTCCCTCTCCTAACCCCTTTACCCCCTGCTTCCATTGGAATGTAAGTGGTCAAAAACTGTTTCATTTTTTTGGAGGGGGGAAGGTAGGGCAACTGGGTTTAAGTGACCTGCCCAAGGTCACCCAGCTAGTGAGTGTGTCAAGTGTCTGAGATCAGATTTGAACTCAGGACCTCCTGACTCCAGGGCCAGTGCTCTACTCACTGTGCCACCTAGCTGCCCCAACTGTTTCATTTTTATCTTGCGTTCTGAGTGTTTGACCCAGTGCCTGACACATGGCGGGTGCCTTATAGATACTTGTTGACTCCTGGGTCCAAATCTAGTAGTCTTTCCACACCATGCTGTCTATACCTAGGTAATATTGACCATAAAACCATACATTGTTTGGCTTCTAAGATCCCTTCCAGTCTCAGCTCTATGATCCCATAATCCTATGATCTAGGAGGGATCTCATGAGTATTCTAGCCCAATAACCTCATTTTATAGAAGATAAAGCAGGCCCAGAGAGGTGGGGTTCCTTGCCTAAGGTCAGTGGAAGAGCCTGGACTATAGGTGATATGTGGTAGCCTTGGAAGGGACCATCACAGCTTCCTTGCCCACCAAACCACCCAATGGAGGAATCCTTTCTACAGTCACCTGATTCCTGGCCAGTGCTCTTACCAGTGTACCAGTGTGACCCCTAGGGAGCTTGACTCCCCTGCATTGAGTTTCCTTAGAATAGCTCAAGCCTGCAATATAAAATTTCTTCCCAGGTGAGGCTCAAAGCCCAGACGGAAGCTCTAAAATGATGAATATCATAGCTCACCAATCCAAGTCCCAGTTGCCCGGTACATCAAATGGGGAGCGACTGAACACTCTTCAACCAGAGAATGAAACCCTATTACCAGGGCCAGATGAATGGTGTAACATCTGAGTATAAAATAATTAAATCTTGCAGGAGTGTTGACTTCCTCTACATTAAAAAGACAGGTGTGCCAGTCCCATGTGCAGGGGGTATGATGCCAGCACCTAGCCAATAAATGCAATATGCAAGAGCGAATTTGTGTCCCAGGTTATAGTGTAGGCAATCATGTCGGCAGTGGCATCATTTATTGTCTGAATGTGCATACCAGAGTTTTCCCCATTTTGATCTATCTCTTCATTAACCACCAGCACTGCAGAGGGCAAATGGAAGTTCTGAATCATTCCCAGGACATTGGAAAACAATGCAATGGTGTAGAAGCTTTCCCTGAGATTCCTTGGCTAACATAGAATGAATGGAAGGCTGATGTCTTTGTAGATTGACTGGTAAGCGTCACCCGTTAGCCTGCCACGTGAGGCTTAATTGAGGGCCCTCATTCCCTGAAGCCATGCAGCCCAGGACTAGGAGGTTGGATCTTTGTATGTGAGAGGAAAGGACAGATTGGCAAGATGTCGTGGAAATATAATTGACAACTGAGTGATTATGTGTGACATGAGAGAGTGAGGATGACCATGACATTTTGAATCTTGGTGAGACAATGTTCGTAAAGAGCTCTGTGAGCCACTTCATATATGATCATTATACTTATTATGAGGCAGTATGGCAATGGCTAGAATATTTTACTTAGAGTCAGGAAGACCTGGGTTAAAATCCTGCCTCAGATACTTATTACTTTTATGACCCTGGTCGAGTCACTTAACCTCTCTGTGACTCAGTTTCCTCATCTGTTAAATCAGTCAATAATTTATTAAGGGCCCACTATGTGCCAGGTCTTATACTAGGTTCTGGGTATATAAGTATGAGATAGTCCATACCCTCAATGAGCTTACGTTCTTCTGGGGAGAAAATAATTGGTAATACCAATACCTACCTCCCAGGGGTCTTGTAAGGATTAATCTTAAAGCACCATATCAATGTGAGCTATTATAAACAGCTTTTAGATTGGCAAGAGTTATTACCCCTGCTTTATAGATGAAGAAACTGAGATCTGGAGAGGTAAATTGATTTTCTCAAGGTCTTATAGCTAATAAATGACCTTGCCCGGTCTAGAACTTAGATCTCCTAAGTACCATGTGAGAGCTCTTTCTATGTCACCATTATCCCTTTCTTTTTTTTAGTGCCCCCAGTGAATGACCAGTGGGCTCTGTTCCCTCAGACCTGGCTCATTTGATCTCTCCAGTGGCTCTCACGAGACTGCAGAATGTGGTTATTTCTAACCATGGATGCCTAATAACTCTTCCGGCACATTGTTATCTGCTCACGTTCTTGTGATCCATCTGTGTCCTGGCCCTACCCCCTCCTACCTGTCTATCCCGCCAACCTCATACGCCACTCCTCAATAACAGTGGCCCAATGGCACGAACCCTCTGTCCCAGGCATTCCTGCAGCCACACTCTCCTTTGGAGGCAGCAAGCTCATTCTTACCCTATAGCCTCCTTTTCTCTGGAAGGAATACCTCCTCTTCTCCTTTTTGCCAGTTGGAGTCCTCTTCCTTTTCCAAGGTCCCACCTCCTCCACAAAGCTTCATTTGCCCCTGTCCCTTACCTCCCACAGTGGCACAGCAAGCTCTCCTTCTCAGACCCAGGGCATTGAGTCTATAGCAAGGTCAAAGTCAAGGTCTAGAGTCATGGTCTAGGTCTAGTCTTGGCCTGCCTGTGGCTGTTATCAGGTCCTTAATGGGTGTGGCCCTTTTCTCCTCCAGGAGTCTGCAAGGGAGGGCACCAACAACTCCTTCGGGTTTCCCAAGCCCTTGGCATAGTGGTTAATTGGTAAAAACTCCTTGTCTTGCCTCTCTTCCCATTCTCTTTCTGGAGCTCATCTTAGCCCAGTCATAAATGGATGAAATCCATACAACTCAATTCTACAAAAATTGATAGCATGCCTATTGTGTGCCAGTCCCTGTGCTCAGACCTAGGGATAGACGGATAAAAACTGTCATAAAATAAGGTAGAGGAGAATAGTTGTGAAAGAGAAAGCCAGGCAAAGTGTTATGGGAAAATGTAAGGATCTTTTTAACTAGGGCTAGGGTTGGGGGCAGAGGGTTCAGGGAAGCCTTGCTGGAAGGGTGGCACCTGGTCTAGGGAGGCAGAATGAAGCAGTGGAAAGACAGCAGAATTTGGTGTCGCTGGACCTGAATTCGAATCCTGACTCTTCCACTAAGACAAAGCCAAGTGACTTCCCTGGGCTTCAGCTTCCTGCTTCCTAAAATGGAGCAGTGGTTGGGTCAGAATTTCTCTGAAGTCCCTTCTAGCCACAGATTCTTAACGTGGAATATGTGAACTTTTTGAAAAACATTTTGAAAATTATTTCAGTATAGGTTTCCTTTGTAATTCTATGTATTTTATTTTATGCATTTAGATATATTATTCTGAGAAGGGATTCATAGGCTTTGCCAGAATATCCAAAGGGACCAGGGCACAAAATAGATTAAGGATTCCCAGCATCCAGCTATCGATCTAGAATCCTATGTATGGCCTTGGGTAAGTCACTTCCTTTCTCTGGACCTCAGTTTCCTTTTCTGCACTAGATATCCTTTAAGATCCTTTCCAGCTCTAGGATCCTGTAGGTTGGGCCTTGAAATAAGAGGAGTATTTTAGCAGTCAGAGATGAGGAGGGAAGGCATCCTGAGCATGGAGAAAAGTGAATTCAGAGGCTGGAGGCAGTTTGTCAAGTTTGGGAAACAGCTAGTAGTCCAATTTGGCTGGAATGGTAATTTTGTGAAGGAGAAATAATATGACATACATTTGAGAAAGATACATTGGAACCAGATGGCTAAAGGCCTTGAACACTAGGATGAGAAGTTTGTACTTTTTCCTAGAGGCAACAGAGACCCCCTGATGACAGCAAAATCTACCGAGCCTAGAGTAAGATCTAAATGCTGCCTAATGATCAATGCCCTGCACCTGCCCTGCCCATGCTGGGCTGGGCATATTAGCGATGCAAGCCTTGTTCTTGCATAGTGGGGAGGGGTTGTGTGTGAGCCCAGGCCCACTGAAGCAAGCTACAAACTATTGCCTGCCTTCCCCCCAGCCTGCTATGTGTTTGGGTATATTTTCAGGGTAGCCATGGCAAAGCAACAGCTGGCTTCCAAGGGAATTATGCCCTTCCAACCTGGGCGGCTTTTCCATTGTGCACTGTTGCGAATCAGAATCTGCAAAGACTGAAATATGAATCGGGTGGCAGAGCAGCTGAGGATGGTGAGCTTACGCAATGCTGACAGCCTCTATCTACATATCTCTGGAGCATCAGGCTAAGCCCTTCGAAAATGTTTCCATTTGTACAAAGATATAATGCTTCCTGGTATTCCCCCCCAGCTAGGGGTGAGGGGGCCAGGACAGTGTACTTGGGAGGGGAGAGAGGCAGAGTTTAACAATAACAACAACAAAAAAACCAACAGAAAAAGGCCAGAGTGGTTTGGAGGCCTAGTGCATAGAGAGTATCTGGAACAAGCAAGAACTGGGTTTAAATTCTACCTCGGACCCTTACTACTTTTATGACCTAAGGCAAGTCTCTTCCCCTCTTGGAGCCTCAGTTTCCTCCTCTGTAAAATGGGGGGAGGGGTTGGGCTAGATGGCCTCCGAGTTCCTTTCCAGCTCTAGAGTTTGGTCCTGTGAATTTCCTTTAGCTTTGGAGACTTGAAAGAGAAATGGATGTATTTTTTATAGTCCCAGATGGACCATTTCTTGGTTCCCAACTGGACTGTTGACATGCTTTAGGGTCTTAGGAAGGTTACCTTTATGTGGAATAATAACCTGACTTCGGGGCGGAGCCAAGATGGCGGCTGGGAAGCAGTGACTGGCGTGAGCTCCCCACCAAGTTCCTCCAAAAACCTATAAAACAATGGCTCTGAACCAATTCTAGAGCTGCAGAACCCACAGAGTGGCAGAGGGAAGCAGGGCTCCAGCCCAGGACAGCCTGGATGGTCTCTGGGTAAGGTCTGTCCCACACGGACCTCCCAGCCCCCAGCCGAGGGGAGCAGAGCTGAGAACAGAACGGACCAGACGCGGACCTACCAGACCAGGAGACGAGCAGAGAGTACCCTGGCACCCCGAAATACTGAGCTGTGGCATGTACCAGACCTCTCA